>CVRI01000004.1:682332-962685 GCA_900005825.1 Clunio marinus
TTAATCTTGAATAATTTTTTTCAAATATTCTTAATATTTGTCCACAATGTTTGTATACAAGTTCTCAGTTGTTTGCACAACTCACTGTCTCGTCACCACGAACTGTAAACAACGACTGTGTTAATATGCAGAAGCTACAAAATTTATATAAACTCATTTCGCTTCCAATTTTTTTCTTTTTCTTTTGTATTTTTACTAATCTGATTAGAAGTCAAACAGTAAATGTATTTAAAAGGAAGGAAAAAAGTTAATCTACACTAGAATGATTGAATGTATGTCTCAGAACTCACCAACACATCGAAGAGCTGGTGAGAATTTTGAGGTTTGTAGGAATAAAAAATTAGAAGTCTAGTCAATTAATATTTAGTTTTCCACGCTTGTTAAACAGGTGATTGGGTATGGTGTGCTATATTCAAATTTGATTTTCTTCTGGTTCCAAGACGTAGGGTTGCTCAAAACCAGCGAAAAATAAAAACCAGCAAACCAGCAGGCACAATTTCGGAAAACCAGCAAACCAGCGCTGGTTTGCTGGTTTTAATAAACACTTTAAAACCCATAAACACAAAAAATTTCCCCTCTAGTTTATCTACCGAAACCCATTATAGGCACTCCAGAGAACAAAGGTGGCTTCTTTGGATCGGGAAAAACACTTGAGAGCTCACAACCAAGCACTGCAACATCAACTTATTCTTTCGGAATAAAAAGTCCTTCGGAGACTTCAACTCCACTCTTTCGGGGACTTTCAAAAGCTTCTGCAACATTCTCTTTTGGGAATGTCGTTCAAGCTCCCAAAACTGACGAAACGTCGAAAGATTCTAAATAAGAAGATGCTGATGAAGAGCCTCCGAAAAATGAATTCGTGCCTGTTGTTGAAGACGATAGTCTTTACTCTAAACGCTGAAATTTTTTTGTTAAAAGTGGAACAGATTATGCTGACCGTGGCGTTGGTACCTTGTACATTAAGAAAATTGAAGATTTAAAGATTCAACTTATGTATCGTTCAAGCTGACACAAATCTTGACAATATTCTGCTCAACATTATGATAATTGATGGACTTCCTAATAAGTCGTGTTGGAAAGAACAACGTAATGGTTGTGTGCATTCCAACCCCAGAATCAAAACTACCATCAACATCAGTGTTGCTTCGTGTAAAGACTGAAACTGAAGCTTCTCGCAACTATCAACAAGTACAAGAACTGAATTATAATTATGATGATACACTCGTGTAATTTAAATTTATTAAAATTCTTTTCTCATTGTGTGACGCTCACGATTATTATTTTTACAAGATATTACAGGAGAACAATCTTGTCTATCTTATTTTTGTTTTCATTATCTATTGTAGATTGTTACGAACGCCAAAGAAAGAAAATAAAAATTATCCTAAAAGAATCAAATAAAAATTTTCAAAAGTTTTTAATGATTTTTCCTTAGCTTAAGTATAAACATCNATTTAAAAGGAAGGAAAAAAGTTAATCTACACTAGAATGATTGAATGTATGTCTCAGAACTCACCAACACATCGAAGAGCTGGTGAGAATTTTGAGGTTTGTAGGAATAAAAAATTAGAAGTCTAGTCAATTAATATTTAGTTTTCCACGCTTGTTAAACAGGTGATTGGGCATGGTGTGCTATATTCAAATTTAATTTTCTTCTGGTTCCAAGACGTGTATCGAATTTTAATTGGAAAGATTTTAGAACTTTATTAAATATTCTATTAGAGTTTGTTTTTATTGTTTTCCATTACATTATTATCTACTAACAATGTGCGTGATTTGTTTATGAAGTAAAACAATTTTCTGATGTTTAATTTTATTATTTAACACTTGTAAAGTTCTACTTCTCGAGTTGTCAAGCAATTATTTAAATGAAACTACTCCCGGAATACAAATCGCCACTCGGAAATTTATTGTGGTTTTTATTATTAAAGATATCTTGGTTTTTATATGAATGAAAATATTATCGCTTTACCAATTAATAATACTATGGCAACATGTGCTATCAACAAAAACAATTTATTTGGCTATTTTGATGCAGTTTTTTATTCTTTTATCAAACGATAAGTTCGGAAAAATATTGCAAATATGTCAAAATTCCATTCGGGTTAACAAAATAAGACTAAATAAAGAACTCGATGTGCTTGTTCGTGTAGCAATTCATTATTGAGATAAGATAATGAATGTTACAAATTACATAGAGTTGCACTAACTCATTCCTTCATGAAATATTCACAAAACAAATGAACTTTAAAATTCATTTTATTTATTTATTTTTCCATCTGTCACTGCATCACGTTTTTATTTTATTTCAGCTACGATCACCTTTGATCTTAGAACATAAGATTAAATAACTTTTGTCACGATACAATTCCAATAAATGCAAATATGAATCATGACAACATTTATTAGAATATTTTTTACTAACCGGATTTAATCACGATTTATTAATCGTCATTTCGTGTATTTAATTACAACACTCAGATCGAAGATACAGGAAGAAAAGCGTAACTAATAAGTATTAAGAAAATATCGCCGTTTATTCCGCCAAGGTTTCTATTACTCAGAACAAACATCAAATCCAAATTGGGTTTCACATTTTTATTAAGCATTTTGAATGGTTAGTAATTGATGGTAGTTTCTCGATTCATTCAACATTTCCATTACGTTTTGGTATTCATTTATCATGAATTACATTTTTGATGCTTGATATTTGATCATGGTAATGATAATGACTTTTACTTCTTTCTTTTAAGTAAGTTACACCAATTGAACATTGAACTAAAAATCATTTGCTGGTCAGTTACATCTTACATCACATAACTTGTAAGAGTTTATGATGTTAAACATCACCACTGCAAATCATCACACATTTCCAACAAAATTAACTTAATTTGTAAAGATACTACAAACTCTTACATATTATGCAATGTAAGTCAATAAAGTGCTAATCAATCAAGGTTATTTTTATATTTTTACATAAGTTATGTATTTACAATAATAATCTTCTTTCTTTTCTTTAACTTAAGTAGCTTATGTGAAATAAGTAAAGAAATCTTAGAGTGCAAAGTATAACAAAAACATTTTTCTGACGTCATGAGACAACATTTTGCGAACTTTTATCGATTGTTCAGCTGTTAGTGTCGTTTGTAAAAAGAGTTTTCTTGTCATTTGTTTATGATAAAATGTTTTCACATGCTTTGAGCATGATCAAATTCCTAGAATATTTCTTTAAATATTTCTATGTGTATCTTGAAATCCTTTTCTGGAATATTTTGAACAATTGCTGTTGTTGTTCATGCTTGTTCTATCAACTTACCAATCAACTTATTAAATTTATAATCGTCAAAACACTTAAAAATTTAACAACAAAATCATTCAGATTAGAAAAACATAAACAACTGATAAGTATTTTAAGCTAAATGACTTAATATAAATTAGAGAGTAAATTTCTAACTTCATAAAATAATTCAACCGCAGTGGCATTGTAATTGTTCTACATTATAAACACTGTGAATAATCTTTTGTAATCCAACTCTGGAAAACGAAAGGGAATTGTGTCAGAAATTTACTCAATAGCAGTGTTTGTAGATGAACATGAATGTGATCTTGCATATTTTGTAGCTTTTCTTGAAGACTTCTGATGTTTATTCTGATGACTCTGATGATGACACAAATTGAGATATTCGCTTTCTGAGTTGGTTCTATGTTATTTTGCCAATAACGCTTTTTTGATCGGAGGCAAAGATGAACAAGAATGACCAGCACCAGATTGACTCATGATTGGACATTGGCTGAGAGACATTGAACCAGTTGTTGATGTGGCCATTGGTGTATGTGGATTATTTGTGTGTCGACGCACAGTTAATGATTTCTTTTGACGAGAAATATCCTTGCGTAATTCTGACAATTTTTTCTCCATGTCTCTCTTACGCTACAATAGTTAATATTCAATAAAAAATTTAAATAATTTCCAATGATTCGAACTCTCACCTTGACTTCACCATCAAGCTTTTCTTGTACAATGTAAATTTTCTTGCGTAAATCTACAATACTTTTGATCAACTTTTCGGATGAGTTTTTTAAGTTAGCCTGACAAAAAAAGTCCTTTTGTTATCCAAATGAAGGAGACATTTAACAATGAATAATGCATGAAGGAAGATGAAGTTCAAATGAACGATTCAATGATTAAATGAATGAAAATGATTTAATGTTTTATGAGTGATTCTTACCAATGCTGAAGGTCTGTTGCAAGTAGGAGCTGATGATGAGACACAAGAAGCATTTGA
The DNA here is from genome assembly GCA_900005825.1 of Clunio marinus. Taxonomy (NCBI): domain Eukaryota; kingdom Metazoa; phylum Arthropoda; class Insecta; order Diptera; family Chironomidae; genus Clunio; species Clunio marinus. The sequence continues at coordinate 686,619 of CVRI01000004.1, forward strand.
AGCAAGGAGATTTTTCTTTGGGCAACTCTCTGGCATTCGACCAAGACAAGGTCGATGTCGAGTGCAGCCTTCAAGATGCCATGTGATATGTTCAACTTGATGTAAGACTCTTGCATGTTCCTTACAGGTTTCTTGACCACGATTTTCCAATTCATTCAAATAATGTTTCCGTGTATGATCGTACTTGGAACAAGAATAAAAGATTAAACTTTCGCAAAGATATCGTGGCATGTCAAAAGCTTGTTAGTTGTAAACTTCCAAATGTAAAATATTTTGAAAAAACTTTTCTCAAGCTTGGATATCTGCACCCTTTTATTTTTTTCGATAATTTTTCCTCTAATTGAATAAGTAGACAATGAAAAGTCTTTAACCTTTGTTAAATTTTTCGAAAAAGCTCACTGACAAAACTTATTTAATATTGAAATAAATAGGTTAAAGGCATTACGAAAGCAAATTTACAACCGTAAAAATCGCGTTTTATTGCCTTTGCCACAATAATAATTTTCAAATGGGGAAAGAATTTGAATTCTACTTTTTACTACGGAAAATATTCAGGAATTTATTTAGGACAACTCATCTCACCTTATCCTTGCGATCAGCTTCGTCTGTTTGCATTTGTGACAGCTTCACATGAAGATGGTTATAATTTGATTCAATCTCATGTCGTTCTTTAAGCATATCATTGATAGAGTTCAGAAGATTTATTTCTTGAAAAGAAAATTAAGAAGAACAAAAGATAATCATAAGAAAATTGATTTTCTTTGATTGCTTTTTTTTCTTTACTTTCTTCATTTGTATGAATTCTGTCTTTGGTTTCGCATAAACTTGCTGGTGAAATCATGATGACTTTACATAAAATCAATAATCCAATTCTTGCTTCAGTTGAAGTACCTCCTAAAATCCCTGAAGTACTGGATTTTCCGCAAAATAAGTATCAATTAAGTATTCTATCGAAACCAATTTTCTGTTATTCACTAAATTGCTTTGTAAGCGTTAAACTTTTCCTTACTTAAACTTACACTTTATGATCAACTAAAGAAAAAAATTCAATGAAAAGTAAAACTTCAAGTCATGCACTTGAAGTCGTGGAATCTAAACTGAAATTGGGCGAACAAAAATTCCAATAGACATCAACCAACTGAATATCATTCTACGTAAAGCACGCCAAAAACGAAAAAAAGTTTCATCGAGACAGAAGATAGCAACGTGAATAATTTTATACAATAAATAAATAGATATCAAAACTATCGTAGGCTTCGTTTGTTGTATTTGTATGAATTGCTATTTTTAAATGGATCATATTGTACAGGGTGAAACGACGGAAAAGCTTTTCCTCAAACTTATCAGATTGATGCACGTTTTCTTTGTCATTTTAATAACTTGGTTTTCAATTTTCAGAACGGAAAAAATATTGCGTGAGTAATCAAAGCAAGACTTCTTAAGAAAAGCAAGGAAATTAATATTTCATTCAAATCTTTTTAAAGATTAGGTATTTTTTAATTTAATCCATAGATACAAAGCTCTATAAAAACCTAAAGTTTGATTTATTAATTCTTTGAATCATAACAAAGAATGAGAAGTGAAAGGAAAATAAACATAAATTTGTAAAGAATTTTGCATAACATAGCATGACAGGGTTGAGTTGCTGCTTATAGTGAGAGCTTTATGTAACTATCTAATTCATTTGTATTTCAAAATCATGCTATATTGTAGGTAGGAATAATTAGAAGTGTAAACTTTAAACATGTAACTATTAATGATCAAATGCTTGTAATGACGTGCCAAGAATTCAAATGTTTTCAATTAAAAACAAAATATATACAATTTAAACAAAGTAAAGTGTAAACACAGTTTAATTGAATAATTAAACAAATAAATTATAATTCATTTAATCCACCTGAAGCTGCACCTCCGGAAAGTAGTTTCAGGTGGAGAGTGTGAAATCTTCCCGGAATGACAAAATACTTTCGGAGAAACCCGTTTTTACGACACTTTGTATGAAAAACTGAGTTTCCGGGTCGTTGGGGCGTGATCAGATTTGGATGTGGCAGGGCTTGGTAGGCAATGCCGTTGTTTGTTCTTTTCATTATCAATGTTTCAACGAACATTCAGCAATGCTGATGTGTATTGTTTTCAACATCCTCAATGTTTTGTTATTGTTTTTACGCTTTGTCATCACCTAAAATTTTCTAAAATTAAGAAAATTAATTAAAAAGCTTCATTTACTAATCAAACGTTTATTTTCAATTTTAAAATGGACTTTTACAAGTTAAGTCAAGAAGATTTTCATACTCTCGAAGAGAAAATTAATGAAAATAAAGACNGCCAAGAATTCAAATGTTTTCAATTAAAAACAAAATATATACAATTTAAACAAAGTAAAGTGTAAACACAGTTTAATTGAATAATTAGGTAAATTCATTATGATCAGATTTGGATGTGGCAGGGCTTGGTAAGCAATGACGTTGTTTGTTCTTTTCATTATCAATGTTTCAACGAACATTCAGCAATGCTGATGTGTATTGTTTTCAACATCCTCAATGTTTTGTTATTGTTTTTACGCTTTGTCATTGCTGCAGTACCTAAAATTTCCTAAAATTAAGGAAATTAATTAAAAAACTTCATTTACTAATCAAACGTTAATTTTCAAGTTCAAAATGGACTTTTACAAGTTAAGTCAAGAAGATTTTCATACTCTCGAAGAGAAAATTAATGAAAATAATGACATTTTATCGAAAAAAGATTCGGTAAGTAAAACTGCATTGAATTTAATGCCAATTTTATTTAAAAATAAATTAATATTGCAGAATGATCGTTTGTTACTACATTGGGCATGTCTAGCTGGTCGTGAGCAACTCGTCGATTTTATTTTAAAGAATTCCAGTCCTGAAGTTGACGCTGAAGACGATTCTCAAGCAACTTGTCTAATTCTCAGCGTTCTTGGCGGTCATTTCGGATTAGCTCAGTTATTTATTTCTAAAGGAGCTGATGTAAATCATAAGAAACAAGGAGGACATTCTTCTGTTCAATATGCTGCTTCCAAGGGCTACAAAAATATATTGGAACTTTTAATAAAGAACGGTGCTGATGTGAATGTTCTGGATGATCGGCAAGACTCTCCTTTGCATCGTGCAGCAACTCTCGGTCGCACTGGAGTTGCTAAAATTCTCATAGAAAACGGTGCAAAAGTAAACGTACAAAATCGTGAAGGCAACACACCATTTCATCTAGCATTAGAAGACGAGCAGTCGGAAGTCGCTTTTCTTCTTTTTGAAAGTGGCGCCGATCCGAAAATCCTCAATCGCGCTAAGCAAACAGCAATTGATCTTTGTAAACCAAACATCAAAAAACAAATGAGAGATAAATATCCTGATATGTTGAGCGAGAATTGAAATACTTTTTGTGAATATAAAATACAAATAAATTTTTTTTATTTAATCAAATAAAAATTCCAAATGTTTTTATGACTCATCCTTTCAACTTCAAGCTTGTCTCTCGTCTGTTCTTTTGATTAAAGGAACTAAAAGGAACCAAAATGCATTGGAATCGTTTGCGACCATTGACTCCAATAATCCCAATCGATGCTTTCACAAGTGAAAATTGCGTCCAATCCCAAAATTGCAGCAATTGCAGCAATCAAAAGTGTGAATCTTTAAAATTAAATTTTCAGATGAGCAAATTTGAGCATATAAATGATTAATCTCACTTCATTTGACCTATAATTTTTTAAACTGATAACCGTGGAAGTTGGCTACACACTGACAAGAGATTTCTAAATTTTTCATGATCATGTCAACAAAATTCGTGTTTATTCTCGTTATTAAAGTAAAGTAAATAAAAATATTTCATTATCAAATGTTTTCAAATTCACATTTCAATAACATCAAAACTCTTTATCAATGTATTAAGAAACTTAAAATAACTCTGATCTGGCTAAAGTTTCAATTTCATTCTCTTCAACTGGTCGTTCAGAACATTTGTCATTAATTGCGTTATAAAACGGCAATTGGTCGTATTGATTTCTTTTCATATCGATGCATCTATTGTGTGTCAAATCAACAACTCTCAACTTAGGTAACTGCTCAAATGCTGAAGCTTCAATGTATTTCAATTTATTATGATAAAGCCAAATCACTTCAAGTTCCAAGTTTTCTGAAAGATCTTCCTTGGTCAAGGTTTCAATACTATTTTCAAACAAATAAAGACTTTTAAGTTTCTTCATGGGTGACACGTTTGGCACTTGTGTCAACTGAGAAATATTCAACATTCGTGAGTTCTTCGAAAGCATCATAAGGAAGATGCGATAAATGATTTCTCGATAGTGAAATTGTTTTCAATTGCTTATATCCTTTGAAATCTGATCGTTGTATGAATTTTAGATCAGATCGGAAAACATAAAGTTGATCCATATTTGGGAAGAATTTTGTCAGTCCTTTTAAAATGCCGAAAGTTTTTTGTCCATGAATCTCCACCCCCAACACGTCTTCGTCACTGCGATTCTGATCATGTTCACCATGAACCACAGTAACTTTCGACAAACTACTTCTTAACACATTTTCTTCAAGCTTTGCTGAACAAATGTACTTCTGTCCCCAATTATTCCAATCATATCCGATGAAATCACAATAAATATCTACACCCACGCAACAGTGAGAGGCAACAAGAATTAAGAAAATAACTGCAAGTCTGTGAAATTTTATTGAAAGAAATTTAAATTAATTTGATCACTAGAGAAAAAAATAATCAACTCACTTCATGTTTAATGGTTAAAGCTTAACTAGCGACTTAAAGAATTTGCTAATTTCATTTTATAAATCTCTGTACATTTGAGGAGATATTTATTATGCTCTCGAGATTATTTTATTGAGAGTTTATAATTTTTGGGGATTCCCTTTGATGTGAATGTTCTGAACGATCGACAAGACGAGAACATTTGTATAGATTAAATATTTTATTTTCAGTTTAATTTATTTATGTTTCAGTAACACATAATTAAATTTACATCCACTCTGCTCAGAATAAAATCTCAATTTCATTATCTTCATTTGGACGTTTAGAACATTTTGCATTTATTGCACTATAGAATGGCTGAGGGTTATAATAAATTCTAGCCATGTTAATGCATTTATTGTGTATCAAATCAACAAATCTCACATTGTGTAATTGTTCAAAAGCAGAAGCTTGGATATATTTCAAATTGTTGTTATAAAGCCATATTCCTTTAAGGTCTAAATTGTTGGAAAGATCTTCTTTGGCCACGGCTTCAATGCTATTCTCGTGTAAATAAAGACTAATAAGTTTCTTCATGGCTGATACATTTGGCATTTGTACCAACTGATTGAATGAAATATCAAAGTATTTTAAATTCGTAAGTTCATTGAAAGCATCATCAGCAATTATTGAGATTAGGTGAGAAAAATTGAACAAAGTTATAAGCATTGTTATAGTTAATGATCTAGTTATTATTTAGTATTTTTTTGTCGTCATAGTAGTCTTTTGTTGAAAATAACTAAAAAAAAACTTGAACCTTAACTGACATTAACTTTAATTAATAGGTCCTCAAGCACATATAACTCCAGATATTATATTGAGATTAGGTGAGAAATATTGAGTTATTTCATTTTAATATGAATTACATTCCGGTAACGATTTTTTTAACCCGAAGAAAATTTCTTTGTTTTTAAGATATTGAAGTGGGATCATCTTGCATATAAAATGTATATAATTTCTCCTGGTTTAAAATTCGATGTATTCTTAACATATAAGGAAATGAAGGCGTTTATGAAAAAAATAACAAATGAAAACGGAACGGAGGAATGGGTCCTTTGTTCCGCAAAACAGAAGTTTGAAGGAAAGGTAAGTTTCGCTTTCCAGTAAAAATAATCTTTTTAGCAAAAGTTATAACAGTTTTTTATCAATAACCTTTGCTATTCAATAATATTTTTATTTGGAGCATAAAGCTGTAATGATGAATATCTAAATAAATTCTTCAAAAATCTTGCAGATGCCGTACAATGCCTTTTTTTGCAAGAAGCTGAAGGAAATTTTTGGAGATAAATTTACAAGAAACCAATCTTTTAGGAACGCGTCAGGAACCTCAACTGATCAATTGGCTTATTGGAATTGTATTCATAAAAAAAGAATTTCGGTAAGTGATGCTAACTTGTAAGGTTAAGTTGCTTTTCTTTTCATGATAAACTTCGGTTAATCATTTCATTGTCTCTAAGTTATAACAATNTATTATCAATTTTATTATTTATGTTTCAATAACAGGTTAGTAATTTACATCCACTCTGCTCAGAATAAAATCTCAATTTCATTATCTTCATTTGGACGTTTAGAACATTTTGCATTTATTGCATTATAGAATGGCTGAGGGTTATAATAAATTCTAGCCATGTTAATGCAGTTATTGTGTATCAAATCAACGAATCTCACATTGTGTAATTGTTCAAAAGCAGAAGCTTGGATATATTTCAAATTGTTGTTATAAAGCCATATTCCTTTTAGGTCTAAATTGTTGGAAAGATCTACTTTGGTCAGGGATTCAATGCTATTTTCGTGTAAATAAAGACTTATAAGTTTCTTCATGGCTGATATATTTGGCATTTGTGTCAACTGATTGAAAGAAATATCAAAGTATTTTAAATTCGTAAGTTCATTGAAAGCATCATAAGGAAGATGCGATAAATGATTTCTCGATAGTGAAAGTGCTTTCAATGCTTTATACCCTTTGAAATCTGATCGGTATAAAAATTTCAGTTTTGATCGTATGACATAAAGTTGATCCATATTTGGGAAGAACTCTTTGAAATTTCTTACAATACCGAACGTCGTTTGTCCAGAAATCACCACCCCCAACACGTCTTCATCATTTCGATTCCCGTAATGTCTTCCACTAATTCGAATAACTTTCGACAAACTTCTTCTTAAGACTTCAATTTCTTCTTCAAGTTCTGCAGAACAAATGTATTTCTCTCCCAAACCATACCAATTATATTGAATGAAATTACATTCAATATCTAAACCCCGGCAAAAATGAAAGGCCACAAAAATTACGAAAATAACTGCAAATCTATGAATTTTAAATTAAATTGAATAAAACTTCTTTGAAAAATAGAGAAAGAGAAACTCACTTCATGTTTAAGCGTTAAAGTTAAGAAAGTAACTGAATGAACTTGCAAACTGTTATCCAGGACTTTTCGTATTAAAATTAAAAAAGATCGTCACTTATCAGTTGGGAATTTCCTACTTATATGCATATATGCAAACGAAAATTCCCACTGATAGTCAGGAAACTTTGCTTTACTTTATTATCAAATCATGTCAGTCATCATAATTTTTCGTCAAATTGAAAGAGAAGAATTTTATACTCTCAAAATTGTATTTAAGAGGTTTTTTTAATTCTATGACTAACAAAACCAAATTACTATTATAAATGTCTGGCTTGAACTTTTCGCTGTAGTCGTTGCAAATCGATATTATAAAGTTTTGATCGTCGCAGATAATTACAACACATTGCATCCGTTACATTTTCCTACTTTACTTATAACTTATCAGGGGATTTCTTTTCTTGATAACATGACCTATTAAAAAAAAGTATAAAATGACAATTAAAATCGAATATTGGCATCAGTTTAAAACTAGTTCTTAATACAACAATTAAAAACAAAAAACTTGAAATCAAAATGACAAAAATAATTTTCCTTACTTTCGTTGGATTGATTTGCTTCGCATTTTGTTCAGCAAATTCCATTCAAAGTGAAATTGAAGATGATGAAACTCTTGCTGGTAAGATCAATTTTATATATTGAGATTGTTTGAAAATTTTCATTCTAATTAAAATTGCAGAAAACTTTATTGAAAGTGAAGACGATTTTGACGGCATTTATTTGGTTGAAGATGGAGAATTGTTTAGAGGTGTCAAAAGTTGTAGATTGATTCCAAAACCTCTGAGAAATACAGTTTGTAACAACTTTTGCATGAAAGTTCTAAACAGACCAGGACGTTGCGAGAAAAAGAAATGCAAATGTCAATAACTGCAATTAAAACTTTACGAAAATTTAACAATCAAAAATATTTTAATTTGTACCTAATTATCCCAAAATGATTTCATCAATAAAGCTGCTTTACATATCTGAACAATTTTGTTGTTGATTTTATTTGAAAATTAATTTTTTTTAACAATTTTGTTGATATCGACATGATGTCATAAACAACTATCAAGAAATTTCTTGTAGAGATAACCTGCGATATGAAGAATCTAAGACACTTAAAAATTTATAAAACTCTTTAGTTCAGTTTCAGACTTATCGTCAATTGGTGTTAATCAATTTATAATGAGTTCGTCAAATTACAATGAAAATGACAAAATTTGGAGTGGAGAAAAACAACAAATAATCTACAATTCTTATATGAATGCAGGTCAATTGATATTAAATGTTTTGAAAAACACTCCAGAACGAATTGCACAAATATCTGCTGACACTAATTCTTCACTGACATGTCATGAGATGCGTGTGAGAACGGTGAAAATCGCTAAATATTTAAGTTCTTTCGGGATCAAACAAGGCGATGTTGTTGGAATTGTTGCGTCAAATACTGAGCATTTAGCACCAGTTGTGTTTGCTTGCCTTGTTTTGGGATATCCCTTTAATCCCTTGGCGCCAGTAATGACGGAATTCGATATCACTTACATGTTTTCAAAAACAAAACCAAAATTAATCATTTGTGACTCAACTGTAGTTAAAATAGTACAGAACGCGGTTGATACGATTAGAAATAATGCGCAAATTTACACTCTCATTGATAAAGTTGAGGGATATGAATTTATTGATGATATGTTGTGCACTGAAGTTGATGAAACGAAGTTCAAACTTCCACACGTTGAACACGCTGCAAATTCCATCGCAATCATTCTTTGTTCGTCTGGCACCACAGGTCTACCAAAAGCTGTTTGCAAATCCCATTCACAGATAATAAATATGATATTTCCATTATGGAATTTAAAAAAATCCAATGAACAAGAAATTTTCTTCAACTTTTCAACGCTTTACTGGGCGACTGGCGTAATATTTTTGTTTATGAGTACATTGTATGGTGGCAGGAGAATCATCACAAGAAGATCTTTTGATCCTGATTTGTTGATTGAAATTTGTAATCGATATAAAGTTACAACAGTTCTTGCACCTCCATCTTCGATTGCTGGCATGCTACAAAGTAAAAATATGAAAATACTTAAAAGTGTTGAAATATTCATTGGAACTGGTGGAATTGTTGGGAAACAACTTTGCAATGCTTTCGCCTCTTACTTACCCAATGGAATAATTTGTACTGCTTACGGTTCATCAGAAGCAGATTTTATTTCACTTTCTTTCAATGAACAACGAGAAAATTCTGTTGGAAAATTAATTCCGAATATTCAAATCAAGATCATTGACGAAGCTGGAAATAATCTTGGTCCGAATATCAAAGGCGAAATTTGTGTTAAGCCAAAGGAACTATTTCTCGGCTATCTCCATGAACCTGAGATGACAAAGCAAGGAATTAAAGATGGTTGGATTCATTCAGGCGATATTGGATATTTTGATGAAGACGGCTTTTTGTATGTCGTTGATCGAATTAAGGATATGCTTAAATTCAATAGTTTTCAAGTTTATCCTTCTGAATTGGAAACTATCGTAAATGAAATTGATGGCGTCATTGCTTCATGTGTTGTGGGAGTTTACGAAGAACATAAAGGAAATGACTTGATATTTGCTTTCATAATCAAAGATCCTTCAAACCATGAAATTACCGAAGAAACAGTGATGAGCTATGTCCATGGTAAAGTTATGCATGCAAAGAAATTGAGAGGCGGTGTTCACTTCATTGACAAATTTCCAACGACACCATCAGGAAAAATCAAAAGAGTGGAAGTTAAAGAAATCGCACAAAATATTTGCAATAAAATGAATTTTATTGATTAATCTTCTTGTTGTAAATTTTAAAATGTTTGCAAATCGACATCTTTAACCAGAAAAAAATAAAATTAAAATTCCAACCAATTTGCAGGATTTTTTATGAAGATTGTTTCAAGAGCATCGTCGTTGAATCCTTTCAATAACATTTTAGGTTTGACGTTGTTCAGTAAATGAGCGAAGCCATGGCCACCAAATGCAGTCTGTTATGAGTACAAGAAACTTGAATTAAATTATTTTATTAAAAAAGTGTTTTCAAATTTACCAAACGATGTTTTGTGTGAATGTCGTGACTGACAAGAATTCTTTCTAATTTTCCATGATCACACAACAGTTTCAAGCGATCAACACGTTGTGCATCCGATGGCATATCTGTTTGAGGATTAAGTTGATACCAAGACACTTCAGTTCCAAACAAATCCAGCTGACAATAGCATCCAATATCTGAGAACTCGAGAAGTTTCTCGTCGTTTAAAAGTGTTCGATCCAGATGAGACATAACGCATTTTGATTTATCACCACCAGCTTCCAAATAAATGCGAAGAATCTCAAAAGGTGCACGAGAGTCTCGACCAGGATGGAATGAAACGCCACATTTGAGATTGCTTTGAACATCAGCAGTCGCTTGAATTGCTTTCTTCTCGAAATCAGTTATTGGAAAAACGCTTCCCACTTCACCAATGAAGCCACATTTAATCCTCACAGATTCCGAAGGTGACAATGGAACTTCAACTCCGTTAATAATTTCATTTGTGTATAACACAATCATATCTTCAATCGACATATTTAATGTGTGTGGTTTTTGTGTCATTTCCAAGTAATGTCCAGTACCACAAATAATTTGAACTCCAGTCGATTGAGCAACTTCATAAACTAATTTTAAATTCCTTTCAATACCATGAGTTGTGTTCTCAACAATAGAATTGCCACCAAATTCTTTGTATTGCTTGACATCTTCAATGACAGCTTTGTGTGTCTCTTCATCACCGAAATTGATGTTAAATTTACTCCCATAAGGGTATTGCCTTACAAATCCAACATTTTTCAAGTGAATTTTCTCATTTACTTCACCATTAAAAAACTTTTTTATTTGCTTTGGCGGTTCAGAGTAAAACTTGTGAAAATCCAAAGAGAAGTGTTCGTGAGTTAATGTGACCTTGAGTTGGTCAGGTGAGATATCGCCTAAAACTGCATCAAAATGAAAACAAAATTGTGATAAGAATTTAATTGAAATTAAAAGCAAACACCTGTTCGAATTTTCATGACGATTTTTAAAAAGGAAATTGAAGATCTAGTTGAATAAGCTAATAATTAATGACTAACTCAGTTCTTTTATTATTTTATGTCAGAAACAAATCTCTCTTGTTTACATTTTTAAGCGATAATAGGTGAGGTTTGTAATTTTTGTAACAACTTTATATTCTTATATGATGCATTATGAGATATTCTTTCAGTACATTTTTTATTTTCTATTTACAGAATATTGTTTAAAGATATTTTATTTGATACACTTTCGTTGGATGATGTCATGTTTCATTCATTCTTTACCAACACATTGAAATGACAAATCTTTAACGTACGAATAGATAACTGTGGAGCATAAGTGGGGAGATAACACGATATGAATATCGCTTGATGATCTGATTAATTTCTAAGATGAGTCTCATTATACTGAAATATTCAATATTAGATCAACAACAAATGTAATTTGATGTTTACAACTGAAAGGGACAAAAGTAAACAACAATTTTTTCTATTTAGTCACGTTAAGCAGAAGTCACAATTTTTAATACGTCTTGATATAAATGTTATCATTCTAAAAGAATCCGTGACTTATCTATGTACATTCATCAAAATTTGGACGAAAACCAAAAGGTTTAAAGCGTAATGCGTTGAGTCAGGGTAAAGAAGAAAGAAAATCTCGCTGGTAATCACAACATTGTATGTCAGTACATCAGGTATTTCCCAAAAGATATACACATAAAGCATGGAAGTCTTCATAAAACCAAGAAAAATGCTGATAACAGTCTTTGAAATTTTTATCAATTTCAATTAAGTAGGAAAGGATTATACAAATTATTGTTGAATAATATTTAAGTCTCATTCACTTGTTAACAGTTGGTGGGTGAAGTCATATCTGCAAAGAAACGAAACGTTTCATTTAATTATTTTTTTCAAAAAGAAAGAAGTGAAAAAATAGAAAAAATGTTGAGCATTTCAAGAACTTTAAGATATTCAACTGGGATCCAGAAAAATGGTAAAAAAATCCCATTTTAATTTCACAAATAATAAAATGTTTATAAAAAAATCTTCAAAATGCCCTCGACCCTCAACATTAATCTTAATTTTCTTCCTACTTAGGGTACGCTATGGCACTACGTATGCTTTCGATGTACAATATCAATGACGACCTTTATCTTTGTACTGACAAACCTCGAAATATTGAGATTGATAAAAAATCTTTAAGGTAAGTTTTTACAAAAATATGTTTTCCAACTAAAGGAAGTAATTATGTGCGTCATTTCATCATAGATTTAAACAGAAGAGGGAAAACACAAAGCCTCTTGTGCTTATGATAAGTTGGTTTTATGGACAAAAACATCAGATTAATAAATACAGTCAAATCTATACCGATCAAGGAATGGATGTTCTTGTTGGTCGGATATCTTTAGTACAATTTTTGTTCAATATTAAAAGCGTTGAAGTATTTAAGCGTTTGATCAGAATTGGAACACGAAGTAAATATGAATTTCTTTCTAGCGTTCTGGTCAAAATATTGTTAATGTTTTGCACAACAACGAGCATGACTATAAGGAAATATTCATACACACGTTTTCAGCTGGTGGTGGAATGTACGGTCTTTGCCAGAAGATGATGAAAAAGGTTTTTAAGGCTTAACATTAATTTTTATATTTTTTTAAATATGGAAATTCTCCTACCTTGAAATTATGTACTTTCTAGAATTTGCCAAAATATGGTAACATTCCAAATCGTGTAATTGGACAAATATGGGATTCTGTTGCCGCCCCTAGAATGACAATCGTGGCAATCCCTTTCGCACTCTATCCTAATAATACATTCATGCGGTCGATAGTGACGGCACTTCTTTGGTGCCATTTAAAAATTTATCGAGCTCTACAGCCACATTATAATGAGCTTTGGGAAAATTTTTGTGATAATTTAGCAAAAACTCCAACACTAATATTTGCATCGAAAATTGATCCTATTGGAACAATAAAATGTGCCGAAGAAGTAATTGGAAGATGGCGAGCAAATGGTGTAGATGTTACCTATAAATGCTTTGAAGATTCCCCGCATATCAAGCATATGCAAAAATATCCTGAAGAATATATGAAATATGTGCATGATCATTGGAAAAAGGTGAAGCTACTCGATAGAAAATAAATATAGTTTTAATTATTTGATTTTTCATTATGTAGAATTTGATACAAGTGTAGAATATTTAATGCATCATTTAAAATAAACTTTGATTAAGAATTCAGAAGATTGGATGAAAATAAATTTCATAGTGTTTTAATTAAGCATACTAAATTTAAATAAATTATAAATATTTCATTGCAGTGAGTGATATAAAACCTCAGTCTATCGCTATATTAATGATATAAAAAGAAATCGTTGTGATCATACAAAAGTTCTTCATTGGCCAATTTCAATATTTTCAAATTTTAACGACACTCAATAATTTGAATTTTGCGATTCGCATTTTATCAGCTGCTTAATTTGCGGTAAAAACGTAAATAAAACCTTGCAAATATTTCTCCACTAGCATAGTTCTTTAAACGTGGCTTAAATATCTTGTTTATTTTGATATTGTTAAAGTTTACAATCTCTCTGTAAAAATAGCTTTGTCATGTTAAAGAAATAAAACAGTGAAATATTTATAAAGTCATCTGTGTGCATTTAAAAATATATTTTGTTGTACAAAAAGTAAGTTTATTCGTAAATTTCCTTGTGATTTACGGAAGATTTGCTAAAAATATAATAAGCGTGAACAAAAGCAATAATGTTAATTAGTAATAACAAGTTTCTTTTGAATTCATAAGAAACTTTTAATACATTCGAAGATGAAAAGAAATAAAACATTAGTGGTTGTGATATCAAATTAATTTATAGCTCTTTTGATAACATATATAAACTTAACATGTGATTTTCATCTTTTTAGTCATTCATTATTACACACAATGGGAAATCATAGTAGCAGTCACAAGAAAAAGTCGAGTGCCTCATCGTCGCCTACAAAAACTCAAACCGACTCAATCAGTCCAACAAAGTCACAAGGCATGATACGTTCACCATCAGGAGCTGATTTTCAAGATAAAACGCATACAAAATTTGCACCAATCGACGAATTAGCAAAACTGCTTGCGAAGAAAAATGAATCAGAAGGAAGTGGAAGTGGAATCACCGATCAAATCTTCACAAAATATGTTTTTCCAAATCATCCAGACCTAGGTATGCGACTCTTCAGACATTTTCACACACTCTCGCATGCTAAGACACCTCATCTGGGTGTGACCGCATTTCGTCAACAATGTGAAAGATTTTTATCAATCTTGGACGACTCTAAAGTCATTGAAACTTATGTGCGCATTTTTTGTGATGTTTTTTACGAAGAGAATGCGACAAAAGAAGGCGTAAAAAATCTTCTTAAACTATCATTTAACATAGCAATGGCAAATTATTTAGGTGAAGCCCATACATGCCCTTATCTCGACACAACATTGGATGCCGTCATTGGAACTTGTTTCTTTCAAGAACCTTTATCGGTTGGTTTCATCTCTCGTTGGCTTGAAGAAAATTGCCCACGAATTGTCATTCCTGTTCATCGTTACAGCATTCATTTACTCACTACAAGTTATCGCATGATCAAATTGAATGAAGAGGATAAAAACTCTTCAAATGGATTAGAATTGGTAACACCAGTTCTTGAAAAAGGCGCACTGTTTGCAAATTCAAAACCAATGTTGACTCTTTCAATGGCTTGGCTTTTAGCTGGAACTTTACCACCATCATATTCAAAACCACAAACATTACCGCAAGTTAAGAAAGACGATGATGATTCTCAATCGACAAGTGCCACTTCACCTTCTTCCGTCCTGCCATCACAAGTATTGTTGAGTAAGCTTGTTGCTGCAGTTCCATCACATTGGACATTGCTTTATGACACTCGTCTGCATGGTGTTGGTGCTAATCGTTTTCTCCATCATGTGCTTGGATATCGAGGACCAACACTTGTCGTCATTAGCTGCCGTAGCACGAAAGATAATTCAGACAAAATTTACTGCGTCGCTGCACCAAACGAATGGAAAGAAACTCACTTGTACACTGGTGGTGAAGACAGTTGTTTAGTTCAATTGTCTCCTAAGTTCTCCGTCATGGAGAAAGGTCAGAAGATTCTCTATTTGAACACTCATATTCGTGGCTATCCTAAAGGCTTCAGAGTAGCTGTTGATCCAAGAAATCCCATCATTTCTGTTAACGAAGATTTTGAGAGAGTTGACATTCATTCGATCACACATAATTTACTGAATATTGAAGTGTGGGGTTGTGGCGATAAAACGTCTCGTGACGTTCAACTGGACATTAAAAAATGGCAAATCAAAGAAGCTGAAAGACAACGAACAGTTAAACTCACCTCAGCTGAATGGATTGAAAATCCTGACAGATATTTACTGGAGTTAGGTGGAAGAACGCAATACAATGTTGATAACAAGTAACTTGATTATGTCTGTAAGTTTATTCCAATTGGCAATGAATGGACGAGAATAATTTGTGATTTTTTAGCAAGCCTGAAAATTTCTATTTTTCTGATTTAACTGAATTATAATTTTAGAACTTAAATAACTTTCCGTGTTATATTTTATCTACTTCATTTAAGAATTTATATTTCACTTTACAGAGACTTTCTGTAGCATTTTAATTTTTTATTAGTTTTAAATAATTAGGTATTAACACTTTCAAAGCTGCGATAATTTCAGATTTTCTCATTTTCTCCAGGCTTTTTTCATTTTTAACAATCAAATCACAGTAATACGATCGCATTCGTCGATGAATTCCCTTTTGGTTTGTGGTTAAAGTGGCAAATGACGATAAAAAAGTAACGATCCAATTTACTTAATTTTCTCGTGTTTTCTATCTTAGTCGTTTGTGTACTTAATTCGAAATGTTACACAATTCCAATCATTGTAAATTTTTTTTCTCCTGTCGATAAAATATTTTAAAAAATAAAAAAGTTTCAGTTTTTATGAGCAAAAAATTTGACTTTATTTATTTCCATTTATTTCAGTTTTGTTTTCGGAAAAATTTAGTTTTCACAATGTTTTTCTCGAATATGATTTGCAATTTCAATGATATGAAGAAAATCGTTTAATTTTATTAAGTAAGAACTATAAAAGTTTGCATTCCTTTCAATTTACGTTTATATCAGTGCAATAAATATAATGTTATAGTTTATTCGTTGCGACAATTAATTCATCAATGAAATTTCCTTAAATCCTAATTAGTTAAGTCGATGAAATTCTTATGATTTAATGTTATTTCAAACAGAAAGAATTAAGAAAGTTATTTTCCAAAAACAAATTGCTCTTATCTATCGAAAGAGAGAACCAATTGCAAAGACAAACTTGAAGATTTATAATGATTTATGAGCAATATTTTTGAAAATAAATTTAAAATTAATGAAACCTTCAAATGGCACTTAACACTACATCGTGACTCATTAAACACTTTTCCTTGTGGTTGTTGCCGAGTGACGAAACCTTCTTGTTTACAAATACCTTCTAAACATATTTAAAATATTTTCTAATCAAACATATTTGACCAAAAGAAATAATTTTAAAGAAAAAACAAAGAAATTAAACTACTTTGGTAATTGCTGTATATAATTGGAATAATTTATATCATATTTCGTATCTTATAATCTAATTTTGCAATGATACCAATTCATCTAAGTGTTGTGAATAAAAATTACTTCAAGACGTAAAGCCGTGCGGGGGCGTTTTTTGTCCTTTCATCTACTTTATTAAGCCACTTCGGTCTGAAGGCCACGAGAAAGAAAAGAAAAACTTTTCTTTTTCATCTTTACAAAGTTGGAAACATTGGAAGGTTTTTCCCGGTTAAGAACTTCCATGAAAAGGCAATTTTTTATTTCTCTAAATATCTTACGCTTAAATTCTAATTACAAAGGCGTTATCAAAAATGTTTTAATGAAATATTAAACCACAAAATGTTTTCTTATAATTTTACTTTTGATTTTCTTTTCTTTTTCACCGTTGAAGGTATTTTAAGATTTCTCGTATTGTTAGTTGATTATGTAGGAATCGCTTACAAGTTAAGGCTACTAGTTGAATTACATTAGGCACACACACGATAAAATTAATTAAGCATAATTCTAAGTAACGAATAAAGTTAAAAATTTTGAATGTTTGTTACATATTTGACGTTGAATCTTCGATTTGCAACTTTTAAAGTTCTTTCGTTCTCGTTTCTTGAGATTATTGACTAGAGACAAGCAGAGGATATGAATGAATGTAAGTATGTATGTCGTTGTTCAAGTTTACTTCTCGACTCCAAGCAATTTCGCTGCTTCATCTGCTGATGAGGTGAACATTTTGTTAAGCATTCCTTGATCGCTGATGCCAAGAAGATTTCCCAGCAAATCTGAGCCAACCTGCTGTTGCATGAGCTTCATGAAAAGATCTTTGTTATTGATTCGACTCAACATTTCAGCTTGATTTGATTTGCTTGGCATCATCTCCTTCAATTTCTTGTTGTTGATCATTGCTAAAGTTGATGATTCGTCATCAGATATGTCAGATGCGCTGTTGTTCATGCTTGAGCCATTACCATTGCTTTCGCCATTTTCTGATTTCATGTTTGCGAAATTGTTCATGTTATTAGGAGCATTTGAATGCTTCTTACGGTGTCGCAACATGCTGTGTTTCAAAGTGAATTTACGGAAGCAAACATCGCAGTTGAAAGGACGTTCACCACTGGAAAATTATTAAATTGTTATCAAACAAAGTTCTTTATTCGAAAAGTTAATTAAATTACCTGTGAGTTCGCATGTGGCGTCGAAGATCTTCAGTTGACCAGAATCTTCTCAAGCAGAATGCACAAATCACTTTACGATTTGCATAATCAGGATATTTTCCCTTCTTGTCAGCATGTTCTTCGTCATCTGGTGATCCATGAACTCCATCTTCTGTTTCCAGCTGTACTTTAGCAATCAATACAGCAAAGTCATGTGAATGCGCGTTCTTAATGTGATCCAAGCATTGAATACGATCAACAAAGGATCCATCACACAAATGGCATTTGAATGGAAGATCACTTGACATTACTTGAGATGGAACGACTGAGTTTGATGAATTGTTTTCAGCTTTCAATAATGGCATTTGTAAAGCATTTTGTAGATTGAAGTTTGATGATTGTTTTGGGGTTTCGTCAGAACTTGTTGTAACTTGTGTTGGTGGACGAACAGGTTCTTTAACAGGTTCAGGCATTTCATCAATCGGTAGTTGCAATGAAACTGCTGATTCAACATTTCCATGCTTTCTCAACAAGTGACGATCACAATTGCTTTTTGTTGTGAATAGCAAAGGACATTGCGAACATTTGAAGGGCTTTTGACCTGTATGTGTTAAGATGTGACGTCGCAATGAGCTTGACCATGGAAATTTACGCTGACAATAGGGACATGACACACGATTTGGTGCCAAACTGTAAGCTGACTTCTTCTTTTCTTTTCCTGAAGGATGTGGATCGTCAGTTCCAGAGTTGTTGCTTTCTGAAGCACTTCCCGAAGCTACTAAACCTTCTTCATCGCTATGATCAGTCATTGGTGGTTCAGGACGACTAAATAAATAATTCAAAATTAAATCTCAATTTTAATTGAGCAAAATTTTCAAATTCTTACCTAAAATAATTCGAGAACATCATTGAATTGGTTGCATTGTCAACAAGCTTTGATACTGAAACCAAATCATTTCCTTCTTCTTTGCTTTCGCGTTTAATATTCTTGTTGGAATCTTTTTCATTTTCGGAATCATTTTTTGATTGTGACTGTGACACAACTTCTTCAGGGTTATTTGCAGTTCCACTTCCCATTTTCATGGCTTCTTCCAAAATATTTTCAGCAACTTTACGTGCTGCTGAATGTTTCTCATTACCATCCGATGACTTACTTAAATCTTCTGCGAAATCTTCATCAATTACTAATTGATCTTCATCGTCGTCGTCTTCTTTCAATGGTGTTCGTAATTTCTCCGATGTTTCATGTTGGGTCGTCAACTGTGTTTGCAATGGCAAAGGCAAGTTGGAAAATGGTGAATTCAACATGCTTTTTGGACTTTCTCGTGATTTCAATTTCTGTGCAAGAATCGCGTATTTCACTTGATCAGAAATTCCGCCAAACCCCGCAGCTTGAAGTGTTGGCATCATCGGGGGGCCATTCATTGGCAATTGTGTAGGTGGACCTCGTCTCATTAAGCCATGATTTCCACGTTGACGTTGTGCCCAGAATTCGGGATGTTGTTGCTTAATATGACGCTCCATATTCGATCTTAAAGTGAAACGTGCAGCACAATGTTCGCAAGCAAATGGTCGTTCAGTGCGATATCGTCGTTGCTTTTGTTTCGGCATCAAAACGCCATTTTTGATGACCATTTTCACTGGCCCTGAATGATTTTGCATATGGTTTTGTGAAGAATGATTTGGTGTTGAGACTTTCTTGGGAGATTCCTGTGGTGTGGGTGGAAATGGTGGAATCGGCATTGAATTTCTTACTGGCGATCGTTCCATGTTTCGAGATGTTTGCGATGGTGGGCCAGTAGGTGACGAATCAGGTGACGCAAATGGATTAATTATCAAACTTCCACCTGACATTGAGCCACTCATCTGTGACTGCGAAGTGTTGGTCTGAGGTGGAGTTGGTGGCATTAAATCTTTTGAAAAAAAATTCTTCATTGTATCGTTGAGAAGCAGAGGGTTCTGAAGAAGCAAAGCTGGATGGATTGGAAATCCTGGTGTAGGAAAGCCAAATGTTCTGTACATTTGAGCCAAGTTGAACATCTGTGTTGGATCTAATTTCGGTAAGGCTTCACTCAACAACTGTTGTTGAATCAAAAGATTTTTTTCGATCATTCCAAGATCAAACTTTGGGATTTCTGGGTGATCAATGTCATCACCGTTGTTCTCATGTTCATCTTCATCATTTTCATCTGAAGCATCGTCACCATTGTTGTTGAATGAATCAGTTTTCTTACTCAAATCCAAAGCATCCATCGACATATCAACTGCTCGATGACTGTCGTTAATTTCTTCCTCAATATCATTGTCAAAATTCCTCTGCTTTAATTTCTCCAAACTTTTAACTTGAATGCGACTTGGTGAGTCATCGAGCGGCTGTAACATTTCCTTTAAATGAGAAACGGGAGTGCTTCGACCACTGATGTCATCGTCATGATTTTGGAATCGATTTGTTGAATAGATTGCAATCTTCTTGTTATGAATATGATCTTCGACACTTGAATCTTCTGACGGATGATAAATGATTGCGCGTTTAACTTCTTCACGCGTCGTTTTCTGATGACGATTTCTCAAATGACGTTCGCAGTTTGCTTTCGTTGTAAAAGCATAATTACAAATTGCACATTCATATGGACGATCGCCATTATGTGATCTCATATGACGAACAAGTGCAGCTTTATCATTGATCGAATGTGGACACATATTACAACAATATGGTCCTTGACCAGCAGCACTTAAGTGGACTCGGTTATGACCTTTTAAAGCGCGAAGATTAGGGAAAATCATCGTACATAAACGACATGGAAATTCCCCACGTAACTTCATTTTCCTGAATTCGTGTGTAAATGCATCTTGATTCTCTTCTTCGTCACGATAAATCATCTGATCCTTCTCTGACATCGCTTTGTCTAATCCACTTGAAGATGCTGCTTTGATGATTGATTCAATGTCAGCAAAGTCACGACCTTCGCTAAAATATTGACAGAACGGTGGTGTTGATCTGTATTCTTGTTTTATCATCATCATTGGTGATGTGAATGATTTATCAGCATTTGATGATGGTGTCGACGGTGCTGATGTTGGAATTGATCGATTATGGAGTGCAAGATTAGCAAAGAAATCTTCACGTTTTACATCTTCTTCAGATGATTCGCTGTTTGAATGACGACGTTTGGATGAAAAATCTTGAGCAACATTACCGTCATTTCGACATTCTTGCATGTGAATTTCAACGGCGCTTGAACATGGAAAAGCTCGATAACACATCGGGCATTCATACTTCTGATTAGTGATTGGCGTTCTAATGCTTTGCTCGCAAAGATTTTTGGCAATTATAGGAAACTTCTCGCTGGTAAAATCAACGAATGTCATGTCTTTGAAGCCTTGTTGCACGTTGATAGCTTTATTATTGCCACAACGATGAGCGTTGAGTGCTTTGTGACTTTTGAAAACCATTTCACAATGTCGACACTTTGCTGGAATTGTTGGATGTTCCTTATCCATGTGATTCTCTAAATTGATCATACTCGAGAAGTCATTGCGAATGCAAACGGGACAACAAAACTTCTGATGACTGTTTGGTGACGACATGATGTTGTTGTTGTTATGATTGACTGCACGAATTTTCCTTCGATTTGTGAGATCGTCGTCGGTGCTTTTTCGTTTGTGTGGAAAGTTTGAATTCGATTTTATTAAGTTACGTGCACTTCCACCATGACTGCTGCCGCTTGAATCGGTCGAGCCATCACTTTCGTAACTTTCGCGGTCATGTTGTTGAGGTTGTTTGTGCGTACGCATATGTCGATGCATGTTTCCATTTGTTGTAAATGTTAAGTTGCAGTACTTACAGTTGAAAGGACGTTCACCTGTGTGTACCAAAACATGGCGATCAAGCGATGAAGCTGACGATAGAACTTTTGAGCAGATGCGACATGTGAATGAACTTCCATCGTCGGACGAGTCACGCATGTTATTATGATTGCGAATGTGATTAGTGAAGTCATGTTGAGTTGTTGAAACAGTGTCACAAATTGGACAAACATATTTGGTGTCGTCTGAATTCTTCGTGACATCATTTTCGTTGCTTTCAGAGCCCTCATGATTGAAATTCAAATTCTCATCTGAACTGAAGTTTGTCTTTGCAGCACTTCTAATTTTCTTTTGCAACATTTTGTCCATTAACTGCTGTAAATTGTCACGTCTATCGATTGCCTCTTTATCTTGTGATCGTGTAAAATTCTTCAATTCATTTGCCTTGTCATTGCTCGTATCGTTGTCGTTTTTGTTGCTTTTGCACGTATTGTTATTCAAATAATCTTCGTTTTCATCTGATTCGATGTTGTCACTTTCATGACTTGTCTTGAGTGCTAAAGAAGAATTGGCATCGGAGCTGAGAGTCTTGTTAGATGTGCTAACATCGGTTGGCTCTACCGATGATTCAGAGTTCGTTGACACGCGACGTTCCATTTTATTGAGTGAAACTGTAAGTAATAAAAATAAAATTATTAAATATGAATAATAATTTAGTTGAGAATTATTTACAAAAAAAAGTTTTCTGTTAACGAAACTTTTTGAATTTTTTTATTTGTTATGAAAGGTTAAAAAAGCGAAGCTTTTTTGAAGTTCTTTTAACGCGTCTGGCGGACGACTGTCTAGAGAATCAACCGACTGTAAAGCATTTATAAGTAATTGCAAATGTAATCGCAAATATGTTTTGATTACTTCTGATATTTGCTATCAACATTGATTAAGATGTTAATAAATGTGAAGTCAAAGTTTTATTCAGAATAAAACTCAAAAATTATTTTGTGATTAATTGAAAATATTTAATTTTTCAAACAGGTGTATGATTAATTTCAATGATTTCTCGCGAAAAAATTTGAAGTGATCGCATTCCATTCAATATTTTTATTTCCAACGTCATAAATCTTCGATAAGTATCACGAGAAAATTTCATGCTTTTGATTGCGTTTTAATGTCAACGAGTCGATGGCCGATTGTCAGTCAGTGAATATTATATGAAGGGGTCTGCCTTTGAAGCATCTTAAAGTTTAGATTCTATAAAAGTTCAACTTAATAAAACGTGTGAGTTGAATCTTTTATCAATTCCATTCGATAAACGGAAAAGATCATCACTCTTAGTCATTCCCTCGGTATCATATCGCAACCATTTAAAAATCCTTATCAGATGTCTTTTTTTAAGTTTATTTAAACCACACAGCGAAAGGTGTTCCAAGTACATTGATAACAAACGATGGTGAAATCTTTCAGATGATGAAAACAAAAATGGCGGCAACTAAATCGATGCTAGCTCGGATTGAAAAATCATTTCAAGATGAAATCATAATTTTTATGATACATTTAGATATAATAAATTGTTAGATAATTTAAAAATGCTAACGAATAGAATATTAATTCAATTTCAATTAAAAGTTATTATCACGTATGTTTAAATTGTAAACAAATTCAAGAGGGTCATATAAACCGAACGCCAAATTTTGGCGTAGCTTTTCTGAGAAAAAGCAACCTACTTGGCTTGTTTTGTTTATTATTTGATTATTTTAGAAGCTAAAATTAATAAAAAAAATCAATTTATCAACCTATAAGACTTTATGGTTCAAATTTCCTCTTGGTGGAGCGATAAGAAACGTGAACATCCATTAGATAAGAGTTAAGCATTGAGTAACGCAAATAAATACTTGTCAATGGATCATTAAGCTTCATTTGTCACAAAGCTTCATTCTATAAGCAAATTATCATTAAAAAGCATGTAAAGCTTTCATTTTCAAAGTCACCACGAAGGTGATTTTTCTTATCTAAACCCGTATTCCTTATACTGAGAGCATTTACAAGCACGATTCTCGTCTAAATGCGCAGCAAATATTCAGATGATTCGTGAATTATAAAATCGATAGAAAGAAAAAGAATAAAATTGCTTGCGAAACTCTCTCGAGTTTTTTCACTACCTCAATATCATAATGAAGGATAAATGACTTCAAATGATGATGATGACATTCAAACTCTATTGAAATCACGTAGTTCTATTATAATCAACATTAAATTTTATTATTTATTTTAAAATGAAATGAATTCTGAAATCTACAAAGTTTTCCTTTTCCTAAGTTATGCAACAATCATAATTAATAAGCGTTGAGAAATGACAAGAAATTTAGTCTTCGTTTGCTACACAAATGGAAACATTCTTCCTTGCGCATTATAAGCAATAACAAAGTTAAGTTTCCTCCACAAAATGCTTATAATTTTTACAGTCCCCATCATTAAACCATTAATTTTATTTACTCTAATTTTCTCTGAAAGTCGTATTTTGCCTCCAAGGAATATTTTTTGTTCTTCTCAAAAGAACACAAATAAGGTTGAGTAGCTTTGAGAAACTATTGCGTGACTGCAAAGCAACATTAGTAAAGAATTTTTCATTCTCGATGTCGAGCTTGAGTCTCTTTTCGAGATGTTTTCTTTGTTTCATTTTGAAGGAAACTAAGGAAAGCTTATAAATGTCCTCATAGTGAATTCTTATTCAACAGAAGGGACATTTAGGCTTTAATTATGGTTGTCGATTACTTGGGTTTTTTGCCGATCCAAGTACTTGCCCAAGTATTTTGGATCGAACCAAGTACTTGCCAAGTACTTGGTTCAAATAAAAAATTATTATNATTTATTTATAATTTAAAGAAATAACTTTTAAGCCACAAAAAGGCATTAAGTTTGGTAGGGCTCATTCTATTTCTAATTTTTGTTTTCAATGAACCTGCTACTGAAAATTCTTGCTCAATAATGAACAACTGAAGTTCAAGTTTACTGTGCATCAGCTCACAAAGTATTGCATGAGAAACGACTTGAGTTTTTTGGGAAATTGTGAAATGGAGATATCAAAGCTGAACATTCTTACAAACAAAATTCAAAACTTCTCGCTCAACTTCAACATTGTGAAGAATATCAAAACCTTTCGCTTTGGTGCTAGGCGATTCTGAATTAGAACGTGGAGTTGTTAAACTTAGAGATATTGTGACAAGACAAGAAGAAGAAGTTTCAGTCGATAACTTAGTTGAAGCTACTAAATGGCGTTTGAGTTCGAGACGATCAACTTAGAGAAATTTTTTAGCATCACATGAATTTTTTTATTCTCGAAATTGACTTTAAATTCATTGCATTAAGTGCAGTCATTTCTTTTCATTTGCCTATAAGTAATAAAAAAAAGATTTGATGCAACTTCAAAGGAAGTTATTGAAATAAAGAAGAACTGTTTTGGTTGATAAATTTTTCAGCTGATGTTAACTCAATCGAAGTTTCATTCATTGAACTTTACAGTGAATGAGAATCAAAAAACGTATTAAGAATTGCATATTTAAATAATTGACATGACATCAAGGTTAATTAATTCAATTTATTTGAAGATTGTGATGATAATTCGTCTATGATGGTTATGATCGATACAATGCAAAGGATCATTGGGTAGGAAATTTAATTGATTGAATTCATGTTGAATTATTTTCAAATGAACTCACTTTTTGATGAACAAAATACACTAAAAATTTTCATTATTTTTCAAAATCTGGCCCTTTATGCAAATGCAAGTAATTGCATAAGTTTTTACAAGTACTTGTATGTATGCAAGTACTTGCAAAAAGTATGCAAATAGCAAGTACTTGTACTTGCATATCGACAACTCTAATGCCAGCAACAAATAATAATAAAATCACACAACAATAGGAAATCGAGAAATATCGAATNGACTGACTGACAAGTCAATGTCTGTCAGTCAGTCAGTCAAATCCCAACTCTGGCGTTGAGAAATGACAAGAAATTTAGTCTTCGTTTGCTACACAAATGGAAACATTCTTCCTTGCGCATTATAAGCAATAACAAAGTTAAGTTTCCTCCACAAAATGCTTATAATTTTTACAGTCCCCATCATTAAACCATTAATTTTATTTACTCTAATTTTCTCTGAAAGTCGTATTTTGCCTCCAAGGAATATTTTTTGTTCTTCTCAAAAGAACACAAATAAGGTTGAGTAGCTTTGAGAAACTATTGCGTGACTGCAAAGCAACATTATTAAAGAATTTTTCATTCTCGATGTCGAGCTTGAGTCTCTTTTCGAGATGTTTTCTTTGTTTCATTTTGAAGGAAACTAAGGAAAGCTTATAAATGTCCTCATAGTGAATTCTTATTCAACAGAAGGGACATTTAGGCTGTAATGTCGCATAACATAATTTATGAAAACTCCCAAATCCCTCGTTGGGAGGTTTTCTTGAAAAGACGCCAACAAAAATGAAATTTATGTAAATTAACAATCTTTTTTTGTTCTCGACATTTTGTTATTCTTTCGTTTCATTTCTTTTTTGTCGATTCCCTTTTGCTCCATTTTCAACACAGAGAATTCAAAACGATGAGGTAAATGAAAAGGAAAGAAACATAATCATAACTTTACTTCTTGACAGAACTGTTCTGTTTTTTATTTTTTAACATATTTTCCTTACTGCTCGAAATAATTTTGCTTTCGGAAATGAAAAATGAGAATTTTCAATGGAAAAGAATAACAGCACTTAAATTAATGAATGCACAACTCAAAATCTCATCACGGCAATGAGCATAAATCTCAGTAATGAAATTAAATGATGCTTTAACCGACATCATCACAATTATAATTCGACGTCTCACGAGAAGACGTAATTTTGTCAAGCACGAAACGCTTTGTAGTCACAGATTCAATTGAAAGATGCAAATTTTTCCCACAACAATTTGTCCACACCCAACCACATCAATTGTCATTTCAATTTCTTCTCTGCTCCTTTGTAATGAAAAGAAATATTAATTATTATGTGCACGCTAGTCAGGCAAGTTCGATGCTATGGCAACGAGTCGTTAAAAAAAAGTCCAATGGAAATCAATGTCCGGAATGATTCAACAAAAAGTTTTCTCTTGTTTGGATCTTTTCCTTGATAACTCCCCCCGAAAAAATATTCTATCAGTGGGAAAATACAAAAACACCCTCGAACAATGAAACTGCGGCAAGGAAATTTATTTTGTAGCCATAAATATTCGCTTGCTTCGGAGCTGAGTCAGAAGTCAGAAGGGGGAAAGAGAATTGAGGAAATTGGCATAGTCGCATATCGAAAGCTTACGTAGCGCCGTAACATGGTACTGAAATCACCTTCAGCCAGCTTACGTATATGGGCGCGCATGTTCATAATGTATTCTCGCGTCTTTCACCTTCCCACATCTCTCAAACAACGTGCATGAACATGAAAATGGCTTTTACAGTAATGTGGAAATTGAGCTTACGCTTTCACTGACTTTTACTTGTCAAACAGATACATGCGAGTTTTAAATTAGGGAGTAAATGCTAATAAAATTCATCCCAAATGAACTATCTGTCAAAGCTATCATGCAAGTCACCTATGGTAACATCAACAAAAACAATTTTTTGTCTTCTCCCCGGGATTCAAGGAAAGCAAAGCACACACAAACACATTTACTATTATTATCCTAAATATCCGGTCGAAATGATTCTCTTCTACATTTCGTGTCTATTCACAGTTTTCCGATGTGAATGAGAAAGAAAAATCGTTTTTTTTTATTCTATTTTCTCATCAATTTGTTTTTAGGGGTGGAGGTAAATAGTAGGTTGTTTGATAACAGCTACAGCCCATATGTACGATATACACAAACGTAGAATGTACACAAAACAAAAAAGAATGTGATGTTGAGAAGAAGGAAAACATATTTTCATAGCATGAATTTATTATTTTCAACAAACATCACGGGAAAATGGAGAATTTGCATGACGCTGCTCTCTTTTATAATGGGATGACTAGAGGAGGGTTTGGTTGAGGGAAATTAACAGAATAGTTCACTTCCGCATTTTTCTCTTCATGATTCATGATTCATGTCATGTTTTATTTGATTCTTATCAAAAAAATTATTTGACAGATGGAATTTTATAAACGTTTTCCTAGAAACTTAAAAATGTTGAATTTTACTTTTCGTTTTCTAAAATTGATAAGAAAAACTTGAACAAAATCGACCTTAAAACTTTCAATTTTCTTGGAAATTTCTAAATATTAAAAATTGATAATAACAATTTTATCTTATCAGGTTGTTGGAATGAAAATTTATTTAGTTATTTAGCAATCAGATATTCAACCTGGTTAACCATGATATTCACCCTCAATCTCACCCGCTTCCCACCATTATCAAAAGTAAGCGAGAAAATGTGAAATGGGGTAGGTGAACTTGTTTTTCCGAGTATTGTTTGTGCTCACAAAAATATGGCAAAACAGGGAAAACTTCATCAAAAGCTAGATAAAAAATAGATGAGTTGAAAGAAGAGAAAATGGTGATGTTTGCCACGTTTAAAAAGCAATGTTCCCTCCTGCTTCATGTAATATTCATGCACAGAGACAAGAAAAAGTAATCAGCTAATAACGCTCAGCAGAGGGAAACATAAAAAGTTCGTTTTCTATTTCATGATGGAGATGAAAGGCAGCAGAAGTTTTATTATGCCAAAAAGCGATGAGTCACATCGCGTCCCCTCCAACGAGCGAGATGGAAACATAAAAAATGAAGGTTTGGTGCTGCTTTTTGCGCACATTTTTCGGATCACATTTAATGTTGTTGATGAATAATTTTTACTCGAGTAAACAGAAAATATGAAGCCATTTTGCAAGCTCGTTTTATACACTTTTTTTTTTCTGATGTGTAAACAAAAAAAACTTCTTTTTTGTGCAATGCTTTGAAATTTGAGTTCGAAATTGAGGTTGAGTGAAATACAAAATATATAAAAAAAAACTAAAAATCCTAAAACGAATCATAAAAGTTGAGTCTCAAAATCATTTACTGCCTTACGTTCTGAAGGTTTTATGATCCCCTACAAAAAGTCATAAAAAAGTGAACAGAATAATCAAGGCACTAATGAAAGACAAAGCACACGAAGGCTTAGCGCAGAGAAATTAATCTCGCTGAGGCACTGAGGCAATTCACCTCCACAGTTCGCTTTATGTGAATCTTTATTGATTCGTTGTCATGGAAACGAGCAGGTCACCACACAAAACTCAAGCGAATGTGTCTTCCTTGCTGTTCTCGACATGAGAGAGAGAACGAGAAAATGGAGAAGAAAAAAAAATCATTAAATTGTTCTTCTCTGCGTCTGTGTGATATCCATTTTTATTTCAGCTTCGTTTTACGCTTATTTATGTTGAATATATGTATACGAAAAGAAGTAGAAGCACGGCAGAGAAGTTAAATCATTGGATGGCAATGGAAATTTATCAAGAAATAAGAAACCTTTTTTTCTTTTTTTTCTGTTGTTGTTGCGCGGATACATAAAGCGCGGGTAGAATGATATGTATGTAATTTAAAAGGAGTGAAAAAGATGGAGAATGGTATCATGATGAAGAAATATATTTATTATGTTATATATAGATAGCAGAAAGAGAATTTCAAGGAAGTTAAAGGGTGACTACACAAGAATTTTCCTACTATCATGAAACATTATTTGATTCACTGATTTAATCATAATCATAAAAAGAAATGCTAAAGGTGACGAACCGAAAGCCAAAATAATTGTTCTGGGCTATTGAACTTTTTGGTGTTGTTATTCTTCCATTAAAACGTTTCTCGACTACAAAATGAGTCTCATTTTTACTGATGACTTGATGGAGAATCGAAACGAAAAATCATTGAAGCACAATTTTGATGGAAGAAGAAGCAACAAAGTCGAATAAACAATGAAAGCAAGCAAAAATATTTTCCCATCTGCATGTCGTCTCGAATAAATTATCACCGACAAAGAATATTCTCCGAATTTTGTGCTTCGTTCTCGTCTAAAACAGAAAGTGCAATAAACACGGTTGAGAAACATCCTCAAAATATCTTCATCTTCTCATCAGCAGCCTGAGAAAGTAAAAATATATTCGAAGGTCTTTATGACATCAACCAGCATGAAGAATTGCATACATTATAAAATAAACAAGCAGTAAATGAAGGTAAAGTCTGTTAAGCTTTTATAGGTTTATGAACAAAGTTGTTCCTAATTTGAGTTTTTTTTTGCTGTTGCTTGGGAGATGTGGAGAACTGAAACAGAGACTTTGCAACACAAACAAAATCATTTATTCTTAATTCATTGCAATTCGGCTCAGTTCACTGTATTTTCCTCTTGTCCCTCGTGTCTGAAACTCGCAACCGGAAGTGAACATTAAAACGTAAAACTTACTTCGTTCGAAGTTGATTTTTCATTGCGGCTCTATCTCGCGCAGGTGATTTTTTCCTCTCGGAATATAAGCAGAGGAAAAAAAATATAAATTTGCAATCATTCAAGCGTGCGTGAGTCCACAGTGAAATAACGAAGAAAATTTTATGTTTCTGTCTCTCTGCTTCATGTTTTACCATTTATCATAAAAGAATGAACAAAACCCAAGCGAACAGAATATTTCATGATGATTTTTTTCCGTTTCATTCTTCTGATGAATAAAAAAATGAAAATGATCGAGGTGTGAGGGTTGTAAGGGCATATGTTGAAACTTTACCATAGCTGTGTGTGGGTGGAAATAAAAACCATCACAATGGCGGTTGGAAAAATAAATCCCATTAGAATTGGATTTCTTTTTTTTCCTCATTCACTCCGAAATTCGAGCATTTTCTACGATGTTTCATCATATTGCGAGGGCAAAAGAATGAAAGGAAACTTTTTTCTTTCCATCACATGAGGAATAAATGAAAATGTTTGTGCTCTGATGGAGAATGGTAATCAAGTAGATGGTGGTGAAGTCTTACAAAGAATTATACATTGTCGAGGGGTGATGTTTCCACCCACGCTATTCGCAATGGATTTAACATTTTCATGAGAATGGAAGAAACATTTATTTTCGTCAAAGATGATTTGCGTCACCATTGGTTAAGAACGAGAAGGGAACGAAAATAAAAACGTGAGAAGGATATTTCTACATTTTTTCCATGTGACTTGCTTGTGATTGGATGAAATATAAATTGGATCTTAATGAGATGAGCGATGAGCGTGGGTGGCTTCGATACATAAAATTAAAATGATAAAATTTCTTTGTCTTCTTCTTTTAATCATTGTTGAAAGAAAATTATTAGTTATGTTTGTTGTTGCTTTGAAAGGGTGGTGGTAAGAAAGGACATCATCATCATGGCAATTTAACCGTCATCGACGTATGTCATTTCCCTACAACCGAAAATGAAAATCTATAATTTAATTTCTAATCGAAGCTATGACAAATAACAAAGAAGGTGGTGAAATGGAAAAGGAAAAATCGAAGACTTGATATCAACAGTTTGTGAACGTTTTACTTGTAATCGACGAAGTGGTTAAAAATAACTTATTTGGAAATACTGTTTTGGTCGTTTGGTATCGAAAAAAACACGTTTTTGACACAGAAACTTTATTTTCGCAAATGCAACGACCACAGACAGTAAAGTTGCGATTGATAAATGATTGCTAGTTGAAAGCTGATTGATTGAAAGAGAACATTCTATCTAATTAGTCACTTATAGCCTTAAATGTCTTAGCTTTTGCCATGAAATTATTAAATCCAATTTTTTGATTACACGCTCATAGTGCGATTATAATTTTAAGCTATTTTCTTGTTTATTGATTTATCTTATGCCCCATAAATGTCATTCAACACCAGTCTACAAACAATCCTAATGTTATCATAAAACTCTCAGATTTATAGCAATTTTGTTTTAATTTCTGTGCTTTACGCTCGCTCTCGTCTCTTCTCGCGCCGATGTGATTTTTCTTCTTTTTCTTTTTCTTCTTCCACACGACTGTATCGAGCGTCAGAGAAACGAATGAGTAAGAAGAACAAATAAAAAAATGGAGATCGTATGAAAGAGATAGCGAGATAGATTGAGATTGTTTCTTTTTTGTCCGTTTTGCCTGCTTCCAACAGCCAATATTCCACACATATCTATCGCTTTTGCTTTTATCATCACATTTGCCTTTATGCTGTTAGCTTGGCGTATTATTTTTCTTCTTTTTTCGAGATTCTCTATTGAGTGGGTGGTAACATAAATATATGTGTGTAGCATACATGCATGGAGAAATCAATTTATTTTCGTTATGTATCAAATTCTCGGATTTTTTTTCTCTCCCCTAAAGAATTATTTTTCTCTACATATGTACATAAATTATTAAAAGCGACGCCGTGAGTTGAAGCCTCAAGCAATTTTATGCAATGTTTTAAAAATTTTCAACCAATCAGGAGTTTTAATTAGAAAAGGATTTCATAGCCCTTTGACCCTTAGCAAGTGTCAACATTCACTTTGAGATTGCAGACAACAAAGCGATTGACGAGCTGCGATTGTGTTTACATGAAAGTGTTTTAAACACCATTTAAACCATCGGTGATAAACGCATGGGTGTGTGTTGGTTCGAAAAACTTCTGTTACCACATTATCATTCGGTATTATTTGGAACAGGTGAAATTAGTATTCATCTACCGAAACCATTAATGTGGCTCCATACAAGTACGAAATAATTTTTTTTAGTTTCAAAATATTTTATTTTGTCGTCTTTCTGCTTCATTTTGAAATTCCATTTATGCGCCTTTCAACCCCTCAATAGCATGACCGTCAGGTGAAGAATCAACTTGGTATCTTTCATGTTTGTTTATTCTTCTTTTTGTTTGCAATGGAAAAAATAATAATAAAAAATCAAGCGAGGGTCGCTTATCGATTATACTTATGTATGTAGATTAAAGTTATGTTGCTTTTTATGATTAACCAGTTGTTGGTACTGAAGCATATTTTATTACTTAATGTAAAACCAAATGCTAGTTTAATCTTTACAATTCCGTTTCTTTCTCAACGTCACATTCCATGGTCGAGTGATGATTAAAATTATTTCTTTTCTCAACAGAATTCCTCGCAAATATTTTTGACCAAGGTTAAAGCATCATCCGTCATATCCCGTCATCTTCTGTAAACAAATCTAAACCAGTTTGAAATTCAATCAAACCGTGTCGTGGTGACTGGGGATGAAAAGTTTAAAGCGATTTAAATTTGATGGGTGACCTTATTGTA
Source organism: Clunio marinus (assembly GCA_900005825.1). Taxonomy (NCBI): domain Eukaryota; kingdom Metazoa; phylum Arthropoda; class Insecta; order Diptera; family Chironomidae; genus Clunio; species Clunio marinus. Next base: position 719,693 of record CVRI01000004.1, read on the forward strand.
AGTCTCATAACAATTGAACTGTAACGCACAAGAGCGTTCTTAGACTGGTTTTTACTCTTCCCCTATCAACAAATTCTTGCAAATAAAATACTTTCCTTTAGGGCTCATAAATACTTAAAATATTTATAAATGAGGAAAACAACATTTTGAACTTTCGATATGTTTATCGAATTTTCCAGAGACTTGACACTGAAGACTCACAGTTCATGCTCATCATTAAAGCGAAACGTGTGACTTGTTGTCGTCAAAAAATAAAAATAAAAATAGCAGAATGTGGTTGAGACAATCATCACATTGTGTTAATCTTCAACTTATACTAGTATTGCTAACATTGTGCGGCTGGGCAATTATGTGCTATGAATTAGCATAAAATGAATTTCATTATGAGTTAAAACTTCTAGTTCCACATGCGGTGGCTTGCCGCTTTGCAAACTCTAAACAATCAAATACAATGGGAAGGGAGTTTGACAAATTGAATTTCACTTTCTGTTTTGCTTCTTTCAAAGCGAATGAAGGTGCGAGTGAATTATTAATCATGTTTTTCAGTGGGGTGTAAAATCGAGTCAATTCACTCACTCTGGGGTTGAACAAACTCTCACTTAAAGAGTAAGACAATAGAATATTAGTAGCTGTAAAGGTCAAAGTCAAGTGCCGCTTAACGTGAAGCAAATTCAACTCGATTAGAATGAATCTCAAGAATTGTTCTTAAAATCAAATTAACATAATTCCAAGCTCCATCTCAGATGGATTTCATTATACGCTCATGAAAATGATAGATAATAATTTTAACCTCGCGATCCCGATTAGAAATCGTCTCGAATACAAGACCGAAACGATTCAAAATCGCAACAAAATAATTTCCATGCTGGGTTTCTCGTCTTATTTTGCGTTCTTTAATTCAACCATGTTCTGCCATCCGACAATGATTCTTAATCTTTTTTTCTTGAGGTTTCGTTTACTTCTCATTCTCTTCCCATTCTCGACGCTTTTAAGATCTTTTTTCTTTACTTTGTTTTTCCCCCCAAGAAAAGTCTCGATTTTGTAAAGTTAAAGTAAGAAAAATGAGATATGAAGCACATGATGATTATTTATTTCTACGTTACGATTCGGTGAATCCACAAGATGTGCTTCTTTCGTTTTCGTCTCTTTTATGTAAAGCGAAGGAGAATCGAGTTGAAAAATGTGTAATGTAATGAAAAACGTCAAATTTTCATATATAAGAAATGAAATAATGATACAAACGAAGCACAAAATCGTGAGCCCTATAATAATAAAATTACTCTTGAGTTGATTTTTTTTATATTTTTTTATTTCAGTGTTTTTCGGTATCCAAGTGAAACCGAATCAAATGAAAGGCAAAAATACAGCGACATAAACCAATTCTTCTTCATCTTCATCAATTGTTCTTCTCAAAAAAAAGTTTTTTTTCTTTCATTAGCATTGAAGTTTCATTTTTTAAGAATCTTTTATAATCAGGTTGAAAATCTTCTTTATTCGATTGGGTTTGCCATATGTCTTGTAATTTAAGAAAAAATAAGTTAACAATTAACAGAAACAGTTGAAAGAATTTCAATGCCAGAGGATGCTTTAGGTCAAAGACTTTAATTTAAGAAAATTTATTCAACGATCAATATCTTTATGAAAAGAAAACTCGATTAAAAATCTTTAATCGCTCATAAAATGATAATCAACACTTTCTTATCAAGAAGTTTTGAAATAATATGAATTATGTAAAGAAAATCAGTCAGGTATAATATCGAATTCATTAGAAGCAACCACTTAATTGCCTCACGCAACTTTTCTGCACTTTCATTACCCGCGCATTATCGTCGTGCAATTCGACGAGGCACGAAATGAAAAAGTGGAAAATTCACTTTTATTTTCTAATTTTTCCATGCGTTTGAAAGCAATTTAGTTTTGTTTCACTTTTACTTCTGATATGTCGTAACCATAATTTTCTTCTGCAATTATAGACAAGTAGCTGAAAGATACAAGTGAGATTGGCACATCATCAGCCACACATCATGAAGCATCTGAATTTTGTCAGCAAACCTCGACGACAAAAAGAGAAGTTTTGTAGTTGTTTTTATTCATCATAGCAACTTACAACACATCAAACATTTTTTTTGCCATCACGTAGATATTTTTGATGTTTAGTTGGGAGATAATTGAGATGACGATGATCATCGTCGGAGGCAAATTTTTTTATTTGAAATTTTCTCGCTATGTTGAACATGAATAATAACAACGCGGCATATCCAGTGAGCGCAAAAACTGACGGAATAAAAAAACTATTCATTTTTTTACCAAAATTCAGACAAAATAAGTATTGGAAATAAAAAATGAAAATAAATCTGAATTGTAAAGGAAATTGACTCATTTTGAAGATAATTGTTAATAGAAAGCATTTTATTGATGATGTGATAAAAGATAAATTAATTCAAGTTCACTGTGGTTACCCGCTTTTAGCTTTCCCACCCTCAAAATATTTTACAATCGAAGGTCGTCGTTTAATGACGATTTAAAAGCATAAAATAGCTAATTACTGAGAGTTTTATAAAACAATTTTTTTCTTATTCGTCGCGTGTGAAATAATTTCATTTTCTTTATCTTTTACTTTACAAAGACGAAGCTTTTCTTCGAAAGTTGATGAAACATCACAAGGTGCGGGTATCTACGTTTGATCTTGCATCAATAAACCAGCGAATGTTAATATTTTCACAACTTTTTTTTATCATCTTTAGTCACTCTGAGATAAGAATATAAGAGGAAAAAATTCTGACTCTGTGTCGATCTTGTAACACTAAATGGTGATGATTGCGGCTCGAGATAATTTTTTCTCGCTTTTTGGTGATTTCAAGGGTTTGAGGAAAATATTTATTCGTCATTTATGTAAAACCACATTGAGGTAACCTTGTCTGACTCAAATCAATCCAACTTCAGAAGCCACCAAAAATGTTTTCATTTCTTATCGCGGTTTGGATTTATTATGAAGTTGTAATTGAAATCAATTTGTCATGATTGTGGAGCAATTGTTTTACTCATTATTTTCTCAAAACATCAACGTCATCTTGCAATATTTTTCCACATCAACCTTAAAAGTTAAAGTCAAACACATGAACGGAAATCTCGTTATCAAACTTGCGATTGACGTGAGCGATGAGTGATGCGATTTACTTTTTAATGGGTGTTGATTCTCAGAGATACAATAATGATAAATATCTTAAATAACAAGAACTTACCATCAACTTTTTCCATTTCCCAAGAACGAAAGAATTTTTCAAGTGAAAGAAAAATTATTCCACTGATAAGAGTTTGTGATCAAATATCAAAATCTCGGTTCACGCGTTTCACAACTCTTCAGATTTTTGTCAATTAATTAAGCAAGTCTTTTATCAGTCGCATGAAAAGTCTTCTTATCACAAATAAAAAATTTTTTTTTAAAGATTTAATTGATGAGCGAACAATTTGATTTCATAACTTTTTACTTTATCATCAAAAATTCTTCACATTTCAATTGCGATCTAAAATTTCACATAATTACTTCGATGATAGATCTCTTTAAATATGAGAGTATCTTAAAATTAATTTCCAGTAATTTTCTGTTCAATTAATTGATTTCACTCGTAAACAACTAAAGAAAACTTTCCAAAGGCACTTAAAATCTTTTTTCTTTCTTTTTCTCAATTTTTTTTTTGTTTCAAAATAAGTCAAACAATAAAACTATTTTTTTACATAAAAAAACTTGTTAATTTCCAATGTAATTTGTTATGAATATTTATTTCAAGTATCGCGCAGACGAGTTAAATTTTTGAGATGTTGCTCCTACAACAGCTTTCCGAGATGTGACACAACGAGAATTTTCACATTATCGATACACTTCTTTTTACCGTCTCACGGCTGCCTCTTTTTTTCAGAGCTTACACCAGACAATCAAGAGGTAGAAGAAAGAAGAATAAAAATATTTTTCATCCGTGTGCCTGCTTGTGTATCGCTTAGCTTGTAGTTGTAGAAGAACTAACTGAGGGCCCGAAGCATCAATAGGGAAAACAGAAAACACTCTTTGCTCGTTGAGGTTGGATATTTCCGAGGTAGAGCTTTCGTTTTCGTGTTACGATCGAAAAAGAGAGAATATTTGTTCGGGGCAACCGAGAGGAGAGCGATTCTCGTTCGAGTACATAACAAAACCGAACACATTCAAATATTTTTTTCCCTTGCACGTATCATCTTCTATTCGACGGCTGTTTTACATAAAAGTAAGAAAATTTATTCTGCCTTTACTTCGTTTACGAACACAACATTGAGATTGCCTCTGAAGAGAAACAAAAAAAAAACTTCCTGATAAGGCCCGTGCGATTGTGTTTGTTTTGAAACCTAGTGGTTGATCTAAAAGCTTCTTATATTTTTGCTTTTTTTCTCTTTTGTAATGTCAATGTGATGTGGAAATTATCGGCTCAGTGTTTTTATTATTGATTTTTTTCTTGTCTGGAGATTGGAGAAGGGGAAAGAAAAATAAATATTCAGTAATCATAAACTTATTACTTTATATTTCTTCTCCGCCTGTTTTCTGATCAGGAGAAAAGATTGTGCACGATTTTAAAAACGATATTTGCCATTGCACAACTTTTCGTGCCTTTGAAATGTAAATATATAATGCTTATTTGACCACGTCAAATAGTTAAGAAGTTTTCAACGACAACACATCTTTGTTTCAGGTAGCCAATGTCGCTAAAAATCTATTTGAATAATGATCGTTAAGATGTTTTGTCGTCGAGATGGAACATCCATTAACGCAACCCCATTTATTGCCCATTTCAACTCAGACAAAGATGTTGTCTTCTCATTTTTGTCCTTTAACACTTCGACCCAAAAGACAAACAAAAAAAATTAAACATTCACTGCAGGTAAATAAAAATAAGTTGACATATTGTGGATGTTTAGTTTCTTCAAACAATTACATAATTGCATAGCCGAAGTCGAATTTCTTCAAACAAAAATAAACTTTATCCTTTACGAAAAAGAAGATTTCAGTGATTTATTAATTAATATTTTTTATATCCATCCTATTCTTCTTTTTGTCCGAAGTTAGATGTTGAGAGGAAGCGAATCTGATACCTTTCAGAGGAAATTAAATACCTTCGAACCCTTCTGTTACACAACAATATGTGAAATGATTAAAAAAATATGCTGACCAGCATTCATCCCATTCCCAGGAAAGTTTGCTGTTTTAATGTCCATGTCGAGGTCCAAGCAGATGATCATCGTTATGCATCGATGGATAGTGAGAAAAATGTTAGCTATGCTGATGTATGTACCTCATTTTCAACTTACAAATTATTTATTTAATTTATTTTAATCCGACCAAGAAAACAATCTAAACAAACACCTTGAAATTGAAGAAACAAATTTGAATCTCGCGGACCATCGGCCGCCGGAATTAAAGAAAAAAAAATTCAATCATCTAATTCCAATCGAATATCATCTGCTCCTTAATTTCTTTACTTCATTGCTAACTCTCTCGTCTGATATAAATAAAAAAAAGTTTTTTATTCATCTCGATTTGTTGAAACGAGATGTTAAAGCGGGACGCAGAAGAAGAACCGATCGAAAGCGAATAAGAAGGAAAATAAAAATACGCGTCTGGATGCGGGGAGAAGAATCAAGCGAGCAGATGCTTCACAACATCATCATCACAATTTTATTATCTCTTTTTTTAATACTTTGTTTTTGTTACAAATTTCATTTGACTTCTTGACGCACCGGCACAAGTTCTCGACGATCTGTCGAATACTTGAGAGAGTCATCAATTCTCAATGCCTCGATCGATCTGATGTGAGATTAAAATAAAACCAACGAGAAAAAGCCTTCATTAAATTTGTAAATTTCTAGCATTTAAATTTTTTTATGGCGGTGCGACGCGAATGTCTTTTTTTCGCTGTCGGTTTTATTTTTGAGGTCACAAGGCCACACTAAATTCACCTGGATGATATTTTTCTGATGTTAATTATTATTCATGATACATCTAATGTGCAAATTCTTTTTTCTATTTGAATTTAAGAAGTCTCGAAACATAAAAGTCGAATGAAGGAATTTTTATTATGGAAGGAATGCGGAGACGAAACTCGTTAATCATTTAATTTGCAAGAAAATTTTGAAGCCTCAAAGCAAATGTACTTAATCGATGGCAAAAAAGAAAAAAATAATAGAAAAGAAGAGTTTCACATAAACTGGGTGCGGTGAATGGTGCCGAAATGATGTTTGAAGGTGCTTAAAAGCACGCACAGATAACAGTAACAAACATGTTGGAGTATTAAACCTGAAATCGAAGTGTAAGTTGATGATTTTTTTTAAAGTAAACATTTGAGTTTAAAAATGAAAACGAGAACTGCTCGACAATCATCAATTTTTTATGTGTCGCGCTTGATGTCGAAAAGTGGGTTTCAAATTCGCACATTTGGTGTTTAGTGTGAAATAAGAGACAGCTGAGGGGTTGACGATAGTGTTGAAGTGTTCAATAATAAAAGAAATGTTTTCAATTGTTTAAAGAGAAATTTTCACGATTCTTATCCCTCGGAATTGTTTAAATTGCTGTAACTTAATTTTATGTTTGCTTAATACTTTATGATTGTAGTGTAATTATAAAAATAAAAGTTGTATTGTTTATTTTAAATAACCTTCTGAGTTAAATGACACTAAAAGATTGGTTTTCTTGGTTTTTGTAGAATCAAATAATCAGACTAACTTAACTTTCGTAAATGGGTCAACGGTAGCTGTAGAAATATAACAAAAATCTTTCCAAGACTAGACGACTAGACTGTCTAATACCTGCGACACGAATTTGAATATTTAATTCAACCTTTTTTTCTTATTTTCCTTCGACATTTTTTTCTTTAAGTTGCATCTCTCATTCCATTCGTATTTCTGTCTGAAGCTGCATCGAAATTCAAACATGAAACTACATTCCAGTGAACTCATAAAGAATGCAAAATGTGATGTGAGATTTGACAAAGTTTTCACATAAAAATAAGAGACAACATCATTACACGATTTCATCAGATGTGTGTCATGTTCTTGCAAATTTGCTGACAAACAGAGAAACTCAAGATATGAGATTCTTCTTACGCTTTCATGTTGCATTAATGCATTCTATTCTCCACATTTCATTCAACAATAACAACCTAATTGCACAATGATGTGGGCAATTAGCGAAATAAGAAAATGAAAAGCTGACCTGAAATGAATTTCTAGCGAGAAAGAGAATGAAACAATTGCGTAGACAATGGACGGAGTCAGTCGGTGAAACTGCAAACGTACTCTTAATGTATGTTAATTTGATGCCTCGACTTCGTCTCAATGACTTTTATCGTTTCGGTTACAAGAAAGTGCATTTTTCTTTCTGCTGGTCATAAATAAGAAACGAACTGAATCGTCAGCGGGTTGACTTCAACTGCTGCTGTTTCCCATCATATGGCCCTTGGATATCATTCGAATACCCGTTAAAAAACCTTTTTTATGTCTCATCACTTAATCCTAATTTAATGTTAGCATCAGTCCTTCTTAAAGATGTTTCACCTTTTCTTGAAACTGTCCCAAACACTTTATTGCCTTTTGTCTTTTCCCTTGTAATCGACACTATTCTTGAATAATTTATTAAGCGCTCTCACCCATCCCATATGTATGTGATGAAATATGACAATTTTTACCATCGTTTCCTCGTTCACTGATGAGTAAGAAAAGAAAAGAAAAAGAAATCGATAAGAAGACTTTTCAGTTCCTTCCTTTTAGTCACATCAACAAAAATTCCAAACATCCGAAAGTTAACTTTGATTTTTGTTACGAGATAAACAGGAAGGAAGACTTCGAATAATTTGCTAGCTCATGTGGAAAGGCAAAGGATTCTCTCGCAACAACATTTACATACATTAAGTAACAACATTGACCTTCGACGTTTGAATGAAACCTTTTTGAGTGATAAACATCAAGAGTGGAGCTCCTTGAATTTGTTTTCTTATCTCACCTGAGATTTCCTCTCCTTGAAGAAGTATTAAGGCACTTTAGTGTGAATAATTGGACATTTGAAGTATCATCACGAAATTTTTATTTTCTTTCTTTCTTTTCTTGTCACCACGACGAAACTGGAAATGGAAGACAGGAAGAAAAGTTTTCTCTCCCATGTTCAAGCTTTAATTTGCACTTTAATGGATTTCACAATAAGACCCAAATGATTTTCTAATTGATTCTTAGTGTGGTGACGTTTAGTAAATCGCCTGTTAATGATATGGATAAGAGTTCAATAATAAGTTCACAAAAATGCTTCAAAACGATGTCCGGAAATTGGAACGATTTTTTTATTTTTTTTTATTCAATCGTCACATCGATTCTCAAAACTTTTGAATAATTTAATTTTCATTTAATTTCTTCGACGATTCAAATAAGTATCCACATGGTGTGAAGAAAAAATAATATTTATTCAAAATGAATGAATATCCAATCACGCAACGTTTCATAAAAGTCGTTGAGAGTTATTTTTCCTCTAAAGGTTGATATTCGGGTCAAAATCAGTATAAAATTAAATTATCAATTCGGATTGGACAATTGACGATTTCGAGACGATCGATCGTTGAAATATAAAAATAAAGCAGCTTAAATTAAAGCATTCGTGACGATGACATTGATTGGTCTGTGGCCATAAAAGTATTAAAAACTCGTCGAACGGTTTTCTTTCATTTCTCTTCCTAAACATTGTAAAGTGCAAATCAGACTGAAATTATTATCAACAAGCTCAAATCTTCATGGGGGAGGGGAAGTCAGAAGCACATAACTGCAAATACATTCATTTTGGGAAACCGCAACTGTAAATCGTCATCACATAACGAAATATATTTGAAGCAAAGCAACAAACGTTTATGAAGGGGGGGATTTTTTTTGAGTTAGCAAGTCGCTTATCAATCGCAAAAAAAATATTGTAAAAAAGCATTTCATGTTTTAGTTTGTATGTCAATACTGAAATTTTAGAAACAAAAATTCAGTGATTTTCCCAATTTTTATCTTAGATTAAATATCGCAAATTTTCGCGGACAATTTATAAGAATTTCACCATTCGATTTTTATGACGATTCGATTCAAGAAAATTTTATAAGTTAAGTTTTAAAAATCTCTATTTATTGCCTTGATTATTATGATTTCTACATAACATGGAATGGTATGATTTGGTATTGATCCTACGATCTTAAACCAATAAAGTCATTGACGAACATATAAAATTAAATTGATGTGACTTGACAGACATGATATAAAGTAAGGAAAATTCATAAAAACCTTACAAAATGCGTACTAAAACTAATTAAAGAGTAAACTTAATNTAGATTAAATATCGCAAATTTTCGCGGACAATTTATAAGAATTTCACCATTCGATTTTTATGACGATTCGATTCAAGAAAATTTTATAAGATGAAACTTTATAAACAAAACTATAAAAATACAAAAAGCGAGTCACATTTTACCTGCTTCTGTTGAAGAATTTTAAGTGATCTAAATAAGTTCCACTTAAAGAATTATCTGCGTAAATTTATTAATGACTTGAAGTACATTTTTTTGTCTCAACTGAAATGAGTTCGAAACGCACAAAGAAATGTTGAAATTTTATTCTTCGTTTATCTCATCCACATATATACACAACAGGAAAGCCGAGTTTGGGATTTTTGTTCAATCACATCGTGAAGAGTCTTAAAAATATCTTTTTCTTGTTTTTCTTCTCAGCCATTTTGCATCGACAAAGCTCGTGATTAATCACAAAGACGAGACAAAGTTCGATTGTGGGGGGAGAAGAAAAAAAGAAAAAAAAAATTTCCTCGGTGTGGGAATAATGAAGGTGATATAAAGAGAGCAAATCAAGCACAAACCGCGAGAAAGATAAACACAGATATTTGATAACGTCAGCGTCATGAATTATAAATAAATAAAGGTAATTTCATTTTTCAATCATTCGAGAATTGATAAGAGAAGCGCGCTTCTTCTCGAAGGTTTGTTTAGACTACATAAAACGAAACGCAACATTGTGTTGTGTAGATTGCTTGTGTTGTTTATTTTTAGTCATTCATATAGTCCTGAGAAAAGTTATTTCAATAAGCGCAAAATGACGTCGCCTGATAATTCATCATCGCGACGCGTTCATCAATAAAAAGAGTTTGTGTTTTCAACTGATTAGATTGCGTGTTTGCTCTGCTTTTTTTCTTCTATTTCTGTCGATGGACTGATAAAGTTCTTGGAATTTGTTAAACTCATCGTGATGTAGCGGACATGAGATGATAAGAAATTTATCACTACAGTAAAACCATTGAGAAGTTTCTCATGTTCATCACTTACATGTGAACAGCCTACACGTCTCTTCAAAGACGAGATTCCTTGATTAAATTGTCAATGCTTCCAATAAAATAAAAGTGAAACATACAAAAGATTCTCTATTACTTCTCTTTTCAATTTCGAAACGATAAACGCTTGGATTTGCCTCATAACTGATAATGAAAAAAAGAAATAAGAACCAAACAGATATTGATTGCACTGTCGCAATGATGGACAAACAGAACAACAAATTGATATGTCAACAACACTGAAACCTTTTTATCGTTGCATGCTTTTTCTCTCTCCTCGAGACTGTCTAAAGATTAAAAGACGAAGGCGGATTTCAAGTCGATGATAAGATGAAAATGAAATCCTCAAAGTAGAATGTGGAGAGACAAACGAATGTTCCATTTGCGGAAGTCGAGACACAATAAAGAGTAAAATTTCTCTGTCGCATATTTTTAATTTTTACGTCGACTTTTGCTTTTGTTGTTCGAGAAAAAAAAGATTAAAATTGACTTAAATGCAATTAAGCTTCGAAAGGAATCTTTTATGAGTTTTGAAACAGTAAAATGTATCTGATAAGAGCAGGTAGCGAGTTAAGTTAACTCTGTAAATGATTTACTGCTTTAAACTAATTACCCAAAGCAAGAGAGTAAATAAATATGTCGTCGAACGAACACCATAACCGCAAGCTGCTCATTGAGAAAACATTTTGGTTAACGAATTCAGCTTCACGGATGATATTAATTTACATTAAAAGGCAGCACACGTCAAACAAAACGAGCTGAAGAAATGAAGCTCGACAAAAAATCACATCCGGCGATGGTAAAGAGTTTCTTTTTTGTCCAAACATATATGTAAGTAACAGCGCATGAATCACATGAATGTGCTTGTCGTTCGTTGGGTGAAAAGAAATCAATAAGTTTCAATTGTCTTTCTTTCATTCCGTCATGATCATGACTTCTTCTCGTCGTTCTTCTGTTCAGTATTCATCATGAACAATTGCATACACAAGCACCGTCAGAAATGGAAGACCAGCGAATTAAGAACCGCCATCGGAGACAAAAAAAAATGAAAAAACGTCGCATCAACGACAATGAAACTAATGGAAAACTGAGTAGAGAGAAAAAGAAAAGAAAAGTTCATTAGCCTCGATTATTGTGGAGCTCAAAGTTCTCCATCAATTTCTTCTTCATTCCACACATCACATGAGCATAATCGAGTAACAATGTTTATGGACAATGGATAAATGGTAATTGAACAGTTATTATTTCATTTTAAGTTTCTGATCGTTTTCTGATGGAAGAGATGGGAGAAGGAAATCCATTGTGATCACATTTCAAGATTCGACAACGAACGACGTGCGAACGTGGATATCATGAATAAAAAAAGTTTCGCTTAGATTTATGATTGGAATAAAATATTTACCTCCATTTTTTTGGTGTTTCTTTTTAAATATTTTTAAAGAGAATTTATTGAATTTTACATTTGTTGGGTAATAATGAAAGATGAAGTGTTTTGCTTTCATCATTTATGTTGACAGTTGGCAAACATTGATCTACAAATTTCAGACTTGAAAAGAGTACCAAAACCGAATCATTTCTGAATTCCTTGAAGTTATCAAATGATTTCATTAATAATTCACTCGAAACAAGACTTGGCTTGAAATCAGATACCAAGAAATGTCATAAAATCAGCAAACAACGACTGCAGAACGAATAAACTCACAACGAAATAACGAAATGTTGCTGACATGTGCATAAGGTTGCATCAGCGTCAAATCACTTGATGAAGCTCATCAAACTTTTAAGGTTTTTCTTTTCGTGTGAAAACAAAGTTGAGAATTTGCAGTTATGTGTGGGAGTTTAACGTTAACGTAACATTTGTCACATATTTATGTAGATATAATGGAAAATCTTAAAGTTTAAAAAATATTTTTAAGACTTCATTACGTAATTTTTTTAGTCAACAATTGACCTAGAAAAAAATTAAAGGAAACAAATTTTTTGAGTTTACTTTTAAGAAACAAACTGCTGACATTTCTTGTCACTCATTCTTTTAAATGAAACTCAACAACGAACAAGAAATTAATTATTTCTCTCATAAAATTGCAAGAAGAAAAGAAAACTGCGTGAATTGATGATCTCGACATTCCAAAGAGTAAGAAAAGAAATGGCGAATCGACATTCACAATCGTAAAGATTGACCAACGATCACATCTTATTTGCTTTTAATGTAAATTTCAGTTTAATTTCAAAATAATATTCAGATGAAATGCTTATTGACTCTTAATTCAACTACGTTTTCAAAAAGAATTTCTTTTCTTTTTTCAGTTCATACTTGAAGACGTATACATAGTTGATGGCAACGAATGGCACTGAATATTAAATATGATTTTCTTATTTCTCAAGTATTCACATTTACTTTAATCCCATCTCTCGCCCATCAGCCTCAATCAGAATTTACAATTCGTCTGTGAGTTTAATTTGTTTGTAGCCGCGGCATTGCCTTCGACTGACGAATGTTTAACGGGAGGAAGTCGATGAATTCTAGGACGTGGAGCGTTTATCTTAGATGAATGCGAGAATGGAATTCAAATATTTAAATGAAATATTTTTCAGTCATCTAATGACGTGTCTCCAGTTGATGATCCATTAAAGTACAAAATAAATGTAAAGTCGAAACTGATAACTCATGAAAATGCCATTAAAATCCCAAAGTAAAAGAAAACAAATTTTCAAAACCTGCTGATGCAATCTCTCCGTTCAATAACTGTCGTCAACGTCTAATTGCATTTCGACTTTGTCTTCCCATGAAATAGTCGCTCATTGGACTATTTAAATGAACTGCACGCTTCAAGTTTCATGAATTGTTTCAGAAAGAAACAAACTACTTGTCATGACCATCTTATAAGTTATATGAGTTCAATTGCAGTTGCACTAAGACGTTCAAACCTATTAAAATCCCATGTAATTTGCTCGAGCTTCAAAGTAGCCAACTCAACTTATTTTTTTTAAATTTCTCATTTTTCAACTACTGGTCAATTTAATGAAGTTTGTCTCGTAGATTTCACTCATTTGTCTTGAAGATATTTTCTTTGTTTAATAACGATGTCAAAACCATTCTCGGTTTCATTTAATCTCAATTATGTTACACGCAAAACGATTGTAACATAAAATTCAGCATTCGAAGCTTTCAATTTTATTACAAAGATTTTCTTAAGCTTTTTGGAGGCTTTAACCAAACGAGGTTCAACGAAACGCTAAATCGTGATTTTTCAACACGCTTTCATGCACTTCTTGTTGTATTTTTAAAGCTTAGCGGGTTACTAAATGAATTAACTGCAGTTGCAGTTTTACACGGAGAGGAAATCGTTATGTGAAGTTGTAATGAGTGTTTAAGCTTATTTGAAGACTTTTCAGACAGTGCAGATAAATTTCAAGATATTTATTACTTCTCCATGATGAACACGTAATATTTGTTAAGTATATGAAGTTTAAATACTTGAAACATCTAATCATAAACACTTCTCACTTTCCATTTTGTTGATTTCTGATGCGCAATTCAAACAAAGATGCATTTACCTTCGAAGGCGATTATTTAATTCGAGTTTTGATTCTTTTTTTACTTCAAGCGCAGCGTAGTTAAGTTTCGTTTTCATCGTAATCAGCGAAAAAGAGGATTAATAACATTGCCATCGTGTTGAATGTGCCATCGAATGGAAAATCTTTTCAGTTATTGAAGATTTTCATTTTCTAAACTAAAAGAGCGCAACATAACATTGTATAATTTGTTGTTTAGTTAATCTTTTGATTATCAAAGATCATTAGTGTTTAAAAAAATCATTCAGAAATATTTGAACCTTCAATCAATTTGAGAACTTAAAAAATCAACTGACAAATTTAGATTTTGCAACGATTTTAAGCAGGAAATAAAAGAAACCTTCGATGATTAATCGTCTTATGATTAAGCCCTCATTTCAACAGCTCAAACTGTCGACAACATGCAAATTCATTGAAAACAAAATATTTTATTTGGCTTTGATTGCACAATAACAAGTTTTGGATGTGTGCGAGTGAGTGCTAATCAGAAACATAATTGAAGACGTACAACTAAAGACTGAAGTTTAAGAATCAAAAAAATGAAAACGAAATATTTCACGTTGAACAAAACAGATAATTAGCAACTCCAATGCTTCATATATTATGATGAGCTTTAAGGGCAATTAAAAAGTGAAAACAACAAGAAATCACTGAGAGAACGAGTTTGAAGCTTCTCAATGGCATTTCATGCATGTTGCAGCTGGTTTTCAATGATTTCCCAAATCCGTAAACTGCCTTAGCGTGGATTGAGTGATTTCGAAAGTGCATTCTTTAAAAGTAAACGTTATTCAATGAGTAATAGTTTTGCGTACCAATATTTATGTAGTTCGTGAGAAATGTTTACAATGATTTAACTTTTTGTTGCTTTATCACCACCAATGAAGCGACTTTATTTATGTACATCAAAAAAAAGTTACACAATAGTCTCGATACAAACACAATATGACTCATCAGTGATCATCGTAAATTGTAAAATCATAAACCACAACCAAAAAAATTTGTCAGATAAAAATTAAAGAATAAATAGTGAAAACTTTCTCAAGCAGAGACTGAAGAATGACATTCAAAAGGAAGAATGGGAGCGGGTAGAGAAAAATTCAAATGAATAAATTTACTAACATGTCTTCACAATAAGTGATAACGCGGCAAATTGTTCGTTCTGAACAAGCTTCACTTTACAATATATTTCATATGCATTTGGATTGTGGGAAATTTCTTATTTAGTATTCTTTCAATTCAACTCATTACTTTTGTATTTTATTTTATTATTATCAAAGAAAAGCTCCTTGATGCGTTAAATGGTATCACTCGACATTCTTTTTGCTTAATTATTCATTTGGTTCATGGACATTACGATTAAATAATTAATTGTTTAGGAAAATTGTTGGAAAATCTTACAGGAAAAATTGTTAGAACTCTCAATAAGACGCTTCATAAATCTTTAAACGTTTCTTTTAACATTCAATCAATTAAAATTCATGACAAGCCTCAATAAAGTTCCCCGCACTTTCACAATTAAAGCAATTTCTCAGGTGATTAACATTAACTCTTTTTTTCGTATTATTCTTCTTGCCGATAGTTCACCAAGGCGTGAATAATTTCTTTCGAAACATTATTCAAATAAACTAGCTTTATCAGTGGAAAAGAAACAAAAAAAATGTTTTCTGAAAGCGGACGTGAAGGTAAATGAACGAATTGAAATTCCTTATCAATTTTATAAAGTTCAATGAATTGCGCAAGAAAATGTGATGGCTTCAGATGTTTTCCTTTTAAAAGTCGTTAAAAATTCTTCAATCTTATGTTGTGAATGGAAAGAAGGCAAACTTGATCCAATTTCATACCGTAATTTATATTCATAAATCACCAAAGACCAGACAGCCATTGGTCGCTTTCTTATTTACAATTTATTTTCTTGCCTGGCCACTCTTATGTATATCAACATACAATGAGTTAGTCGTTAAAGTTGAAATATAGATCAGCTGAAGAATTCCGTTTAATGTCGAAAGAAATTCAGACAACCAAATGCTTTCATCCATAAGAGAATAATCATAAACAGATGAGAGTTTCATCATCAATTGCAAAACCCATTCGTTAATTTATCATGGTCAAGCATTGATGCATGAGAATAATTCTCTAAAAAGTTATTTTCCCGGGACCACAAACAATGAAATGAAAGAATTTCGTCGGACGATGTTAAAGAATTCTCTCTCGTCTCGTCACCTTTTTTAACAATTTGCATCATTCATCGGTGTAAGGAAATATTTTCCCAGGATAATGTCAGGTAAAAAATATTCATTCAGTTCACAATATGCAAATTGCATGATACCTTGGTCAGTCTCTCTTTGCAGTATCCCTTAACGCGTCCCGAATCAAGAAGGTTCGCTTGGTTTTCTTTTGATTTCGTTTAAATGTTTCCTTCAAGTAGAAATGTAATAAAATCTGTTTTTCTTCGAACTTTATCTCTCCACAGGGTGCCACTTCATTGATGGAATTTTCATGAAGTTTTATGTGCCAGAAGCAAGTTGAAGTTTTATGGAATATTTCGAGTATGCTTGAAACATATTCACCACCCTATTCAACACTGTTGAAAAAAAAAATTTTATTCGTAGTTGAAACTTAAACAACATCGTAATGAATTGCTTAAATGTAATGCCGGACATCTAGCAAAAGAGACCCTCCAACCTCTGACCTCTACTTTGACTATTTCGTAAAGGTTCATGGCACTTTTTTACCTGCGCATGTAGGAAAAGGGTCAGCATGCCGTACCTGAAGTCTCTCGTTTCACAATCTCTTTCCAATGACGATGACCAAGGGTCAGTTTTATTCAAATTAGGAGGATTTTTTATTACGCTCATAATTAATCTCTGATGAACTTTTTTTTTCACTTTCCTTACCTGATCCAAATAATTGAAAAACCAGTTTTTTGTCCAATGTTGCAATGTACATAACAAAGAAGGGAGTGTTCGAAATCTATAGAAGAAATTGAGAGGGGAAGATTCTCATCACAAGATCTCCGATAAAATTCTGACTCGCAACATGAAACATCTTCAAAAAAAAAAAGGAAAAAGAATGAAGAATTCCTTTTCTATTTTCCTTTCATCCCTTCTGGTGTCCATCTTCAATTATCTTAATTAAAGTGCATTTCGATTTGATCTGAGTCCACTGATATCAAAGCGAATTTATGCGGCGATGAGTCTGCCTTGGTGGAACGTAAAACAAAGTAAAAGAAAAAATGCCCCGAAAAACTATAAAAAAGAATGTTGAGCAATATAAAAACATCTGCTCTATCACCTCAACGCTTCATCCACACACTCATTCACGATGCATTAAAAGTGTAATCAAAATAATGAGGGTGTCTATTGCTACATTCTGTGTATAAAAAAAGATCAATGACTTTTGTCAGACCCTCGAAGCATTCTCATGCTCAAGAAGTTTAGCGCGTAAATTCTGAAAAATTGTCTAAGATCGACAGGAGAAGAGAAATCAACAGCATATGGTTTATTATGAAACTTTTTCCATCGTCAGTAACATCCCCAGACACACAAGAAATGCATCTAAGACGTTTAACGAACTTTCTGTTTCGATCTAGTTTCTTTTTAAAGTTGTGTAAGAAAATTAATGGAAATTCCGTTAGGCAATGGTCAGTTTTTGAAGGTAAAAAAAGGATCATAAAAGGGACCTTTAATCAAACAATTGACCAGGTTTTAGGTCGAATAACAGCTAACGGTCAAAGACGAAACTGTCTCGAATAAAATAAATTGGATCATCGAGAAGTGCAACGAAATTATGAAACCTGATTTCTCGTTGGACAAACGTAAGGAAGCACATAAAGGCGGGCTCTAAGACATTGTTGAAAATCTTGTTTCTTTTCAATCTGTTTCAACCAATGGTCAACTTTTACATAAAGGACTTGAATTCAAATAAATTGTCTCAAATGAAGAAACGACAAGACAAAACAAAAAAAATGTTTGCGCCAAGTTTCTGGTCAGTTTTAAGTTCATTGAACAGATTCAGCTTCGTGAAAGAAGAAAAGTCAACGGAATTCTGTCATCATCTGTCAATAAACTGATGAACATCCGCTCTAAAAAATAAAACAATATTACGAATAATGAAAGAAACAAAACCGGAACGAATTGAAGCCAAATAAGCGACAAACGTTATCTCGCGCTCAAATGAGGGAGCGCATTTAAAGAAGGTAATGAAAATAGATTCATAAACTGTCGAAGCTTGAAAGGTCGTCATGTTCTCTGGACCATAAAGACTGGATGGATCATTAATACGCAAGCATCATAATTGTTTCCATTCAGCGCACTCACCATAAATGCCGGCAAAATGTTCTACATCATCATCATCTCGTTAAATGTCAAATATTTACCATTCCATCTCGTTAAATTTGTTGTTTTTTCCTTTTCCATAGCTTTGTTCTCTCGTCTTTCTTTTTCTTTTTTACTTTATTTCGGCGAAACGTTTGCTATTGTTTGATGAGACTGGGAGTGGGTGTGCTGTGCTGTACTGTGCGCTTCATAAAACTCGGTGAGATGCGTGATGATTCAATTTTCGTAATGTTCTTCTTCTTCTTATTTTTGTTATATTTGTCCATAATATCTTTCATGATTCATAAACAGGGAATTATATTTTATTGCATCATATTTTCATTTCCTAAATTGATAGCAACACAATATGTTACTTTTTTTTATTTTACTCATCACCATAGAAGCAACTTTCCCTCAACATTACGTCTCTGATTTCTAAACGATCTCGAGGTCAAATTTGACTTTGTATTTAATCTACTTTCTGCCACCCTCTTCACCTTTTTTTTACCTTAAACATGAAACTTCGTTTATTCGTTGTTATTATTAAATGGAATTACAAGTTTCTCGACAATTGATGAGAGTTGCTTGTTGTTGTTGTTTTGACTTATTCACTTCATCATTTGTTATGATTACTTGCTAAATTGATTGTGTAGAATTAATGTGAGGGGATGAATGTAAATCTATTTCATCCAACAAGCATCAAACCACAGATAATAAGACTGGTTTAAATTAACTGAGCATTCATGGGTGGGATGACGAGGGTGCGTTTATAATGTGAAGGGATGATACGATTCATCCTTGAAAATAGCAAAAATTGATGTTAATTGTGGCAAATTGACGATGAGAAGTGAGGTGAGGTTGAAAGCGTGAATGATTTTTTGATGATATTTAGAAAAGTAATATTCGTGGGTTTTCATTTATGGAATTTTCAATCATAATCATCATGTTGTGACTTTACATAAGCAATCAAATGAAGCAGCTGATGCGCGAGAACATTAAACATAAATTTAATGTTGCAATATCTGCGCTTAAACTTTTTTTTTCTTTTTTGTCAAACCCTACTGAGAAAGGTTGAATGACCAGATTTTGTTATCTTGCATCAAAATTATTTTTGTGATGTTTGTTTTTACAGTTTATGGTTCTTAAACTCGATAAATCATCACACTATACATCCATATGGCTCTATCAAGTCTCGACCAGACGGGCTTGTTTAATGTTTACACGTCAAACATCATCCCTTTAGCTTCAGGTAGATCAATCCTTTCCTGGACCCTCTCGGGGTGGTGATAAATTTGTAAGAAAAGGTTTTTTCGGGAGCTCCATTAAATGAAAATCTTTCGTGGAAATTAATGACTTTTAACGGTAAGTTGGTAAAGTAAATATCTAAAGAGTCTCTTGCCTCTCATTCCATCATGCAGTGGGCAAAAGGAAATATTTATGATTTCAATTTCCGTTTTCTTCCTACCGGCTTCGAACCATTAAATCGTCGCATCGTTTTCAAGGTATCATCACACGACCCTTTCTCTGATGTGTAAAAACTTGTGTACTGAAGATGAAATTGTTCCGTGCGACTACCTGATGTTGCTTCAGAGTTTTATTGAGGGGACATTCATTGTATTGCATAATTTTAAGTTCTCCTAGATTCGCCACTTTCCATCGAATGTGCATGAGATGGTACATGAACAATACGAATGCACAACATGATGATGAATAATGAACATCATTTGGCTTTTACCATTTGAGTCCAAAAATACTTAAATGTATAAAAAAAATAATAAATAAATGTTTTAAAGCGTCCACGCATGGGTAGTTTTCTGATGGTAAAGCTTCAGGAGAATTATTTAAATGATTTCATTTCTTTCGTTCTCGGGTCGAAGGCATTTTTCTTGATTCTAGCGAAAAGGAAAACAAAAAACGAAAAACGGAGAATATGTTAAAGAAAAGACATTTGCGAGGCAGACAACGATGTCTTCTTAACCATCATCTATCTCTCCAAAAATAATATGTTTAAAAGCGAACTTAGCAGCAACACATATCCATTGTTCTCGTTAAGAGGCTCGTGAGTTTTTCATGCATGAGATGACCTCCAAATGGAATCTTCTCGCTTGAATTCTGACTGAATCGAAATGAAAAGCAAGAAGAAGAACAAGCAACTTTATAGCTAGTGTTTGAAATTATCAATTTCATTAGATGTAAAGTTTTCAATTTGTTTTCATAATTGACGTTCTTAAGTTAAATTTTCATTTTGATTAAAATTAACATAATTTCAAAAAGAAGTCAATCATTTCCCAACACTATTCATGACTATATTAAAGAAACAACAAAAAGAATGACAAAGTTCTAAGCCAAAATATAAAATGTTTAAGATGCTGGCTTACTAATGGTTTGTAACTAGCTAATGGTTGACTATTTTGCATTTTTAATTTACGATTATAGCTTCCATATAAGATACGCATACTAATAAATTAAGTGACGACCAGAACACGTCGTTGTTCGAGAGGTGAAATAAATGTCTCAAATTATCATCGGGGAAACAAAACCTTTTGTTCAACAATGTTGAATCAAGTTTAAGCGTGATTCAACGAAGTGATTGCTGTTATGAAATATTCAGTTTGCACTTCAAGGCTGACGAGATTTTGGAAAATGTCTTTGGCTTGACAATCATTTGCCGCTTTCAATTAATCACATTTTTTCAGTAAATTAATAAACGTTTCGTGATACGATTCAACAGAAATGATTCGTAGGAAAATCAAACTAATTAATATCGTCATTCTCGTCAAGCTTCTTTTTATTTAATTTCTTGCTATCAATAAATATTAGAAGTTTGCTTTTGAAAACAAATCTCTTCATAAATATTTCCATGCATACAAAGCATTCCACAACATCTTTATTTGTCTCTTGAATCAACAGAACCTTTTCGTTTTGTTTGCTTTTAAGATCTAGAACGCGATCGAAAACGAGAGTGTAAGGCAAAGCTTGGGAGGTGTCACCAAAACTGCTTCCTGTCCGGAAAAGTCAACTTTCTAAGCAATTTTTTTTTCATTTACGGTCAGAGAAAGAGCGGAAAGGGAAAGTTCGTATCACAGAACTTTCATCCCATCAAATTATTAATTCATTTATTGTTGATTTATGAATTCCTTACTTTGTTGTTTGTGTTTTGTTGTTGTTGATGTACGAGACTCCCAAGTTGTCTCCTTCATTGGAAAATTCTCCTCGCTTTAATGATTATTGATCCATTTGATGTAGCGCGAAATTCCACATAGAATGTGTAAAACAAACAGCATAATTTTCCCATTATTCACGTGCTTTACGTGGCACTATTTGCCACTAATAATTACATTTGAATTGGCCTCCGGGTGATTATCATTTAGATGGTGCGCAAAAAAGTAATGAAAGATTGGAATCTCGGTGGTCAATGGTCGAGCTGTGAGGGATAATTTGAAAGGAAAAACTAATCTTTTCAAGACTTTATTTGTGTTCTTACTTTAATGCCCACTAGTCTTGTTGGATACGTTAATTATAGTAATTTTCATTTATCCGAATCCCAGTGTTGAATTATTTTTCTTCTGTTGATTTGAGAACGAGAAAAGGAAAAACGAAAATGGCGTCGAATGAAGCTCAGCTATCCCTCCATGCTAACAATTTTATCGATCTTTCTGCATGAGAGCCGCATTGTAACAACAACATTTTATATCTGCCACCATCCATTCTCCCTTTCTCGACAGAAAACGTCCACATTTCTGCTTCAATTTTGCGCTTCAGAGAACAGAAAACTTTTTTCCTTCTTCTTCTTTACCGTTTTGTACAAAAAAAAAGTTTTCATTCCATTTTTCTTCTCTCATTTCCTTTTTACCGACAGGATTTTATTTCCACTTTTTCACCATAAGTTTTAATTTTTTCCTGAATTTTTTCCTGAATTTCGTTTATTCTGACGCGGGAAGTTTTCACCGCTTTTCCAGGTAATGAAAGAACTACACGGTCGAGAGAAAAGTTATTCATTGAAATTTCAGAGTTTACTTTCTTAAAAGCATTTTCCGGACAGTGATCAATTGCGACAACAAAGAAGCCTTTAAAGAGAAGCCCGATTCTATTCACAGCAATACATAACTTTAAAATATTTATAATACTCGAGAGGCATTTTCCGATGGTAAAACGAGCTGAAACAGTTTTTCCAGGATAGCAATAAAAGAAGTAATCGTGACTAAACGAGAAAGAAGAGACGGAAAAGCGACCCAGTGGAGGAAAATTTATTGAATGGGGGAAATGAAAATGAAAAATGTATAAAAAGTTTGTTTCTTTTACAGCAGTTTTTTGTGGAGGTTGAGAAGGAAAACTAAAGTTGTGGCCATATAAATGCTAAAACACGTGAAGAAGCGAAAGATAAATCGTTCTCAACCAAAAGTGGAAATTTCCCAACGTTCTTTCTTTTATATTTTCTTTATTTCCATCACCATGGTCACACATGACGGCTTCGATTTTCATATTATTAAGACAAATGCGAAAGAATATTAATCTGTTTAAACTTTAATTAAACATTTTCGGACGAATCACAAAGTTCTGATTTT
Organism: Clunio marinus; assembly: GCA_900005825.1. Taxonomy (NCBI): domain Eukaryota; kingdom Metazoa; phylum Arthropoda; class Insecta; order Diptera; family Chironomidae; genus Clunio; species Clunio marinus. Next base: position 742,519 of record CVRI01000004.1, read on the forward strand.
GTCTTCAAGTCAATAAATTTTTCCTTCATTTCCTCTTTGAATTCAGCCATCTCGTTTGGATCTGCTGAACCATCTTCTGATCAATTTTACACCTGCATTTTAAGAGTGCTTCCAATGGTATTAAATCTATGATGACAAATAATTTATTGACAGAATATTTCAATACAAATTAATTTTATGAAGATTGTAGAAGACTGTTGAACGTTTAGTGAAAAGTTTTTGTGATTAGAAATGTTTTGTTTGTTTTTTAAGGGACGCAGTCAGTTTGGCTTTAAATTATTCTTGACCAATGCTGATGAATGTTAAGTGATAATGTTACATGGGATTCGCTCACAGTTTCACATTTGAAGATGAAATAATCAAATAATGAGAGTTGAATCAACTAATGAAGTAATCCAAACATTCATTCAAGTGAGAAACAAGTCTAAGCGTTAAACATCATTTCGGAAAGTCCCAGCAGAGTTTTGATCGTTTCTTAATATGAAATTTCCCAACATTCTTTTTTTCTTTTTCTATTTGCGTCTCCATGGTCACAAAAATAACACCAAAGCATACACAAATTCATGACATTAGCAAGAGGTAGAATGCCGAGTTCAAGCAGAAAGGAAATGTAAGTAAAATAAGACGACAAAGGAATGGAAAATCCGGAAACATCTCGGGAAAATATTTCAAATGGAAATTTCATGACTTAATTTGAATTTATGCTACTGATGGGATTTCCAACTTTTATTTATGTTTGCAATTCTTTATCAAATCTTTGGTTGCTGACTTTAACAACTTTTTTTCTCAGAATGTAACCGATCAACTTACAAAACGCTGTGACGCAAGATGAAAATATTGCGGGGGTGGAACTATTTATATTGTAGAAACAAATATTTTCTTGGAAAATTCTTGGCCCACATGTTTGGCAATTGAATTTCTAAGAACTACAAAGAAAAATATTTTGTAAACGAAAACCTCATCAAGATTAATTTTGTTAAATAATTAAAATCAAAATTTAAGTTTGATAATCACTGAGAAAGGAAATAACCACGAAAGCAATCAAATAAAATCAAAAATATTGCGCAATCAGGGGTTAAATAAAATGTTTGAGTTCCAAACATTCGTTTTGATATTTTCCTTGATAGGGCGCTAAATAGAAAGGAAAGTCGGGAACATAGGGAAAGATAATTTTGATATATTTTTTCAGCGTATTTTTTTCCTCTCTCTACAATTCATGCTTCAAGCGGAAGTTAAAGATAGACAGGTGAATATGTAAATAACACTGCTGTGAAGGTTTTTTTCTGTTGTTATTTCTTCCCTTCCAACCCCAAACAAAATACGGATCGATGATGGAAAAAAATGTACACGGCGTCGTGTATCTCTTACGTTGAAAGCAGACAAACGCTTTTACTTCTCCTTGCCATGACCTCATCACCATCATGTCCATTTGATATTCACGTTTGTGTGGGTGCATGAGAGACGTAGAAATTATGGAAACGGTGATTTTCAGCGAAAGATACCTGGGGTGGAAGTTAATGTTGTAAGGATTCAAATCGATATTTTGTTTCCATTTTCTTCTCTTCTTCCATCAACCAAACGCGCGGCATTGAGTTTCCGAGCACAGAAAAATCCGCTTTAGAGATATTCGTTCGACGAGATGATACCAAACGCGCAAGATCTGAAAAAAAGTTTCTTCTTCTTATTGTTATTTGCAAAGGCATAGCACAGGAAAGCCCAAATCTCTCCTTGTTTCCACCTTTTCTTCACTCAAGCTTTCCTTAAGCTGCGAGATATTTTAATGCTAATTGTTTCCTTCGTGTGTCGAATATCTGTGGGTGGTTTGTTATTGATTTTTGTTAAGAGATTTCTTTTCATGATAACTTTCATTTGCATGTCTTAGCAGAAGATTTGAAATATTTTCCATGAAGGTAATGAAAAGTGTCAAGAATCTCTGTCATGATAGAAATAATTTCTACTAATAAACCTCAGAAAACACTCTCAATAATGAAACACAAAACGACCGCTTGTATTTCCGATTACAATTCCCCGCACACACAAAAATTCTTTTTTTATAATTCCATCCTTCCAAATTATGTAAAATATTTTTTTTCATTGGTGTCGTCGAACTCTTAAAATATCCGTTTTCTGTCTACCGTCCACTCACACAAACCAGCTCCTTCATCTCAAAAACCAACGAACTAGAAAAATAAACGACAACACAAAAAGGAATCGAAGTAAAGTCGAACAGATGATTGCTTGATATCAAAAGAAGGAAATGAAGAAGCGAAGACGGTGATAAAAGAGGATTTTAAAAAGTTGAAGAAACTTTCATCAAATAAGATAAAAACGTCGAAGACTAATTCAACATTGATCTCTGGAATGCTCAAGAAAGTGATAAGAAAGCAGTTGAAATTTTTTTATTGATAATCAAAGTTGATAAGATTAATTCAAGTCATGAGAATGAAAATTCAATTCCTTGAACCAAACACGCTTCGATAATACAAAACAAAAAAGTGCACAAAATGCAAAACGGTATGACGATCGCACGTTCACACTTCAAATTACTTCGAATTTTGAATTGAAATGAACTCAAAATTATCATAAGTTAATGAAGGAGACATGAAGAAATGGAAAAAAGAATAATTCTTTGAAAAAACAAAGCACATATCTATTCAGATCAAATATTGATTGGTTTCCGTCCGGATATTGAGGGGTCATTGATAGTTTGACAATGCTTGAAAATTCGTTGATCCCGAACTCGAAAAAAGTAAAAATTTTAAGAATTATAATTTCAACAGCAACAAAGTAATGTTGAGCACCTGAAAGAAGAAAAAACTAATATTTAATGGAATTATTTTTTAATACGTAAATAACCAGAGGTCATCATTATTGTTCCCGTCTGTTTAATGAAACTTCTCAGAACCTAATCCTCAAATGTTTCTGGAGCTTTTTTAAGGCTTCTCCGTTCTCGTTTCTTCGTACTTGTTTACCAATACAGAAAAACAAACATTTATAGGGATTGAAATCTCCATCGCTCTTGATAAAAGCGGATACAAAACTATCGATCCGGACAGCAAAATGTTATTGACATCATTACATATCTCGATAGATATCATTTGTAAATAATCTGACTGACTTTTTTCGTCTGAATCTAATGAAAAACAGAAAGATAAGTTGGAAAAATTCTCTCGCGAACGCATATTGACGATATCTAAATAAATTATGACTTTTTTGATTTTGATTCCGCTTTTCTGTCGAATCCCTTTAATCTAGCAGTGAGTCAAGAGAAGAAAAAAAAAATGAAGTGAAGAGCATGGAATAAAAATTAAGAGCAGGTGGTAACATTGAAGTTTCTATCTCGTCGCGTCGCGTCGCATTAAATTTATCGATTTGTGGAGCACGCGCATAAAAACGTTTATGGAAAGAGTGAAATTGATTGCGGTTTTCGACTTTTGATTGCCGGAATATTAGAAGATAATTTAAACTAATTATCTATGAAATCTTCTCGGATTCTTGAAACTTTCATTGAAATTCTTTTCATTGCATTGAATGATGTAAAACTTTCAAACTGTCTCTTGAAATGCAATCGATGATTTACAACTCACAGTTTGAAATGAATGAAAAGAAGAAGAAGAAACCACAAAATGTTTTATTACATTGAGAAATCATTAAACAAAGATCAATAGCACGTGCTCGTATTTGCAGCTGATCATTTAACAAAGTGAATAAAAAAATTTCTTCTTCTTGCAGTGATGATGATGATACAAATCATAAAGAAATGAAAGAAAACAGAAAGATCAGAAACAAAACAAAAGCTTGATTAAACATAAATATTGATTAAAGTTCAATGTTTTCGACGTTGAGTAAGCGGAAAAAAATATGACTAAATTATGTTAATGAGATGAACAAAATTCACTATTCAGGAAGTGTTTTTGGTTGCGTGTTATGATCGTCAAAAACTCTATTGAATTTAATTGTTTAAAGGATTCCTACAAAGTAATGTTTTTCCTTTAAAATCGCTTTAATTCGATTTTATCTTCCTGTACTTATTTATCATTTATTTCAAGAACATCGTTAAGTCTTCAATATTTATTAAACATCAAAGTGTTTATGTTTCGTTGACCCATACCATGTATTTGTCAGCAACATAAAATTATTTCACAACATAAACTCAGGTGACGAATTTTACGTAATAAATACCCAAACAAACTTTTTCTGTGTGTTTAAGAAAAATTTAAAATAATTTTACTTCCTTCTTGAATCGAATCATTCTTATGAAGAAAATAATTCTTTGAATAACACAAGCAAATGATTAAATATTCTTGTTTCACAATGTCAGATGATTTTTAACTTTTATTTATTCGAACATAATTAAAATTCTGGACAGTGAGGTTCTCGACAAAGATGTGATCATCGGTCCGTAACAAGAAGTTGGAATCTTCTTTTTATTCATCAACATTTTGATTGTCTGGAGTGTTGGAGATGGAGGGAAATTTAATTGCAACTCTTGAATCTTTATTTTGAAGAATCTGTTTTTAATGAAATATTAAGCAATTGCTTTAGCACATGCTACATGTCGGTGACCTATTTACATCTACTTTCTGTGCAGCTTGCATTGAATTCAATTCACTTCATCAACAGCATGTTTGCATTTTTTTCTTCTTTGTAAAAGGTAGAAGAAATATTTATCATCCTTGTCACTTCATTCACTACATATCGTGGTTAAGGTGTAATCTCAAGTCATAAAAATGTTTTTATTACAACGAGAACTTAACTGTTTCTCTCTTACTTGATCCTCCTTTTCTTGTTTAACTTCCCGAAAGAAAAAAATAAGAAAATAAACGAAAAGTCAGCAATGCAAAGTCTTAACGACTTTTATCTCGTTCTTCTCCATCGAAGAAGTGCATTCTGAAAAAGGGATTGTTGATGGTATTTCTTCTTAATAATTTTCGTTTTATTATTCTTTAATATGTTATAGATTCGCTTCGAAGAACACGTGCCCACATGTCTCTCTCGGCGCAACAGAAATTATGTGAACTCAAATTTATAGTAGGATAGGAAGAAAAAAAAGGAAAGAAAAATAAAGTTAAGAAAGAAATGAGGTTGGAGTTGTCTGATGACTGCTGTTTATCTTGTTGAGAAGCATTTGTGAAGAGGGAATCCGTGACATCATGCAATTGTAGGTATTGCAACAACAGTTTCCTTTTATCTTTTAAGCATTTACGTTTCAGTGGGTGATTATGGAGAGAAAAGCAATTTTCGTCACTTAATTTCGGACGTTGTTGATCCGAGGGCTGATCAAGTCAGAATTGACGGTTTCTTTCGTGTGTTATACTTTTTAACGAACTTTGGTTCACCTTCGGTGGTTTATTGTTTCTTAAAAGTGATATTTTTTAAGAGGGTAAATATTTGAAAGAACTTTCATTCCATAAGAAATGTTATTACGAGATAACAGTTGTGTTGTTCGTAACATCAAGGACGAAGAACAACTGCAAATAAACGTTAAATAACAATCAAACAATATAAAAGAAATTTATTTTTAATGTTGATATAAATGCATGCATGATGTAAGATGATCGACATAAAACGACTTCTTATTCAATTACAATTTTTATGACATCGAAGAGAAATGCAATACAATGCGAGAAGCACCGTCATTACAGACTACATCAGCATGTGGAAGATGTAATTATTGCGGTTTTGCATGTGTCTTTGTTTGGATAGATTAAATAAGAGTCGGGAAGAAATTGGAAACCGATGCATTCAACTAATCATGATCATTAGAGATTGCTTCTAAATATAGTCTCGTGCTAAAGCTGTGTTCACTACATCGGAACCTTATGACTTCATTTAATGATGATTCATTGAGAGATTTATTCGACATGCGAATGAATTAAATTCCAGTAGTTCAAACGAAAAATGAAGTAGCGCACGAAAAGAAGTAAATAGTCGTAAAGTACATAGATAAAAGTCAAGGTGCTTTATGATCGTCTCCGCTGCTACCAAACTTCTTTTTTATCACTTTACGCGACGTGATAAACAGTAGCCAAAGACCATTACATCAAGATTATGGAAAGCGTTGAATTCATTTTAATATTCATATGAAGTATCTCGATGATTAAGCAACGCCAAATAATAAAAATCATAAGACTTGCCTTAAAGTGTTTTTCACAGTTGTGAATTGGGATTTTTCTTAATTTTTAATTAAAGCAATTTGTATTCAAATCGCATCATTTCCCTGGAAAAAATTATTTGATGAAGAATGTTCATCGATAATTCACCTCTGCAGTTCTATCTCAGCTTAAAATTTAATTGAGAACTTCTGAATGTGTAGCAAAGTAGCCAACAATGGTCGTGTTCTCGCGGATAAAATCAAATTAATTTTCTCCATTTAATAAATGAAATCTTGTCACGTAAAGAAAAGTTTCTTTTTTATTTCTCTCTTTCGACTATTACACGACTGTGTCAAGTTGTGATTGTGACTATAAGTAGCACTTCTACTACCTAGAAACATTTTCATTGAGACATCAGTCAATTGATGAAATTAATTTTGATTGTCATGTGTTTATCACCCATTTTGTCTGTTAATGACATTCTTTTCCTTCATTTGTTTCTTCATTTTTCAAGAAACACTTCTTCAAGCTCAGCTTATTTTTAGGGTCAATGAATTTGAAGCGAGAGTTTTGTATTTCAGGAAATCATCCAGCACACACTGACGACAACTCGTGATTTTCAATTACTTCTCAACTTCTTCTCCACCTTCGAACATTATGCTTTGGAATTATGCAAAACGATGCTTCGTCGGTTTCACGATTCTCTCATTCGGTATCAAGTTGGCGGAAGTTTGAAGCAATGACATGAGAATCAGATTTGTCTCTTCTTACTGTGACGTTATTTTTGTATGCAATTGAAGATTATTTATGACTTGACAGCTTTTTTTTTATAATAATAAAAATAATGTTTAAATGGACTAATGGAAATTTTTGCTTAAGTGTGTTGACAGAAATTTTCATCATATTTTGTCGACCCATTCAAGCTACATTCATCAATATGGTTATTGAGTTCTCTTCGCTTTTAATTAAGCATATATAAATTCGCATTGATTAGCATTTATTTTCCGTCGAATTTTCTGTACACTTGCGAAAAGTCAATCGCTTAAGGTTGATGTGTGCAAAACATAATTTGAGCAAAAGTATTTGGGTTACATTGAATAAAAATGAAACTTTTTCGCTTTAATCTTTCTCAAACAAACAAAGTATGTTGTAAGATGGCTTCATTTCAATTCAATGAATCAACTTTCTGCGACTTCAGCTGATCACGTTTCAGTGGAGAAATAAATATTTTCGACCATTGAGACCACGTCGTCGTTGTCGTCGTTATTTGATTGGAAATGAACGAACACACATCCCACCACAGTTTTTCTCCCGAATCAACTTTTGTCTTTCATGAATCCAATAAGCTCAATCGCTGAATCAAGTTTTTTCTCTCTCTTCTTCTTTTCAGTTACATCAACTTCACGTTCGACAAGCGAAGCAGTTTAATGGAGATTCAGCATATAATTTATTCAATCAACGATTCGACCACAGATTTTTGCACAACGACTCTTCTCCGTGCTGGTTATGGTATAAATCTTTTGAAAAGACAATAAAATGGAAGAGCAAAGATGGAGATTGCTTCGCTACATATTAGTCAGAGCTTTCTGATTGTTTTTAATTATAAGATGTGTTCGATCATCGCATGTCACTATTTAAATGCTAATTAAACGATATTCTATACTGTTTATGTGATGCCATTGTTGAGATTGCTAAGTATTCGATTGGAGATTCTCTGAATCACGAATTGTAGAAGCCTGTTTCGTATATTTTTTTGTCATTGAGAAAGGTGATTGGTTTGGAATTTGTAATGAAATGTTCGAGGTTGTTTTCTCTGGAAAAATGATTTCTCTAGATGGATATCCTCAAGTCTCAAGTGTTGATGACCTAATTGACCATTTTGTATGAATTTGTTCGAATAGAGAATTGTTTGATCGATAACCAAACAAGATTTTATGAATTTTGAATGCGATTTCTCTCGCAACACATTTTATCACGCACGAAACTTGAGCAGAAACTTCAATCGAAAAGAAATGATACAAAGTAACATCAATCAAAGCCTCACGTTGAATTAATTATTGATCAGATTAGGTGACGATTTGAGAAACAAAGAAGAAAACAAAGATTTTACACATTTACTGTAAATAACTGTCTGTTCAACATTGTTTTGTAAATGATCTATTTGAATAGTGACAAAATAATTTTTATTTACCTGCCTGCATGCATGTAGATATATTTATGCGGCGAGAGTGGATTGCGTGAGTTGAAAAGTGGACTTTTTTCTCTTCTTGTCTTCTCCATCCTTTTCTCCATCAATGATCATGCGCAGATAATACACAAAAGTGGGTTGAAAGATGGTTGGAGTTTCCGAAATCCATTCATCAGTCGAAATCGCAATTTAAGCTTCAATCTAGGCAAAAGAAAGAATGAAAGAAAGAAGAAAAAAACATTCAATTAACCTTACCAAACACGTTTACATTAATTGGCATAATCAATTATCTATCGACAATCACTTAAACTTAAACACACGTAAAGTTTTCCATATACTTAAAACCGAAATGAACTCGAAATACTTGTTGAACTTTTAAAACATTTTTTTATTTCAATTAGTTCCAAGAATAACTTTTTGCAAACCTAAATGAAATCTGATTGTGTTCGCTTCCCTTCTTGAATGAAAGACTAAGAAAAATTCTATTTTCTAACTCTAAAACTCTTAAATCTCTGAATTTGTTAATAATTCGTCTTTAAATCAGGCACGTGATTCACGTGCAAGAAAACATTTTCTGAAAGCAAATAAATTTTCATTACCAAAGCCGCACCCAAAATACGCAAAAATATTCTCAACGCCATCAATTTTCCCACTTCTCTTTTTTCTGTACCAATCCCATGAAAATGTTTTTCTCATTTCTTCATTTTTCATCCATTAGCGAGGGAGATGTTTTAGGATGGAGAAAAATAAATCGCTTTACGTCATTCAGGAGAGGGATGAAAATGAAACAAGAACCACACCCTGAAAGCGAGTTTTCTCTTCATCCCTCTCTTGATATTCTTTTTTTTTGTAACTTTTCGTGTAGATAGTCAAAATGTGGAAAATCATCTCCCATTCATTCAGCTGCGGGGGAGGAAATTTAAGGATTGTTCATTCTGAGAAAATAATAAATTGATCAATATTTTCTTTTACTTAAATCATCGTGATAAAACAATCTTTATGAATACATGCCATGTTGATGTGAAGGCAGATAAAATGTAAGTTAGAAGGATAAAATGACACAGTTGTAACTCTTGATAAAATACTTTTCCGAACTGATTTTTTGGAAGTGAAGAAGATTTTCTATTTCTCTTCTTAATGCAAAAAGCTAAGATATTTTTACTTAATAATATTTGAACATACCATACCGTCATCAGTCGTCCATGATTTTCTTCATTTATCATGAAAATTATTTGTTTTTTAAATTATTTTTCATTATTGAGGGCAACAAAAAATATCAAAAGAATTCATGACATTTTATACTTTAGAGTTAGTTAATTCAAATCAGAACGGAAATTGATATGTAGTGCTGAGAAACAATGGAAAAGAGACTGAATAAATAATTGTTAAAATAGCGTCAATGAACGATAACAGTTTATAAAATTGTTAAATTTAACGTGTATTTGAAATTTAAATATTTAGTCGTGACACATTACCAACCCAGAACACGTACTAGATCTGATAATTGATGTTCGGATTGAAAAAGTTTAGTACTACTTTAAGTAGCAAAAAATTGTGAAAAGAAATTGCCGAAATAATTTATCCACTATATTGTGCTATGTAAGATCATTGTTTAAAAAAATAAGTTCGTCATCTTACAAAAAACTTAAATTCGTGTATAGAAACTTTGATTTCAAATAGTTTCTTGAGCAGAAATACCAAGAAAAAACAAGTTTTGTTTGTTTATATATTTGGTAAATATTTATTTATTTTTTTATTTGTATCGTATTAACACAAACTTTTTGTAGAAATACAAATAAAATATTTATATAAAACATGGATCCATCATCATCAAAAGAAGAGAAACTAACTGAAACACAAATTGAACTTCAAAATTTTTTTCCTAAAATTTTGGAGGAAATTCAACAAATCAAAGTTATTGAGCCAGGAAATCAGCTTTTGCCACTTGCCCGTATTAAAAAGATCATGAAACTAGATGAGGATGTTAAAATGATATCAGCAGAAGCTCCTCTTCTCTTTGCCAAAGCAACAGAAATTTTTATTCATGAGTTGACACTTCGTGCTTGGCTTCATACCGAAGATAATAAAAGGCGAACACTTCAAAGGAACGACATTGCAATGGCAATTTCTAAATTTGATCAGTTTGATTTCCTAATTGATATTGTTCCTCGTGATGAAATTAAGCCTAAGAAAGAAACTGAAACAAAAACAACTGTTCAACCAGAAGTATTTTATGTATCACCACAACAATCAATACAAACTGTGTCCGTTCCAACAATGGCTCAAACACCGACACAAACTATTCAAATTCAGAATGGAATTCAAACGACATCACCGTCACAAAATATAATTTTGCAAAGTTCAGCCCAGTCTCAACAACTTCCAACAAATCTGATACAAATTGGAAATCCTGGACAACAAATTCAATTGGTGCAGCAAGTTGTCTCAGCGAATGGAGAAATATCACAAATTCCGGTAACTAAATAGGAATTTTTTAAGAATTCTATGTTGTTTAATATTTCGAATCTCTTTTTTCAGCTTCAAATGACACAAAATCAACTTTCGCTCCTTCGATCTCAAATGTCTGGACAACCTTTAATTGTGCAAGCACCACAAACAATTTTTCATACGCAAACAGGACAAAACATTGCGATACCACTTTCTAATCTTGGTCAACAAGGGATTTATATTAATCCACAAGCAATTCAACAGACAACTCAACAGCAACAACAGCAAACCCAGCAAATCAAAGAAGAACATTAACATAAATTCGAATAATTGTGTGAAAAAAATTAATTTTAAATATAATTTTTAAATGACAAACCAGTTTAAAATGATTTTTATATCTCTTAAAAACATTGAAGTTTTCACGAAATTATGAAATCCATCAGATTCAGAGGCTTAATTTTAGAAGCACACTAAACGCCAGTCTCATTTCTGATGCTTTTAAGAAACAAAATTTTTACTGATTTAGGTTTAACGGAAATTCGTGATTTAAAAATCCTCCAAAATTAGTTCAGACGGACATTTAAAAACTCACTGGTTCAATTTATTCCTCTCATGAATTGCTAAAAAGAAAAATATTGTAATTTGAATAAAGTTTATCTTGTTTACGAAATATTCCTCAGTGTAAAGAAATTATAAATTATAAAATGCCTTGGTGGTATTTTGAAAAAGAGGAATTAAAAAATACACCATCAAGAAGAGATGGTGTTGATTTCGATACTGAGAAACGATATCGTCGGTAAATAAATGAAAAAATTAATAATCAACAACAAATTATAATTTTTATTTCAAATATTATCGCTGTCAGTGAGGCAACAAACTTCATAAGAGAATGTGGAACTGAAATGAATCTGGGATATGCAACAATTCATTCTGCAGTCGCTTTTATGCATCGATTCTACATGTTCCACTCATTTAGAACTTTTCCCCGATTTGTCACTGCATGCAGTTGTTTGTTTCTCGCTGGAAAAGTGGTAAGATTTTTATTATGATGCGCTCCTTCAAGTAAACTTGTCATTGAATATAATTTTCAGGAAGAGACACCAAAAAAATGTAAAGATATAGTAAAGAAAGCCCACAGCATTTTATCGTCGGAAAAATTTGCTTCATTTGGTGAAGATCCCAAAGAGGAAGTCATTACAATGGAAAGGATTTTATTAAAAACAGTTAAATTTGATCTGCAAGTTGATCATCCTTATCGGTTTGTCATTGAATATGCAAAATGTTTGAAGAGTAATTCGCCGATACCGAAGGAACAAGTCGTGCAAAAAGCTTGGAATTTCGTCAATGATTCGCTTGAAACGACGTTATGTCTTCAATGGGAGCCTGAAATAATTGCTGTAGCTATGTTATATTTAGCATGTAAAATATCAAAGTATGATATTATCGATTGGAAAGGACGAACGCCAGAAAACCAGAAATGGTGGGACATGTTTGTGAAAGACATGACGAAAAATATTTTAGACGACATTTGTCATCAAGTAAGTTCAATTGAAGTAAATATTTGCAATTTAATAATTTTAACATTGAATTAGGTTCTCGATTTATATCAAAACCCAAGGAGCAAGGAACAGGTACCTGACAGCCCTCCACAAAGACCTCCAAGCAAAGCTTCACCACCACTCAAAAGACAAAAACTGACACATTCTCCAGTCGCTCCAGTAGTTAAGCCACCTTCAAATCATATTCCTGTTAAGGTGAATTGTTGAAATTTCCTGATTTGAATTAATTTTAATATTTTTTTCATCCCGTTTAGGTTTCAACAACTGATCATGAACTTCCGAAAGTGCCTCCAGGTAACAACAACATTCATCATCCTTACGGATATCCTTCAACGAGTTTCAATCAAGCTCAACCATTTATTGTTGCACCCAATCCACCACTTCCTGCTCATCCAGGAATTCATCAGAAACCGCCTTTACCATCGTATCAGATGCAACCAGCTATCAATCATATGCCTCCTGCACAACCACCACTTCCACAAGCAATGCGATATCCAACAGACGTCAGATATCAATCATCAAATGTGAGTGGCTATTACCCGCCACCTTCTAATCATTATCCTCACAAGAATCGTTCAACAAATCATTATCATCCACCATACCATCAATAGACCGTCACATCATCTCATAAAGACGGTAAAACAAGATTAAGATTTCTTTTTTAAGAGAAAAAAACATAGGAAGATGTTTGAATAGGTTTATTTGATTCGGCTCAATAAAAAACTTCTTTGAAATTGAAATCTATCTTTTATTTATTTATTTTAAAAATTATCACCAGAGTTTAATTGAAAACAATTTCAGAAATAAAAACAACAAAGAAATTCTCTTTTGTCAAAATAATTTATTGATAAATACAAAAGAAAGTCGCCTTATAAAAGCTACTTAAGACACATGTTAAGTTTTGTTTTTAATTCATTCGCGAAGGCTTCTCTAAAGCACCTTTAATGTGTGGAGTGTTGATGTGGTTTAAATGATGATAACGGGATGCTGTTTCGTTTTTCGAGCATTGAATTGGAATACTTTCGATTTATTTGAATCAATGTTAAATAAATGTTAGAAAAAACAATTTGCAATCCTCAAGATCTTCTCCTCTTTTAAATTTTAAATATAATCACGAAAGAAGCAAATTGAAGATTGAAAATTAATTAAATAATTTCGTTGATTCGTTGAATTGTTACAAAATTCTTTTTTATGATGAAATACATTAATGGTCGGTTGCAATTACAAGTTATTGTTAATATAATTAAGGCACAAAATACTTGAACATTCTTTTCCTAATCTCTTTCACTTTCAATCGATAAATTAAAGTCTTAAAATTTTTAAAGAAATGAAAAAATTAGAAAAATAAAAAAGTGAAATGAAGATGCAAATAAAAATGATAAATTAAATTAAATTAAATTAAATAGTCAAATGTTAAGAAAGTTTTAAATTAATTTGAATCAAATCAAGCGAGTTTGACGAAGGTAATGAATCAAAAGTGAGTAGATGAACTTGTATTGAACAAGAGATGGAATAATCTTGTCTCGTTGTTCTCGTAATTGGCCAATCACACGAGGAATATCGATATCCTATACAAATGAATTAAAAATTAATAATCTTGAAATAAAACCTTCAACATTCATCTCACCTGATTATGATCTAAAGTGTAAAGAAGTAAATCCGAGACAAGCACTAAGCCGGTTCGTTCTCCTTCATTGCAATGAATCATGACGGGTGTGTTGCTGTTATGACCTGGTGGAACTTCTGCTACCGACGCCAAACGAACTGAATTTAATTCTTCTAAGAATTCTAATTGAAAACAAAAATTGATTAAAAGAAAAAATTCTGACAATTCATTGAAACTTACGAAGAAACTGTGAAGGACTTGAAGGACAATTCTGTTCGTTGAATTCGTACCACGACAAATGCCAAACTGAACGATAACGACGACTTTGTGGATGGTAAATTCTCAGCTTACTTGTCGTTACTTTGTCTGTCTCTTGTGAGAATTCTCTCCAAACTTGATACTGCAAATGGGAATTTTTGAAACTATTTCTAACAAAATAATTGGCAATTAAAAAGAAACTCACTTGACCATACTCAGAACATTTGTCATTTGTGGGAACGTAAGTAAAGTCATCAGACAATTGAATCAAAAGGTAAACGTCAGCTTCCCAAACACATTGCCAAAATATATTTGCAGTGACGAAATCAACTGGAGATTGAGCTGCGATATAAAATCTCTGCTTCTGCCCAATTGTGCTCTGAAAATTAATTTTCTTTAATTAAATTAAATGAAAAACAGAGGAAAATGTCACTTACCGAAATATGTGAAGCATTTACATATCCCAATCGATTATCTCTCGCTGGAATTAATTTAACGCGATTCTCATCCATCGGCAAAAGTGTTCGATCAGAATTCTTATTGCGATTCTCATCCATCAATGCAATCGAATATTGCGCATTCTCCTTTCGTTTCGGAATTCTTTCAAACTCCAAAAAGAGTTTCGAATCGTTCAATTTCGTCTCAAGAAGTTGACACAATTTCTCTTTGCTGATATTTGCTGGCAATGGTTGAAGACGTGGTTGTCCCGTTGACCATCGATGTTGTAAATTATTCTCAACTTCTTTACTTCTTTCCTTCTTCTCCTTCTTACTTTCATCTTTCTCACGTCCAAGTGTCGCACTTTTCTGTTGCTTACTCGATGACGTTTTGTTCTTATTCCCACCACTTAAAATATTCCAAAATCTGCTTCGCTTTCCTTCTCCTTTCTCCTTCTTATGTCCACCACCAGTGCTTATTCCTGAATCTGTCGTATCCGCTGTTGTCACTGTGTAATTTGACGATGTTCCCGATGTATTCATTTGCTGTCTTTGCTGCTTCAGTTGATGATTTTGATGGTAAAGATTGTTAACAGAAGTCGACGTTGTTGGCACGTTAACTTCTTTCTCTTGTTGCACTACATTGATTTTCGAAGTCGAACTTGATATGTTGTTGTTGTCGTTATTATTCACAATCAAATAATGCTGTTGCATCAATCGATTGTTGCTTTCATTGTTACTATTGTTGTATTGATTCATTAAATTCGTGTCGAGTGTTGAACTTGTTGTTGTTGTTATTGGTTCTGCTTGAACAGTTCGCGGTTGAGGTTGAATTGGTGTAGCAGCAGAAGCAGCAGCAACAGCAGCTGATGATGAAGAAGAAGCATTTGCATTCACATCATAAGCTGGCAAAGGAAAATTCTCATAAATTGGTTGAAAATTCTCATTCGACAAGTTGAGTGCATTTAAGCTTTGATTATTTCTTTGTTGCTTATGTAGATAATATTCCATGTCAGCCATTTGTTGTGCAACAGCAACAGAAGCTGTTCGATAAATTAAATTATCTGATATTTGCTTCTGAAACATATTTGGATTTGTTGCATCAATAAAATTCAAATTTTCATACGTTGCATGAGGTAAAAAGCTGTGTGAATGTCGCAATCGATGTTGTTTCGCTCCACCATGTGTTATCGAATATGGATAAAGAATTGAATGCGTGTTTGATGGTATGAAATGACCATGCAAAAGTGTTCTTGACGATACTAAATCTGGAGATGATCCTGAAGCACGACAATAAAGTCCGCGATGAGATGCAAGTGCTAAATCTGGTGTTGATGTTGAACTTAATCGGTTGACTGGATAATGCGGCGGTCTATTGATGGACATCATTTTAAATCGAGGTGGAAGTCCGTAATCAGAAGCATCTGAATAATGCGGCCCTACCAAATTACTATGATGTGTCACGTCAGGGTAATGAATGTGACTTTGAGGATGTGAAAAATTCTCATATGTTGCTTGTCCAACGTCCGGTTGTGATTCACGAAATTTCTGCTGAATTGCGGTTTCATATGACGGTGCCGGCCGATAAGAAGGCAAAAGACTCTTCAATCTCTCTTTATTAATGTTATTGTTAATATTGACATTGCTATTCGCCAAATCAATGCACGATGAACTTTGAGCGCGATTTATAAGCGAAGCATTCGATCCAACTGCGTTCCATTGACTACTACCAAGTCCAGGATTCATTTGTGGAACGTCAAGTGTCGATGCTTGCAGTGAAATTCTCGAATCCATTTGATTTGGATTTAAAAGTGCTGTGCTTAAATTTGCTGAACTGTTGTGAAGTGCAAGATGAGAATTTGAATAATAAAGTTTATCGTCTGACGAAATTAAATCTTCACGACTGTCAGTAAAGTTCTCGGGGATGTTTTGAAACAAGCTCAAGTTGACTTGACTCGCGTGGTTTTGTTCGTAGTTCATGAAGAATGTGTGTTGATTAACACAAAGCTTCCAAATATATCTCCCAGTTTCAGGATCAAGTAACGTAAAGCCGACATTCTGTGTTGGATCGGTACATTCGATGTTAAACTTCCGTCGATGATTCACAACATTTTGAATTTCCCTCCATGGATAAAATTTATGACCGCCTGAATTTCCAACAATAACACCAGACACTGAAATACCCAACATGACTTCTGCTCCTTCATCATTACGTGCTACAAATGTTTCCTGACCATAACCATCGAGCTGTTGGCAAAGTGAAATGTACAACTCTTCAGCAGCAGCTTGCGCAACGTCGTGAACTTCGTCATGATGTTTTATCACTTCTTCAGTTAAAGCTTCTCTTGTTATTCCAGCATCGATTAAATGCTTCGGAAATGAAAGCAGTGACTTGAGATAATCAACAGATCTAAATGAAAGAATTAAATAAGTTCCGTTGTCAGATCAGAAATTTAAATTTAAAATTTACTTGTGACGATCTTGATAATTTCCATATTCAGCTAACATGCTGTAGTTGGCAAGAATAACAGCTTGTTTAGGATCACAACTTATCCGACCTTCAATGATGTCTTGCTTCAGCTGGAGAAAGTAATAATTTCTTGTTGCTTCATTTGTTATGAGAGAAACTCCTGAGATGACATAGTACATGATCCGAAGGTAGAGAATCTTTGTATTTGCTGCATGTTTCTCAAGTTGTCTATTAAGTGGCTGATCTAAATCAACCCAACGCATATCAGACTCATCAGTTGATCCTTTCGGATAATATCGTAAGCCAAAGAACTCATTTTGACTTAAACCTGCTCGCTGACAAACATTCTCTAAACATTCCGAGCCTTTACTCTCGGAACTCAATGTACAGTCTATGTTAGAACCATCTGAAATGAATAAATAAACATTTATTTTTTAGCACTTGTAAGGCGGCAATAAAAAATGAATATAAATGCTCAACACGAAGCTTAAAGCCGTAAGCAACGAAAGACAAAAGAAAAATATTTTTCACATTCAAACAGCCTTCACTCGCCATAAAGAAGAACTCAATGGAATTTCTTACAATAAACACAAATCTTATCTAATCATTTTTTTTTCGACTGTCTTCCACCTGAGTTTCACAACAAACTCATGTTTAAAGAATTTATGAATTTCTTTCTTCTTGACGGGGATTTTACTTTTTGGATGTGTGAAATTTGATACGACGTGAGCGTCGTAAACACGCTGACTTTATTACAATGTAATTAGTTGATTAAAATTTCAAACGAAAAAATAAAGAGGAACACGAAAATGTTTTAATTTCATTATATTTCACACTTGACTCGTATCGTAAGTAAGAATAAGAGAAAAACCTGATCCAGATTTACGCATAATAAACTTCATGTCATTGTGTGAGTGTCAAGCACAGGTGAATTATAGAATTTCTCTGAAATCTTATTAACTTATAGTTTACTTACCTAAGCACACAACAGATATTACATATAAATCTTTACTCATTACATTATATTGTCTCGATTTCTTTAGATTAAATTTAAATGGCATTTTTTTCTTATTTGTTGATAAATTTTCTAATTTTCACTTTGGAGCATTTTTGCAATTATAAGGCACAAACTATTCTTATACTTTGGAATACATTTGATCAGAGTACCTCGTACAATATTTAAGGACGATAAATTTGTACAAATATTTATTGGCTACACAAATAAAAAAAATAATAAAAGAATTTATTTTGTCCACTAACTTTTGTCAACTTTATTCTTGACTCATTTTCTTGACTCTATTCCTTTGGGGGACGACGGAGGGTATGTAAGTGATCGAAATTCGCCGAAACTGTTGCGAATCGCAAAATATTTTAAATCTCATTTCATCGTTATTTTTATTTTTTTTGAAATGCCTCAAAACTGAATTAAAACTTTTGTTTTTTTTGTGATTAAGCAAGAAACATTACCTTTATAGTCATTACAAATTAGTTACAAATTATATTTTTAAAAACATTATTCTACAGTTGTAACTCATTCTACGTCAACTTCATGACTAGCTGATATTTCTGTTGCAATTTCACCTCCAGTTTGTTCATGATCGTCATTGCCTTCACCAACTTTAACTTCATCCTTTCCTTTATTTTTCGCATTTTTTGACTTCTTCTGTTTATTCTTTTTAGTTTTTGCTCCATTTCCATTTAACACTGTGTTTACTCGAGCATTCCATAAAGTTCCTGTAGTATGTCCTCGATCACGATAATTTTGTTGAAAGTTCTGCTGAAAGTTATTTGCTGGCAATCCAGTCTGAGCTCTTGAATTGTTCAGCAAATTCCCCATAGCCACTGTCAACATACTTAATTGATGATTATTTTGAAGCATTTGATTGCGCATGGGTGACAAAGCATTGCTGAAAATGAAAGAAATTAAAATAATGAATTTAAAATAATTTTATTCATCTCACCTATGCGCATAGAAGTTTGAATTCCTTGAGGTGTCTAATCCCTGGCTCATTGGAGCTGAAACGTATGGACTCCAAGAATCTCTCGAATACCTCCAATCATTCTGAAAACCTGCCGGTGTTTGTACTCCTCCAAAAACATTATTTGTAGTCGGCAATGTTTTCTCCTTGTTTCCATGCGTCGATTTTGATACACAAACGGAATATCCTTTGATAACAAAATCTTGTCCACACATTTTTCGAGCCACTTCGGCATTAGCAAATGTTATGAATGCATATCCTTTGAACTTTTTCGGATAAGAAACTTCAACAATTTCCCCGAATTGAGAAAAGAATTCATGAAGATCTGCTGCTTTAATGAGCGCATTGACGCGTCCAACAAAACATTTATTTTCTTGATATAATTCAGACGGATCACGGTAATCAGGAAGTGCAACTTTTATTTGTTGTCCATCAATCTTATGCTTTGTTTGATTGAGAGCTTTCATTTGATCTTTAAAGTTTTGGAATCGAATGAAAGCAAACCTTCTCGACGCACCAGAATTCCGATCTCTCTTCACTTCTGCCATTAGCAATGGCCCAAATTTCTGCTCGAAATAGTTTCGCAATTCAGTTTCTCCTGTTTGTGGTGACATATTCAATACTATGAGATCCACTGTTATCGGTTGATTTACAGTTGTTGTTGATGATGAAGTTGGCAATGTCTTGACTGGCAATTTCTTTTTCTCAGATGTTTCGCAATTTTCTTCAGTCTTGGATGCATTTTCAGAGATTTTAGGTTCAACCAAATTCTTTGGGAACACGCAAAGATAATTGATTTTTTCAAAGTCCCAACCATCATCACCCGGGTGAAACTTCAACTCTGTATCAATTTTTGTCAATTTTATTGCACGGTAACAGTTTGTCTCGGTGTTTCTGAACTTTAAACCAGTAGCATTTGGGAAGATACTTTGTAATGTCGTCAAAAGGAGTGTTCCATCTGATTCAATGGGCACTTCAAGTTCTTCCGCTCCGAAATCTTCGGATACTAAAATTTAATTTAAAAAATATGTTCAAAGAACTTCTATGAAAATTATTCATTTGATACCTCTAATAAAGCGTTGCATTCTCAATTATTAAGAATTTAGATGAAATTATTTTCCTATATAAAAGAAAAAACAGAAATAGGTTCTTTGTGATACTTGCATTTGATTCGACATTACAGATTTGAAGAAATTACAGATTTCAAGAAATTTGGAAGAAATAATGTACTTCCAGTGTAATATAATTGAGAAACTTGAAGAACAGCATTGAACAGTATACAATAACTACATTGCATTACAGAATTCATGAAATATTGTGTCAAATTAATTGATTTACTTTTTCCGGTGCTATTCGGAACTTTTTCTTTGAAGAATCAATAAAAAAGAAAGATTAAAGAATTTTACCTTATGACACAAATTGTCACTTTTATATTGACAGAATACTCAAATTTTACTTAACAAATGTCTTTTATTTTTCGTTATTATATCATGAAAAGCAAAATATTACGAGAAAATGATTATTTTATATGCAGAGAAAATCGCACTTTGAATTAACGCGAATCGATTTTACTTTTTAGTGCGATTCGCATTAACTATCGCAATTCATTTTCAAAGAAAACGTACGTAACGTGTGCAATTTCAAACAAATTAAAGTTTTTAAAAAACAAACATTTACTAGATGATTAAATGTAACTTGATAAAAATCTTTAACTTAAGTCATCATAGTATTTTATTTTATAATTTATTTCAGTGCATTCTGTTTCATTGGTTTCGTTCTTCGAGTAAAAAAGAAAGGAATCATTAAGTTAACAATGAGAGCTTCTTACCGCTCGAAGTCTGCCTATCCATCTGTTAGCACAGGTAACAGTCATGGAGCCTTAGGTAACCTCTTCGAAAATGCATTTAGAGATGGATCTGTTTTATTCTTAAAACGTCCAGATGATATGCCTCTCAAAAAAAGACGCTTTACAACCGAAGCCATTCCCGAAAAAAGAAATAAAAATATTAAAACAAGAGAAGTTGATGGATTACTTAAAAATTTGGAAAATTTTTATAAAAACTTTGACCCTAGTCAAAAACGCGCAACGAGAGCAAATGTTAATTATAATACGCGCTCAAACAATATTAATACGCTTCAGATTGAGACGAAAAAGACTGACAAACGAGACAATGTAAATAAAATAAATAAAAGCAAGCAATCGGCTGGAGGAAAAGTTTGTAAGAGAACAAAAAAAGCTTCTCGGTTCGTCGATACAGCTGTGCAACTGAAATCGCCAGGAAGAAAGCGACAAGCACTTAAAAAAAGTTACATTTTCTCACGATATCCTCAAGACTGTCGAGTTGTAACAGTCGATTCAAACTTTAACATTCAATTTTGTATCATGGCTGATAGCACTGGTTTGATATTTTTCAAACCATCAACTAATCGCAAGAATTCTTCATCAGCACGAAAAATCGTGAGTTGAAAATTTTATTTATTTTTTGATTTTCTGTTTTTCATTTTTCTTTCAGACCATATTGATGCTTCAGGGAAAGTTATCAATTTATTTAAGTAATGATCGAGAAACTATTTTGGTGGAAATGACAGCTCATTCCTTTTTACAAATTCAGCCGGAAACTAATTATGAAATGAAAAATGAAACAAATGATGATGCCGTTTGTTTCTTCATGAAAGACGATGAAAATTAGAAAAGAACAAATATTCTTTTAAACAAAACTCTTATTCTTTTTTTTTTATTATTTATTCTAATACTCAGGTAGAGCTAAAAGACTGAAAAATCTTAATTAAGTTTGAATGAAAATAAAACATTATTTACAATATTGAGGATTAAATAATCAATAACAAATTATTTTACAATTCCTTTCTAATTCAATTACAATCGAATAATAATTTTAAGTAATGTGTTACATTTATCAATAATATCCAAATAATTGATAATTCATCAACATTCCTACCAAACATTTGAGCTTTTGAAAGCTCTCCGAACGTAAATGTAAGTAACAGAAAAAAATTCTATGTAGCCAGATACAAAGTTTACCAACCTTAATAGAGTAATCAATGTTGCTGTCGTATGATGTCATATTATGGCCATTAGTTCATGTCATCACATGGAACACGAGACTTATAAAAGCTGAAACATCATCAAACTAAAATCATTTATTGTTTCACATAATGAAAGTGTTGGCTCCTTACAATGTTAATTAAAAATGTCTCAATTTTAAATAAAATTTTAATTTTCTTTGTGATTATTAATTCAAGTTACGGTAAGTTTTAAATTAAGATGATGGTGATAAATAATACTAATTAATTTATTTCTAAAGGTGAATTAAAGCCACTTGCCTACGAAAGTGATTTGGCTTTCACGCCTTGTCTTATCAATTTTACACAAAAATATTTCCATTCGGAGCGCGCATTGCGTGGATCGCTTGTCATTATAAATTTCGGAAAACATCCTGAAGGATTCTTCTTGTTGAAAATTTTAGAAGCATTGAATGAAGATAAAAATCATACATTTGGATTGATGCCGAAGGATGGAAGATGGCATGACGATCCAGCGAAAGTCATTGATAAGGCTCAAAATTACATGTTAATAATGTTGGATATGGATGACTTGAGGCTAAATGTCGATCAATGGAAAAGTTTGCCAACATGGAATCCATTGGCACAAACAATTATTGTTCTTCTTAAAACTTTTGATACAATCAAAGAGAAAGACGAATTCGTAAGACGAGTGTTTGAAGAACTTCTTGCTGATGGAATTTTATTCGTTAATATTTTATTTCGAATGACAAGCACTCTTAATAAAATGGCAGTTGAGACATGGTTTCCTTACTACGATAAAGGTTGTGCCAGATTCGTGGATAATATTTATAAAATTGGTGAATGTATCGTGTCTGAGAAGATGAACCGATTAACTGGAATTTCCGAGAAAACTTGGAAAATTTATGAATTCAACGAAGAAAAATATCCTAAAATTCCTAAAATATTCAATAATTGTCCTTTAATTATATCAACATTCGTATGGGAACCATTTGTAGTAGGAAACGAGAAAATTGAAACAGGTCTCGAGATTCTTATGATTAAAACAATCGCACAACAAATGGACATCAAATTACAATTCAACATCATCAACGACGATCTTGTGACAGCAAAAATCTCTGGCGATAATCAGACTGGAATTTATTCTGATGTACTTCAAAAGTAATTAAATTTCTTTGTTGTTACATTTTTCTCTTTTACTTCTCTTTTACTTCCCAAAAAAACTTAGAAAAGCTGATCTAATGTTAGGAGGTTTATATGAAAATCCAATTTCTCGTAAACTGGTATCACCATCAATCCCTGTAATTTAATTAAATAATTTCTTTTCTAGTATATGAATATAAAATATTTAATTAATTTAACAGTATTATCAAGACGACATCACGTGGTGCGTTGCAAAAGCAAAATTCGCCCAAACATGGCTTAACGTTTTTATTATTTTCAATCGTGAGTTTCTTATTCTTCTTTCATGCCTTAAATCGATTATTTTTCTCACAAAATGTTTATTTCTAGTGACAACGTGGTTTATCATAATTTTCACATTGGTCGCTTCGTCAGTATTTCTTTATGCCATCGCTTACTTTACAAAACAAACAAAAGAGAATTTTACTTGGGTGTTTCTCATAACTGTGACATTATCAACTGGTCAATATGGTCATTACTGGCCAAATAGATCATCAATTAGATTTTTTCTTATAATTTTATATTTCTATGGA
Organism: Clunio marinus; assembly: GCA_900005825.1. Taxonomy (NCBI): domain Eukaryota; kingdom Metazoa; phylum Arthropoda; class Insecta; order Diptera; family Chironomidae; genus Clunio; species Clunio marinus. The sequence continues at coordinate 766,316 of CVRI01000004.1, forward strand.
CTACACATTAACACAGCATATCACAGTTCATTGATAAATGTTCTCACAAATCCACGCTACGAAGACCAAATAAAAACAATGGAAATGGCGATAGAAGCAGGTTTGACTTTTGAAGTCAACGTGAACACTATGGAGTTCTTCAATTCTAAAGGAGATTGGGTAAGATCATTAATCAGAAGTTTATTGAAAATTCCTAACTTTACTTTTCTTTAATAAAGATTTCAAAGTATTTATTAAGCAATCATAAATTATGTCGAAACATTGATAAATGTTTCAAAAAGATTAAAAAGGATAGGAAGGTAGCAGTTGCGTTATCACGAGCTCATGCATTAAATAATCCTTTTCGATTCATTGAAGACGAAGATTTCTTCTGCTTTCCAGTGTCTGATGATGTCGTCATTTATTCAGTTGTTATGATGTTTCGTAGATTTCATCATTTATTAGCAGACATTAATAAGAAAATAAGAACAATATCAGAGTCTGGATTGTTAACGAAATGGCAGAAGGATAGTCAAAGTGAGGGAGATAATGAAGTTGAAGATTCGAGCGATGCTGTTGGTCATGGCAGTGTTAAAATGGTTCTTCGTGTTGAACATGTTGAAGGTGCTTTCCTTCTGGTTCTTCTCGGATTGGCAACCGGCTTCTTAGTTTTTCTTGTTGAACTTTCCATCTTTTACATAAGAAAAAAATATAAAATCATTATGAAAAGAAGGAATGAGAAGAAAAACATTCGAAAGTAAGAAATTGTCAAGTGTTTCAAAATAATTCTTACTTCATGTTAAAAAAATGTTTTTTTTAACATCAGAAACCATAAAGACTAAAAGTTCTGGACTAATAATTGACCTCAAAATGTTTTCAAAATAATCATGAAATGATTCAATTCGAGTAAACAATTCATATTCATTTCGACTTGAAAATGTTGTAAATATTTATAAAAACTCTTAGAAATTTGAGACGCAAGTCAGTTTAAAATTGAAGTTAAGAGGAAGAGAGTCAAAATGAAGTTCATAATGTTTACTTTACGTAAGACAAATTGAAATTGATAATGCGAATCAGAACTTCATTGTCTGACAAATTTTCAGTGTTACTTTTAATTGCTGCATTCCATGGCACAAATACAGTAATTTATGCTACTGATATTCGTTCTGATGAACCACAAAACTTCCATGACAAGGAAGCGTTTTATGTCACAAATGGACCAGGTGGTCGCAAATGAAGTTCTTTTATTTCATCATAACTTGCACTCACCAATGATTGAAACAAATTAAGTTTTTAAAAATTTCAGCCATATGTGAAATAAAAATTCTCTTTTGTCTTTAGTTATTTAATAAGTTTATTAGCATTTGTAATCAGTTCTGAAGACATGGAAAAAAATAAAATAAACAAATGAAGAGTCTTAAAAAGTAATAAATTGTTTAACCATTTTTTTATTAGAAATGTGAAAGTTTTGATAATTGCTGCCAATTTCTTATAATTTTTATCCATAAGCACAGCGATCGGAGATGACAATGAAATTATTGACAGCTGTTTGAGAAGCTTTCAAATCATTATATTCTTGTTGGCATTCGCCTTCAAACGAGAAGCAGTTCAGCATTCGTAAAGCTTTCAGATTGATTGCTGCATGCCGAACGATATTTGGTGTCAACTTAGTAATGTATAATGATTGAAGATTAGGCAAAAGCTTCATAAGTGCAATGGCTAATGAAGGTGGTCCTTGAACGTTCATAAATTGTAAAGAAAGTGAAATGACATTTGTGTTACGCTTTAAAGTCTTCTTAAGATCGCGATTCTCTTCGAAGTCTTCTGAGTTTTGAAGAAATCGTATGTTCAAATGCTTTAAGGATGTCAGTGAGTTCCATTGATTGAAAATAATTGAGACATCATTTGAAGAGATTTCAGGATCAAGAGGAATCATTAGCCCCACTGCTCTCCAACGGCGCACAAAGGCCTCATCGGGATCTTCTCTGATAAACTTTTGATGCAAAACTAATTTCAAATATTCAATTGATTCGCCTTGAGACTTTAAAAATTCCTCAATATTACTTCGAATGCTCAAATATGTTGAATTTGAATTATCAGCATTGGAACTGTTGAATCCAATGACGAGACTTTTCAATTTCAATTTCAATGCTTTTGCGATATTCACGAGAAATAAATCATTAGTTACTGTATGATTTATTTCGAGATGTTTTATGTTTTCGTTGAGTGTCAGAAAATGAACCAAAGCTTCTCCAACTCTCTGAGGACTTAGAATATCACATGAAATAAATCGCAATGACAATGACTTTAATGAAGGTTGATGAGTAATGAAAATATCAAACAAATCGAGAGTGACATCAGAAAGTGCCAATGTTGTCAATTCAGGTAACACGAGCTTACTTGTGGTGTTGAGTTCTCGAATGTTTGTGCTTAATACTTTTAGATTTTTCACATTTTTAAAAATTTCCATAATTTTGATGAAACTCTTTTGTGAAGGAATTTTTCCGATACTTAAAGTCACATTCTTCCAATTCTTCCCACGCAATGCTGCAAGAGTTCTTTGTTCAAATTTATAATTGCAGATGGTGAGAATCTCATAATTTCTTGAGCTGTTCGAAATGGGAGGTTCACCAGAATTCCAAGAATGAAGTTTTATTGCGACATTCTTCCGAAAAGCTAAACTTGATCCGATTGTTTCATTCCAAAGTCGACTCACAAGACAAGCGTTTATTAAATCATCAACAGAGAGATAACTCAATATTAGTTGACGAATTTCATCTGGAAATACATCGAGATTAAATGGATCTTTATTTGATGTTGACAGTTCATCTCGTTTTTTTAATAATCCGAGGAAGTTCATGTTTGCTTCTTTTATTTGACGATGACTCACAAATTTCTAAGAAAAATAAAAATTTAGTTAAATTAGTGCATTTTTAACAAATAAATTAAACTCCTGAACATACCTTTTGATTTCTTTTCGTTTTACAATTTTAAACGGCACTAATTAAAGAACTTATGACAAACATAAAAATTATTTCACAATCAACATGCAGGACTAAGAAAAGTAAACAAAAATGTTATACAAATTCGAATCGTTTTTACAAAGTAGAAATTGCGATTCGCAGTCTATGGTATGAAAGTGTGAGTGGATATTTACGTTTAAAGTGGTGAAGAAGTTTTATTGCGGAATTTGTTATTTTAAAGTTACTAAAAAAGTACAATCCTTTAATATAAATTGATTATCCACCCCTTCAAATAAATGTCCATTCTTCATACTTGCTTTAGAGTAGCATCAAATCAATTTCGAAATCATTTAAATTTGAAAGCATTTGTTGGAAGAAATATTTCTACAATGAGGTTCGCAAGATTATTTCAACAAAATTTTGTAATTATTCAATTTACTCTTTTATTAGACTTCCCGAGGTTATTGACGTCTTGAAAGATTTTGCTCCATTGCAATACGCTGAACCATGGGACAATGTTGGCTTACTTGTTGAACCCAGCACAAAGCAAGAGATTGAAAGAATTTTATTAACAAACGATTTGACTGAGAATGTTTTAGAAGAAGCTTTGATGAATAGAAGCAACTTAATTGTCGTTTATCATCCTCCAATATTTGCTGGTATCAAACGTCTTACAATGAATGACTGGAAGCAACGAATCATTCTAAAATGCATTGAGAATCACATTGCTGTTTATTCTCCGCATACTTCTTGGGATGCCTGGTGAGTTGGAAGTTAAATACGATGAGTTTGATTACATTAAACAATATTTTAGTCCCAATGGTGTGACTGACTGGTTGGCAGCTTCACTTCCTGTTTTATCACAAAAAATTGCTCTTCCAAATCCAATCAATTCTAATTTTGGTGGTGGAAGAGTCTGCATGTTGAAAGTAGAAATGACATTGGATGACGCTGTTAGGAGGATTAAAGCATACACCGGAATGCCAGATGTTCGTGTTGGGATTGCAGTTAACAAAACAATAGAAAGTCCGATTGGCAGCTTCGCTGTATGCGCTGGTTCAGGTGGATCGGTTTTAAAGGAAATTAAAGATCCGATTGATCTTTTCATTACTGGTGAACTCTCACATCACGATGCTCTTGATGCAATTCATCGACAAATCCACGTCGTCACGTTGAATCATTCAAATTCTGAACGAGGATATCTCAAGTTGTTTAAGAAAATTCTTCAGGACCGCCTTCACACGACTACTAAAGAAATTGAAATTTCTGTATCAAAAGTTGATGTTGATCCCTTATCGACATATTAAAATATAATTTTCTCTCAATTAATATTTTTGTTTTATTTACTGAAATTATTATACCTAATTAAAATTTCATTCAATCTCGGAATGTGAATGAAAAAATTACAAATGAAAATTTTCTTACACTCTTTTCGATACTTTTTATCTTTCGCAATCTTAAACCACAATGATAAATGTTTTAGTTTATTGTTAACGCTTCTTCCAAAAAATAAAATAATAATCAGAGAGAAGATTTATTAATGAAATGAATGTAAAAAATTATTAAAAAGAAGAAGAATATGTGACAATAATTATGATACTTAAGGTCTTGCACCCCATTTGCTGAGTACTTTTAATCCCATTTCTTGATATTCTGCCTTTGACATCCAGAATTCATCTTTGTTCTTGTTAAGTCCGGCAAGCACAGCACCTCCAATGAACACCATGTCCTTTCTTCTCGGTGGATCATCAATACGAATTTTAAACTTTGATAGTTTATCAATGTCGTTCTTAAGCACTCGCTCGAGATAAAGTTGTTTGATCTCACGTTCAAGACGAGATGGAAGACCAGGATACATGGTTGATCCACCAGACAAAACTATGCGTTTGTAAAGTTCTGGACGCATATCCATGTCGGCAGCTTGAATTGTGTTGAAAACGAGCTCGGCAATGCCTTGACCCTCAACATTAATTAAATGCGGTTGAAAGAGTGCTTCAGGAGCTTCAAATCGCTCTCCACCAACTTTGATAACTCGTCCATCTGGCAATGTGTATGATTCAACTAAAACTGTCGTTTCAAGTGCAAGTCGTTGCTCCATTTCAATATCGTAGCCGATGTAACAAAGTTTCTCTTTCATCATACGAACAGTTTCAAAGTCAGCTGAATGATTAAATGCATAACCGCGTAGCAGTAGTAACTTGATAAGATATTTTGTAATATCTCTTCCAGCAATGTCTAAACGTTTAGTTAAATGCGGTAAAGCGTATGACTCATAAACTGGGCAAATGTGCGTTACACCATCACCAGAATCAATGACGACACCGGAAATTAATCCTTGAGCATAAAGAGTGAGCACAGCTTGGATCGCGATGTATGTCGAGTCAAATCCATACTCCTCGAACATCACTTCAATCATTTTCTCACGATTCTTTAGCGGATTTAATGGCGGTTCTGTGAGAAGAATTTTTGTATTTTTTGGATCAATGTTCATCTTTTTCGGTCCAAATGTGTAGTCCCACACATGACGCATATCTTCCCAGTTACGAACCATTCCATTTTCCATGGGATATGAGACTTCCAACATTGATCTCAGTTGTGAAGCTTCATCACCAACCATCAGGTCCTAAAAAGAGGCAACAAACATTTTAATTCACTTCATTCCAAAATGTTTTCAAATCAAATACTTAAAAGAAAAAGAAAAAACAAATCTACGAATGCAAAATACAACGCAAACAACACTCGACTTACAGGCAACGTTGACGTTCCAGCATCCTTGTATTAATCAATGTTAGGCATGAAAAATCAAAATCGATCATGAGTTTGGAGGAAATTTTGTTACTTTTTGAGACAAAACATTTTGAGTGGACAAATGAGAATGAAAACCATAACATAGAACATCACAGCATCGACTTACGTCAACGTGCAATCCCTGAGAGTGACAAATAATATTTGAAGAGAGATCCCGAAGTGATTTCAGGTGAGAAAAAAAGAAATTAATTAAAGTGTACATAAAACCACACTCACTTTTACTTCTATGTCTCCGATTTTATTAACAGCTCGAATTGTGGGACGACCAACCATTGATGGGAAGATGTGTGCGGGGAAATTACTTCCGGCATATCCACATTTTACAAACTAAATTAAATTGGAAAAAAGAAAAATTTCATGTTATCAGTTGCCCAACCCAAAGATTAGAGAATAAAGTTAATTTCATTAGTATAAACATACCCCGGTACCATTGTCACAAACAATAACATTACGTCCTTGATTATCCATCACGGAAATTGCACAATTGCTTTTACTTTCTTTTATTTTTAAATGTAAGCTTTAATATAAAATTTTCTAAAAGCTTAAAAATTATGATTCAGGAATCGCATTTCAATTGCGAATCGCAATGCCAACGCGAATTTATTTTGAAATCGCAATATTTAAATATGAATTGACGGTTAATTTTTAAATCAGGATATTCAAACTTATTTGTTTCATTTTTTTTGCAGAGCTTTTCTCGGAAAGCTTTCGCGAAAATACGAACATAAGACGTCATAAGTCTTAACCCTTCTCACACTTGTTGCGTTTTTCGCAAGATAATATAAATTCCTTTGATGTAAATTTCTTTTTAAATTAATGTTGCTGATTTTGTCAACATAATACGAATAATACGAATATAATAAGTAAAAAGAAATATTCTTTCATTTAGAAACAAATTTGTGCAAATTACATTATAAGAACATTATTCTTTTGAAATTAAAAAAGCATCCCTTAAGTCATATGAATTTGAAAGGGCCGTCAATAAAAGTATCTGGAAAAAAAATGTATCCAATCTATTTTACCCTCTAATATACTGCCAATCATCTCACAGTAGATCCATATTTCAAAGTCATATAAGGGTTCAATATTCTCATTTCATATTTTGTTTTTCTTTGCCCAACTTTCCACAAAAGTTTTTATTACGGAGTTTTGTCTTTAATAGCGCGATATACATTCTCTCTGATTCTTCTTTCATCATATAATTTGTTTACACAAATTAAGATTTATTCTCACAAATTAAATAATGTAGTCAGGTTTAAAATTACATCTGGCAAAGAAGGAAAATAATCAGGTGGTTCTGTGTGGGTGTTTAAACCCGTCCTGATATCTCATCAGCATAAAATGTAATGGTCTTGATGAAATTTTCACATTTTTCGTAACTTTTTTCTTTTTCTCAAAAGCATGTGACCTTGTTTCACTTCTCAGAAGGAGCATTTGAATATAAAACAAAAGACATCTTAAATATTTCAAAGCATATTACAAATGCATAATGGAATTTGAACCTTCTTTTCATTGTTTTGTAATGTTCTTATGATAATGACACATAATACGATTACCTTCTCTGAGTTATTGCTATCACAATTCAAAAAGATTATAAAATGTTATATAAAAAAAATCATTTTCAAATAAATCTAACATCAAACACAAGAAATATAATATCTACATGGAATTATGAAAAGTCATTGGGTTTAATTCTTTATTTTATATTTTCTTTTGCTGCTTTTATGAGTTGAACCTTTGAACACCTACTTACAAGGAACCTTTTTTATTTTAAAAGTTCAATACTTTATTCCTAAAACTCGTTTCCATCACAACTCGAAAAATCAAGCTTCTAAAAAAAGCATTCAATCGAAATGAATATGAATTAGATACAACGATCAAAATGAGTGGCTTAAATTATTCAGCTTTCGTCTTAAATATTAAAACAAACGCAACTCGAAAGACAAAAATAGAGGAAATAAAATGATTGATTTAGTGAGTAACTTTGGCAGTTTCTTGCTTTATTGTGAGTGAAAAGAAATGGAAGAACGAGGTCATGGTTGTGCATTTAGAACTTTAACCATAGAAAATATATCAAGTATCGCTGTTTTGAAAACAAATTTGTTAATCAGAAGTTTTTATTTACTTACCCATTTTTTAAAATCTTTTTATGAGCTATAATATTTTTATTATTATAACATTTTTCCAGAAAGCTTTCATGACTTGCTTATGCTTTTTCCTATGAACAGAAACTCATGCTTATGCATTGATATCGTTCGTAATTTGTTTCGAATATCGCGCAACGTTCATGCCAAGCGAGAACATTTGGTTATGGAAATGATAGCAAACAATGGCACAAGAGGGAGTGAACATAACAGCGGAATTCACTTCCAAATACAATGTACCTGATTGATATTTAGAAGGAGACCTGTTGAATCAGAATGTTTGTGAGTATGTTGTGCCTCGTTCGCTTCCGAAAAGAAAATAAAAAACGAATAAAAGAGTTTGTTAAGCCTCGCATTTCCTTGGAGTCGTGCAGATACTTTTTCTGTTATTTGTTTTCCTCATGAGAATGAGCGTTGAAGCAAATGAAAGAGAAGCATAAATTTATAATCTTTTTTATTGGAATATCTACTGCTTTGTAAATTGATTTTGTTAACTTCACCTTTTCCATGTATCGTCTTTTAGTTTCTGAACTAACTCTAACAATTTTTAATTGAATTATGTATGGGAAATTGAGTAATTTCATTAACAATATCTACAGTCAGATAATCAATAATCATTCGAAATTTACTCTTAATTATTTTAAGATAGTAGATCAAAGAGAAGTACACGAAGTGGTGACAACTTACACGGATCAACGAAGGAAAACACCAAAAAGTTTCTGTAATTTGTTGTTCTTTTATTAAATAATTTTTTCTCATTTTGACTCGTAACATCTTCTTTTTCGACCATTAACCGCTATCTTTATCGTTATCACAATATATGTCTACTTTCCTTTCTATGATTTTCTTTCTTTTTTAACTTCTCGAGTGAGGGAACGAACGACAGAAAGTAAAACAATAATAAAATAAACGAAAGCTCGACTCATGCGCAAGTGTTTCGAATTGATACTTTTCGTCCTTTTAGTGCCGAAGCATGTAAGCGGAGTAAATCATTCCTTATTTTAAACGTGGCTTTCAGCTTGTGTAGACGACACTCGTTTTCATTTATCTCGGTGGTCGGATCACGGAATTGTTGTGCTGTTAAGCATTCAATAAAATTGCCTCCATTTATGTGGTGCATAAAAAGAATGTGAAGCGTACACCAAAGTTATTCAGTGTCATCTTTGTGTGTTAACTAATTGGATGGCATTTTATGGTAGCAATTAGTCTATTTCATGGTAAAGTGAGATGAAAACAAAAATAATAAATAAATGAGTGACTAAGGTTGTAATCCAACTTAATAATGGAGAATTGCGTGTGATAATGGGAAGTCGGGAGGAGATAAAAATCAAACAATAAAAATTCATTAGAAAAACGGACTGAATAATAAATAACTTTGTCGCGATCATAACGAATCCCTTTTTCCCTTTTCTGTGTATTTTGTTCTGCTTCATTTATAAACTTCTCATCTTTGCAGTGATTAAATGAAGTTTGATTAAATTTTTCAATGCTGACACACAAGAGAAGCAAGTGACATTACATCCGAATTAATTTTTATTTTAAAAGTCAAATGAATGGTAAAGAAAATTAATTAACCTTTGCGGTGTGCTTGATATTAAAGACGAAGAATATGTTTTTGTTTCTTAAAAAATTGTGTTGACGTCGTAAATTTAATCAACCACAAAGCTCTTCTTTTTTATCTTGATGTCACACATCATGTTAATTGACGTGTCGCAACTTCTAATAAGTAAGAAGAATATAATTGTAAGATAAAATCATTTTAATTAACAAAATATTCCCAAAACATCATAAACAAAAATAATTGGAAGATGAAACAAAAATATTGTTTGAAAAAATTCATTTTTTCATTCAACCACATAATTTGAAACTTTGAAGTCAAATATTGGGTCATCTACCATTATTGCTAATGGCAATTCCATTTTTACAACTTTTATCATGTTATGATTAAATTAGAATGTACATAAATTGAATTGCTGCTAGAAATTGTCCTTTATGTAAGTAAATTGAATCCTCCAGTTATCGGTTGAAAAGTTATAAGTTAAGAGTCTGTAGCTGAAAGCTTTTTTTAAACTTTAAGATGACTTCGTTCCAGCAATTTCCGTAAATCATTTAAATGACGTTGAACTGGAAGCTCATCAATTTTTAACGACTGGTTTGTCGCCCATTTGAGGATGTGAAAATGTTTTTACATATCGCTATAATTAAATTTCCTGCAACCTCTGTCAAATTTACGAGCTATACCTCCCCTCCTTCGACTGTAGAAACAACGACTTCCGATGGGATTTAAAAAAAAAGGCAATTCTTTTCATCACAAAGTCAGTTCATGTATATTTGATATATTGCTAGTATTATTAGATGCAACATCCTAAACAACAGTCCTTAGGTTAAAAGAAGAGGATTCGCATTGAAATGAGAAAACAAATTCGTTGTTGATGCTGTCCCTTATCTTACATTTCCAAAGAATGAAAGCACATACAAATGTAGATATTTTAAATATTTTATGAACTCTCAAAATTCAAACAATTCTTGATTCAGTCAAGTTTATATTGTTTTGTATTTTTTATTATACAAATTGATTTATTGTCATCATTTTTCTCCATGTTCAATCATTCCTAAAAATATTTCTGATTTGTCTAACGTTCTTATAACTTTCTACTTTATATTGCTGATTTGATGAAAACTTCTTGAGATATATGACATTTTCCAATTATAAATGTATTTTCCTTCGATAAAATTCATCACGATGAAATTGTTGTCAAAAGCTTTTGAATTAATTTGGATCTAGCTATAACGTTGACTGTTTCCTAGGTTAATCCACTTGAATAAAGTCACCATTGTATCTCAACAAATATTTCATAAATTTTATTTTATTTTCGGATGAATTTTTTAGTCATTTTTATTGAAAAATATTTAATACGAGACGACATTTAAATATTTGAAAAATTTACATTCCTTTAAAAATCCTTTTGAAATTTTAAAAGTTAATAATTTATGTATTTAAATGACTTCTTATTCTTTTAAAAATTTCCATTTTAATCAGTATTTAATGACTTTGATAGATACCTAGCTAAAGATTTATCTTGTTAAATTATTCAAAGGAAATAATTTATATCAGATATTTTAATTCTGTAACTCAAGAAATGTAATAATGACGATTTATGAAAAGAGTTTAATATTTCTTATTGATTTATTAACTTTGATAGTTAATACAAAAAGATTGAATTACATTTTTATTATTAAATCAGTCTCAATCTTTGTAACATCATTAATTTGAATGAGATAAACATTTTTATCGATGTTTGACTTAACATGCCGAGAACGAGTCACCCCAAGAGTCTTGGCAGAAAATTATTTAATACCTTTATTTTTTTAGTACTATGAATAAGTAATTTCCTTCCTTTGTTAATCTGCTTGTTTTCTATTGTTTATCGGTTTCAAACACCCTGACAGCTCCACGAGCGACTCCTTAAGTAAATAAAAGTTGTTCATGAATAAAATAAAAAAAGAAGGACAAAAGTTGATGATGAAATGGAATATCTTATAAATATACATCTTGGAATCTATTTTCAAATAATTCTTTAATAGAAAATGAAATGACTTTAATTCCTATAAAAAGTTTTCCTATTTTCCGCGACTATTTTTAAAAACGAGGGCAAAATAAACATAAGTTGTTGGGTGATAAAAAAGGATGTTTGTTCGAACAAACATTATTGAAAGATGACAGATAAATGTCATGATGGTAAATTTTTCCGTACCTTGCTCGTTTCATGATAAAAGAAGAAACATTTTTACTTAGCAAGATGTGTAAAGACATTCAATGCTTCACACCTTTATTTATTTCGCCACTTTCATGCCTCTTAAGGAGATAAACCTAAATAAATTGAAAAAAAGGATGCATGAATAAAGTAGAATTAACGTCAGTTTGTCCCTGAAAATATCGACCTCGACCTTACAATATCGAATATTTACTTTTCGGCTCACCTCATCAAACATATGAGAAAAAAAGGCTTCATGTGTTCCACATTCTTTGTCTTTCTATTCACTGAATTAAACATCAAGTGCTATTATTTAGATGTTCACTTTGTTCTAACTTGTAAGTAAATACACTTTCATATGCGGATTTTGACGAGTTTCCATCGTGGATACAAAAAGATGTATGAGAATGCTTTTGAATATTTTAGATCTAATTAAATATTTATGACGAATGAAATTATGTGTATTTCAGACTGCTTATCATCATGCTCGTCTCGTTTTGTTATAAAAGCCCTCATAAGTGAGATTTAAACAAACCATTTAATCTCATTATTTTATTCATCTTAACGTACGATAAAAACTTTAATGTATGACAAAGAACAATTTATCTTATGTGCATATAAATTCGATCAAGAAAACTTCCTTAGAATGCTTTGTGATGCTAGTGGCATTATGAAGAGTGCCTTGCGTTGACACATTCGTTTGATCAATGAGAATTATTTAATTTCCCATTCCTTCTTCAACAACGCAGAAATGTCTACCTTCAAGGGAATTTAAGAAACTATGTTTGACGTAAAATCCTTGAAATTCCAGTCGTGCTTTTAAACTTGATTGAATGATTCAAAGATAATGGAAACTTTATTGTCGAAAAAATTATTTTATAAAAGGTTTCTCATAACTTTTATTATTCTACAATGTATTCATCAAAAATCTTTTGAATTTTAAAGTTTCTGCTCTCTCCAAAGTGTTCACAAGGGATCTTCAACTATGCACATAAATAGGTAGAATTAAGTGAAACTTGAAAATAAATCTCTTTGTGGAGTTATACGCCTGAGACGGAAGCATTGTCTTGAAAACTTGACCTTGTCTCTGAATATTCTTTTTGATGTTATAAAAGGAAATATAAGATTTCAAGTATTGCTCGTGATATTATGTATACAGTATACATGAATAAGTTTCCATCTAAAGCTTCGTTATATATTTCAGAACTACCAAATCTCAATCTTTGATGTTGCAAAGCAATGTTAAAACCCTGATAGAATTCCATCACACAGAAATTCTTTTCAAATTGATTTGTTAACTGATATCTTCTCATTACTCTAAACGTTTGAAATCTTGAATTAAGTTTCTTTTATTAGCATTTTGTGCATTCCACCTATTTCCAAAAGTTTATTTATGACACAATAAGTTTTTCTATTCATAAAATTTATTTTTGTATAAATATCTTGCTAAATGCCTACCACAAACCGTATCAACATTTTCTACCTTAAAATATTTTCATCATTTTTTTTCTATCACGTGGAAAGATGAAACGCAACTGTTAGTACATCCAACAAAGGTTGTTTTTGAAACAAATATCTTTATTTATAGCCAGACTATGTCTGTAATCGGTAATTTCAGGACATGTGCATTATCAAAAAGAAGTGTCCATAAAATCATCGAAAAGAAAATCAGATCAGCTTTTTATTTAATACATTCGCCAATGAGAAAAATTAATTAAACTCATCACTCAGCTTTTCTCAAATTCTATTTGTCGAGAGAAAATTAATTTTGTTCCTTCATTGTTTGAAACCACTTCAAAGCTGTGACGTGAAGCTTTGAATGAAAGTGAACACTTCGATATTTTTCTGTTATGATTAGATATTTCTCACTTAGAAATGAGGCATGAGAGTAATATATTACTATGCAAGATTGTCTATCAAACCACTGCTGTGACGTTTTAAGGAAACGAAAAAGGAAGCCTCGAGCACTGTTAAGATTTCTTTTATTGCTCTTTTCATATTATATTCCTTTGTTGCCTCTAATCTTCGCAAGGATTTAAACTTCGATAAAAAGAAGTTATTACATCGATTTTCTATCACATGAGATTTAAAAAATTAGATAACTTGCGAATAACGATTTTGTTGTGCCGAGAGAATCAATAAATTTTAATGAAATTTTATTTTCTGATAGGATTTTTGTGTCAAAAATCATCTCTTTCTGATCATAACTTTCGAGAAAATGAGAAGAAAAACAATCAAAGACTATTCAATATTGATGCTTGATAGAACAAAAGGAAATGTAGCAAAGCTTTCAAAAGCTTTAATCGAAATTCCGTGTGACGTAATGCTCAAAGCTTTAAAATAACGATACGTAAACGTTTAGTATCGTAGAGTGCGTCAATGCATTGAACGTACATACGTGATACGTAATGGGATCAAATATGCGCGTATTATGCTTTTAAACTTTTTCGTACTTTTCTCCACTATTATTTATTTTTTGATTCCGTAATAATAATAATTCGATTGAATAAGTTAATAATCAATCATATATTTTTCGTTAATAAGATTAAAAAACAAAAAATCAGAAGGATGAAGCTTGTTACGAAACAAAATCAAGTATGGAAAATTATTTTATTCCTTTGTTGAATATATAAGGATATTAGATATAAGTGACTGCTTCACTGAACTTCTCTTGCCTTCTAGTATATTTTTATATGTATACATACCTAGTCGGATTTTCTGTTCTCTTTTTATGAAGGAAAAGGATTTCGTTGAATTTTGAACATTTAACTTAACTCTTGTCATTGACATGAAAATTTCTCATTCGAAAAAGCACAATAAATTGCCAATCTCCCCCGAGCTTTCTCCATGAAACGACAAGTAAATCTTAAGCTTTAGTAAACCATTGAAAGCCATCAATTTGCATTTACCATTATTTTAAAATGAAAAAAGAATTTACGTCATTGCATTCATTAGGATTTAATTAAAAACTTTAAACTTAAATTGTTCAATAAATTTTCTTTCAGAACGTGAATTTATTTTGATCTTTATAAGCCCGTGAACGACCAAACACGATAGTATAAGTCTATAAATGATAAATTATGAATTTATCAATTAGCAAAGTGATTAAGTGAAAGCTGCTGTTGGAAACAGATCAAATATACTCGTGTACATCTGCCAGACAGAAGCTAAGAGTGAAGAAAAGTCTTGACCATTGAACACAGCACAATTTCATAGGATTACTGTCATATTGAATTATCAACCCAACGTTTTTCATGCTTTCAATTTGAAGTTGAAATATAAATATAACAGCAAACCTAAAGGAGAGAACAATGTCTGCAGTCGCAATCGTGCTTTCCTTCATCATTTCATGCTTGGGAATTCTTTCGAATTGCTCGATTATTGTCTTAGTTATATTGACAAAACAAGTAAGTAACTGAATCTTATAAAAGGTCAATTATTATTACTTATTTATGATATTTGAACTCAGAAAAAATAACAAATTGATTTTGTTCTTAACCAGACAACAGAAGGTTAATTAATATTGTTTTAAAAATAGAATAACATCAAATTAGAAACTGAACTTTCAATTTACAATTCTTCGCCTGAAATGTGGTTCTCATTATTTTAAATAAAATAATAAATTTAATATCTTTGTTTCCACATATCTAAATCCCTAACTTCTCTCATTCCATTTTCACAATAATATGGTTATCGTTACAATGAAATTCCCAAATGATTTTTATTCATCTTGAATGACTGTGAAATTTACATTTTTTACACATAAACTTAACAAAACACTTCCCAAAGGATCTCATGAATATCTTTTTATATTATTGTATGTCATTGCATAAAAAGTTTCATTTTTATTATTAGCGCGAGTTTTTCTTCATTTTCTGCATTTTACATCCCAAAGAAAAGAAATCTTTTGATTTATAAGATTGTTATTAAGCTTGAAGTTACACATTTTCCTTTTTTTGATTAATTATTAGATACATAAAAGATACAATGTAGCATAATAATTTAATGACTTAATTCACTTTTGTATTTGTCGAACACAAATACACAAAACTGAGAACTTTCATTACAATTTATTTATGGGGTAAACAATTTCAAAGTTACTGCCTGATTAAATTATAAAGCAAATTGGATTGTATTTTGTCGAATCGAGATATCTGTTTATAATTAGTTTGTTTAAGGTTTCCCAATTCACCTTGATCATCTCAGGGATTTGAGGAGATTCGAGTTTTAAAAAGCTCATTAAATTTTAAACTTGATAGCCATTAAGCTACATTTATACATAAATCACTTTATTTAGTGATGAAATTGATAAATTTAAGTTGCTAAACTGTTGATGTAGGCAAAGAGATTCAAGATAAACCAACATCAAGTTTCGGATTTTCACGTTCTAAAATTATTTTCATCCCGTGCCACTACATTTTGTAGGAACAATTTATGTTTATGTATTTGCCTCCAGAACTTTACTAAGACTCTCTTCACGAATAACATCGTGATATGAAATTAAATTATCTTACTAAAGCAAACAAGTTTATGCGGGTAGAAATTCTTTAATCAAGAGGCAGGTAAAAAATATTTTTCGACTCCCCTAAGACTTGAGAATCAAATAAGTAGCCTAAAATAAAAGATAAGTTAAAGTCGACTCGACTCTTTACTTTTCATTTTTCACTCATTGGGAAATGAATAATTTGTTTTACATTTTTACTGACTAAGAAGAGTAAAGCACTGAATAAGAAATGAAGTCAATTTACTCACAATTCACGTCGTTCGTATCTACATTTCCTTTCACTGATGATTTTTCTCATTTTTCTTTCAGTTAAATTCCCCAAATAGAATTTTGCTTCTACACTTAAGCATCGTATGCTTATCACTTTCATTCCTCTATTTGTGGATTCTAATCAATAATTCAATCATGTCGTCATCAGTAAGCCAATTCATCTCTGCGATACCAGAATCTGCTGCAATCACAACAGCCACATCAGCTAGTCCCAATACCAAATCGAATCACATTTATCAAATGTGGAATGGCTTAGAAAATGATTTGACCACGAACATACCATTAAACCAAGAACGAATTCATGACAGTTTATGTAGTGTTAATGATCTGTTAATACACTTGTTGCAACCTATTGGGCTATGGACCATAAGTTGTATCAATTTTGATAGATATTATGCTATCTGCTCACCACTACATTATAACAACCTTTTTACGACAAAAAAGGTAAGAAACATATTAAAAACTTGTTTTCACTTTTCTATTATTTTTCACATGCCTTTCCCAAACTTTTCATTATATTCTTAAATATAGTCATAAGATATCAAAAATTATGATTTTCCATCAAATATTTTTCCATTAAAACTTTGATTGAATTTATATCGATTCGTATAGATGATTAACATTCTCAATTCTCTTAGAAACCATCAGATTTTCCTATCTTTTTATTCACATGAATGCGTTAATAACGAGAAAGAAAAGCAAATATTTTGATTCTTCTATATTTTCCCTTCTTAGGTTACAATTTTTTTATGTAGCGGATGGCTAATAATTATCTTTACGATTTCTCCAATTTACCTGATGCTAATGATATCTGGCGATCGTCATGTCATGGCTGTTTGCTGGTTTCGAAGAATCGATATGCGTGCTGAGTGGGTGAAGAGTTTTGATAAAGATTTTTATTGGTTTGAGGTGCAGATTCTACTGACAACATTATTGACAATATTTTTGCCAATCTCATTGATTGTAGCTTGTAATATTCGGGTTCTCACAATAGGTAAGTCCTTTGTTTATTTTCCTACAAATTGTTTATGGTTATGAATGTTTCCTATGTTCAATTCCACATTATTTTTCATAAGGGCATTTCTTGTTATGAGAGAAAAAAAGAAAATTGTTTACGAAATTCTCTGCCAAATTCTTTTTTGTTCAATCTCTCAAACAGTTTCCTTGAAATCTTCAATTAGGTAATTTTCTATTTTTAAAAATTAAAATATGACAGCATAAGTCAATGGTTTGCTTCATAATTTCTATGGATACGTTTGATGATCATAATAAGCACTCTAATGAATCATTGATTCTAATTAAATGTTGTAATAATATTTTAATTATTTCTTCTCTTCACACTCCCACAGCGAATTATCAACGCCATCGCATAGCCAGTGCTATTTATGAATCTGTCTTATCTGCTCAAGTTGCGATTACGCATCAGAAAAATCCATTTCCACCAATTCCGAATTTATTCAATCAGCCTTTCCCATTAACAGTTCTTTACCCACCAAAACCAAATCCATTTGAAATCAGGAGAAATAGTCAGAAGGCTGCACTTGTTGTTATGGAGTTGGTTGTGTCAGCTATCATTCTTTATTGTCCATACTATCTCTTCGTAATCATCTTCAGTTTTCAACGTAAAAATCAACGCTTTGCAACCATAACAAAAGAGAGTGAATCAACAGAGTTCATGCTGAATCTCATCGTGTTTTGTGTCGAGTTTCTTCTTCTCTGTTCACCGACAATAAATGCGTTTCTTTACGGGTTTAAGAACAAAACCATTCAAGAAAGTATTCAACATATCTGGCGTAAGCGAAAGACCAAAATCGAGCTTCATTATGAAATTCAGGCACGCACACCGAGCACTTGTGGTTCTAGAAAAGCAAGTTTAACAGAGCTGACTTCTAATATTCCACAAATGTATCAGCCTCAACTCAAAAGACAATTATCAGATTTCTTTTTTGGCACATCAACTTCCCTAACATCACATTTCAATGATGACGTGGCGTTTTTAAATTCACACAAAATTCATCGAACACCATCTGACTCATTATTTAACACAACTAAGGGCCGGAGATGTTCGCAAGATTTTCATCATGAATATTTATCGCCTAATTTTGATCCGCTTGGGAAAATAACAATCCCTTCGCCTTCTCCATCGACTTCACCCTCATCGCATTTTCGCAATGGATTATCTCCAAGCACAAGTAAAAATATATTGAGTAACTTTAAAAAGCTTCTCGTTGGCAGTAAAAGTGATATAAATGACACATGCGATAGAAATGAATCGCATTTTCCGCAAATTCTCATCACAAAGCACAGTGATAGTCTGTTGAACACACAATCAACAAGTCGACGAGAATCAGACATTCAACAGGTTGCAACGGAAGAAGAATTGGCAGAAAAAGAGCCACTTCTCACCGTACAAACCCGTTCATTGGATAATTTCATATCAAATTCAAAAAAGAACAATAATAAATTTCAAACACTTTAACTTTACTGTGCGTAGGTCGTTTAGTAATTAATTTAGAGAAAATGAAAGAATTGAAATACAAAAAAAATTATGAAAAAGAAGCGTTGGATGGAGTGAGAGAGAGAGTAAGAGACAATCTAATTTGCATAAAACAATCACAATCCCCCTTACCATTACTTTGTACATCGCACTTCTCGTGACGCTATTATGCGAAAAGTGTCGAGCTGATTCAGCCTCTTTTCGTTTGCTGATGACTTTAAGTAAACACAATTTTCATATTTTCTCACGAAATAAACAAATTTCATGCCATTAAGATACTGAACAGAATTTTTTTATTCTTTTTGGGTCGCTAGGAGTCAAACTTGAAAGAGCGAGTAAAATTATTTCGGTCGGATGTTGAAAGGGAAATTTGTTTTTAAAAGAGATTAAAATTTGTAAGTATTTAAAAGCGCGTGCAAACGAGGACTGAGAGTTGCAGATAATTGAAGTTTCCTTTCAATAAATCATTTCATATTTATTTTTACCTTTTGAATTCAATTCATGAAATTGTCATGACGTAAAATGTTGTTGAGCTTTTATTTTAAACTCACTCTTAAAAAAAATGTCTTCAAAGTCAAGAACTTTGGTGAAAGTTTAAAATAAATTATTGTTTATGAGACGAGTTGATCTCACTTTACAAGAGATTAGAAAAATGTTTAATATTTAACTGAGCTTCAACCTTTTTTCACATTACAAATTTTTGTTTATCTTTAGAACTTTGTTGTCATAAAATACGTTGAAAACTTCTTACTTTTCTTCAAATTCCATAGCTTAGAAATTTAAATTATTTTCGTGAATAAGAGAATAGTATCATGTTTAAGCATAACTCATAAACTTTTTTAATAATAAAAATGATAGGTGCTCATTATTAAGTACTTACACAATTATCCATTAAAGAATGCCTACTCAGTAAACGAGTTTGAAATGAACAATGAAGACATAGAATCCTATCAACTCATTTTGAAACAAATTGTCAAAACAAATAATGCAAAACCCTTTTCTTCAGTCTTCTGAAGCGTGTAAATCAATAATAGACAATCGAGTTTACGACATTTTCAATTTCTTCTTCATTGTTTGGAAATGGGGGAAAGAAAAGCAAAATAATTGTAAAGAAATTTCAATTCAAATGAATGATAATGAGAAAAGTAACATCAGGGACTGTTAAAATACATTTTAAAATAAGAAGAGTAAATATTTTTTGACAATTATGTATCTACCAAGTTAGGGATGAAAGAAAAAAAAGTTATCTGTGTTAGATCAATGTTTTTTGAAAGCTTATTATGAAGCTTTGGTGTATGCTTTAATCTTGGCTTTAATACATTTACAATGGCAAACGATGTTTCATCATTTCTTTAAAGTGTCTGAACATAAGAAATTTTTAAAACGAATTCCTTGTCGAGTTTCTTTTCTTCTTTCTTTTTCTTTTTCATTCACGCTTACTCTAAGCTTTACTTTTATTTTTCTTCCATCAGACTCAAACTTTCTTTTGCATTCCAAACAAAAGGCAAATTTATATCAAAGTTTATTTCAATAAAGAAAAAAGTTTGAAGAGGAAAAGAAAATTTCAATAGAAAGTTAATTGGTGGAAAAATAAGTTGAACTCGCGTTCTGAATATCTAATAATATTTTGTGGAAAATTTTCAATGAATTAATTATGATTTTTTACGTTAAAAGAACACGGCTTATGTTACGTCGATACTTTGATGTTTAAGTTTGATGTTTAAGTTATTAAAAAGTGATGAAAGCCTCCTTCCCTAGGGTATTTTCGTTAATAAGTGGATAAATAATGTGAAGAATGTTCACAAGAGTCTTCAATAATATTAGCAACCAAAAACCTTCTTAAATAATCTATTTTAAACTGAAAGTCAAGCTACAAACATGAAAAACGTGGACGAGACAACTTTATTTTTATGATTATGTCACTATAAACAACATCAATGACTTTCACGTCAACATAACAACAAAAACCACAACATTAAAAATGGAAAAATCGATAACTTAATAAAAAAGAAAGGAAGATTGCATTCCATTATCAAATTCACATAAAAGCTCTATTTTTATTACGAAAAATGATGGAAATAAGAGTAAGAAGTTAAATAGATAAATATAATGACTTATTCGAATAAACAAATATCTGAATGCAATTAAATAAGTAAGACTCGATGTTTCCCAAACGCCAACCAAGCAAATTGTATTTCACTTAATTGTAGAAATTGATTATTACTCTCATTATTTATACTGAAGAAGAGAAAATAAGCTGTCAAAGGTTCAAATCATATAATGTCGTGTCGTAAGCTAAACTTTAATAAACTCTCGTGGCAAGCAAGTAAATGTAGATAGTTAAGTAATGTTTGTAAATGGAACAATTATTTTTATTACCAACAAACAGAGCTCTATAAATGATGTTAAATGATTATGAAAAGATATGAAAATTGTTGATCCCATTAGAAAGTAAAGCAAAAGCAGAAACCATCCAAAGTCACTTCAATGTTGATGTTTTATTTACCTCATGAAAGTAAAGCCCAAGACAGAAAATAAACTTACAACAAATGCTGTATTTGTTTAGGAAATTTCCATCTGGTTTTATTTATTTTTTAATTATATCTACATAAATACCTTTTATAGATGGAATTGAGATCAGCAAATAAGAATGTTTTCTGTTAAAACAGGTGAACTTGTCTAGAATAGTAATCTCAATATCTATGAGGCTACTACAAAATAGAGAAAGAAACAATAAAAATGATGAAATGGTGATGGAAGTAAAAATAAAAATGAAATTCTTTTATCTACTTTGATGAGTTAATAATTTTAAAACTTATTTAAATTGGAAACAAAAATGAAAAGGTTAATTGAAGAAGCTTATGCCTGACAAGTTAAGTCGTTTCAGAAATCAATCTTAACAAATTGAGACTTTTAAGTTTCCTAAGTTAAGCTTGAGAGCATCAAGATAACAAGTAGCAATGGTAAGTCCACTCAGATAGAGTAATAAAGCTCTCGTTAAAACCATTTTGATAGCAAACCTTTGTTGAATAAAAAGCTTAAAACACCTACACACACTGAAAATTGTTTTTACATCTGAAAGAAGAAGAAGACAAACTCACAGGTACTCTAATTTACTCATTTCTGACATTTTATTAAGTGATTATTATTCTGTTAGATAATTTATGATTGTAATTTAATGTTGTCTTAAATTTAACAAACTTTCATCTTCATATTTCTAGTGTAAAGCAGAATTCTTTGCGAGACAAAAGAGTATATTCGTGAAGAGTTTGATTTATGCGATGGGATATTTCGTCATTGTTTGTAATTCGAAACATCCATGAAACTGCTTATTTAACATGTTTATGAACTTTTATTCATAAATATTAAAAAAGGGAAAAATTGTTGTTGCTTACAAAACTTAAAATCTTTCAACGATTCTCTAATTTCAACCCAGCAACTTAAAAAATATTTGTCAAATTTCAAAAGAAATTAGAAGCTTTGTTTCGGTATCTACTTACATAGATAATAAAAATATATTCACTCAGCGTTGTATTATAATAAAGAAGCTTGTAACACACGAAAATCACAATTATTTAAAATGTTATGACTAACAATTATTCGCTTAATTACAACCAATCGTTTCTTGAATGCCTGCCGTTGTTGTGTAAATTCTTAAATATTTAATATCCAAATACATAATTCAGATTTCTCCTTTTACACATATCTACAAACTTGAAACGTGTGCTTGATATACTTAAATAGATTGAGTACTTTTCAATTTCCTTATTCTTAGTCAATCATTTTGCCCGCCATAAAGTATTTACTTCCATAAACCTCTTCTTCATTGACATTGAAAATGACTGACTTGTAATATTGCAATAGATTTATGGCTGGTCATTTGTTGTTTTGCTATATCTTGAGAAAAGTTGATGATGCCTTTCGGTCATGCTTTGCGAGAGAGTGAGAGAATAATAATATTTAATTTATCTTATTTTTTATAGATTGTGGATTCATATTATGTAAGTATCAGTGACGAAGGGAAAAAGTGTCATTCATAAAGAATGGTGATCAAGTTCATGTTATTTAATACTACCAACATGCCAATGATCGACTTTCACAATTCTTTTTCATGTTAAAACAGTTTCCATTTATGTTCTAAATATCATATTAAAAAATTGCTTGCTTCATCTGAGACAATAGACAAATTATGTCTACGTATTGTGATTTCACCCCCTCAACTATTTCCGACCCTCTTAATATTAAATATTAAATATTACAAACTGTTTCCATCATTTTTCTTTGTTTCATAACATTCAAAAGTGATGGAGAGTCAATAATCACCCACTAATTATTGCAATTTACCGTATTGTTGAGCTTTTTGATTTTAAATTTATTGATTTTCACTTGAACGTCGTGAAAGTGAACCAGAAATTCGTTTGCTGTATTGTGGTGAGGATTGATGACTCATTGTTGCATTTTTTATGTTCTTCGCCAATGTTCGACTGTTTAGGGGTGGAATAACAACATTTGGGTTGGCGATGCGTGTTGGAGTTGAAATTATACGTTGCCGGCTCATTGTTGATGGTGATCCACGACAATATTGTTGGTTGCTATTAATCGAACCGTTGCTTACCAAGAAATCGCCGTTTGAACTGCCAGTTGAGAATTGTTGTGGATCTTGATACTCACCGGAAATGCCTGAATCGATTTCTTCTGAATCTAAATTATTACACGACTCACCAATCAAAGGCGATGGGTCTGCGTAATCCTCAAAATCAACAAAACCATTGTTTTCAAATGGACCCTGGGGACACACAGAAATGTTTAAATCACCCTTTAGAGCGCATTAAGCGTAAATCAATAGTTCACCTGGTTGGATTTGATGGCCATTGTTTTCTTGGGGGTGGTAAATGTTTTATTCAAATCATTGACACACGCTTGATACGCTTTTCGATTGTAATCGATGGCTTCGTAATGGTCTTCTTGTGGATACGGATCTGTCACGAAATGCTGTGTTGTGCCATGTGGTGTTAATGTAGCCCACAAAACTGGCAACGGAGGATTATATGCTGGAACTAGCTGTCCATTTCCCACGGCAAACCCATGAGCTTTGGTGTTTGCATTTGGATCACGTTCTCTTGAAAACGTCATTTGATGTTTTAAATTAGTGTCGTGATACGAGCAATTGTTGTCTCGGCATTTTAGAAGAATTATTGAGAGAATTGCGCTGACAAAAAGAACTGCACAGAGAATACAGATCAATACAAAGAACCATGGCTCGTCGATACCCAAGTTTGGATTACGAGGAAGTTCAATATATTCAATATGGTCGGAGTTCAAGTTCAGTGATGTTTCACACATGAAAGCAGCAAAACATGGCTGGGAATGATTATTGCCAGGAAGTACAAGATCAGAGCTTTTAGGAAGTAGAAAGCTGGGTAAAGGTGGTGGAGGAATTGAAAGAATTGCGTCGGGTGGTTGCACATAAACGCAATCTAAACATGTTGATGTATCCTTCAAAATAAACTTTTTTAATTAGCATACAATTAAATGTTTTCGTTAATATTTTTATGAAACTTACAAAAGTCATCACTGTAATGAACCTTTATTGAGAATTATCACTATTTATTACAACTTTTTCTAATTTTTCTCACTGAATTGAGTTGTGAAAAATTTCTTTACACCATAAAATGAGAAAATTTTGTAAGCGCATGTGCATGGGAAAATCGATAAATTTCCTCAACATCGGTGAATAAATGCGAAATCGTGCAATGAATATATGCATGACACTTTGTTTACATATCAAACAGAAGAATTATTGATGAATGAATAATTAAATTAAATTGTTTGTTATTCACAAATTCACATCGCTAAATGCTTTCAAGAGAAATGAAAGAATTAAAATATTTATGTAGAAATGGAGAATTATGACCGTTGAAAATGAAATTCACATTTGAATTGGTTCATGTTGTGCCGGTGGAAAAGTCTGCAAACTTGTCGACATAGTCGAATCTTAAATCGAAATATAAATTTCTGATCTAAACATTAAATGGCAATGCAGGATTGCTTCTCACTTGGTTCGACTGTTGAAGTCACGACGTGTTATGATGAGAAAATTCAGGGTCAAGTCATGGCTTTCGATTTAAATACTAAAGTGTTGATTCTAAGTGAGTAAAACTTTTGTGAATTTTTTTTTCGGGGTTTTTATTTGATGAGCGTTTAAGTGAACTCAGAGAGAAATTTTTTTAAATACTGGCTATAGTTTTTTGAGATTTCCGTTGTCATTCATGATTATCTTTGATATTTCCTCTCCATTGAATGTATATTTTCTACTTTTAGAGACCAATTCCGAGCTGAACGCCAAGAACAACGACGTATTCTTCGTTAATTTGCTGTTCTGTAAAGACATAAACGTG
The DNA here is from genome assembly GCA_900005825.1 of Clunio marinus. Classification (NCBI taxonomy): domain Eukaryota; kingdom Metazoa; phylum Arthropoda; class Insecta; order Diptera; family Chironomidae; genus Clunio; species Clunio marinus. The sequence continues at coordinate 791,634 of CVRI01000004.1, forward strand.
AAAAAAGAGAATGTAAATGGTGCTGAAAACTACAATCAGGAACCGCAATCAATAAATTTGCAAAGAGTAAGTTCAGTCTTATCTATTCATTACTCATGTTCATTCCGATTCTTCACATTTTTCAGATAAGCAACAGAGTTCGCAACAAGGTAGAACAGAAGAAGCGATTAGTAAGCGCACTCAAAGCAAATGTAAGCGACGAAGCTCGTAATTTGTTTATGTCGCTCGCCAAAACGTTAACATTCGAACAAGTTGCATGGAACGGTCCCGACATTGTAGTGTTTAACGACGTTTATATTCGTCCACCATATAAGCCAGAAAGCGTCGAAGTCACCACGCACGGAAAACAACGCGAATTAGAATACGTTCGAAAGCTCGTATTAAATAGGCAAGAACAGAATAGCAACAGCAGCAGCAGCAATTCCGGCACATTAGTATCGTCGTCGTCTTCTGGCGGTGTTTAAAATTCTTTCAATTCCTTCAACTCCCCCCAACACTTCCCATTAATACAAAATCAAACCAGCTTACGTTCCGAATCTTCTTCCTTCTACATTGTAAAGAGTAAATTGCAAATAAGAAAGTTTATGGTTCAGAAAATCGACTCCTTCCTCTCATTTATGTAAACAAATGCAGAAAATTCTTCATAAAAGAAATTCAAACGGACCGCTAAGTTTCTTATGTAGAAAGAAAATTGCTGTTCGCTAGGAACTTTCAATTCTTCAAAATCCTACAATTTATAAGCGAATTTCGTAATTAATAAATTTCTTTTATTGAGAATTCTTTGTATTTGATTCCAATCCAAGTCCTCTTGCTGTCTCCAGTGGAGACACTCATAGACATTGATTAAGCTCCAATTTACCTTTTTTCTTTCCCTTTCGGTTGCATAATAGAAAAAAATAATAAAAAATTTAAAAAAAATTGAAATCATTAAATTTTTATTGACATTAATTGAAAATTTATCGATTGCGATTTAATATTTTCGTCGTTTGATGATTTCTGGCTTCCAATTAACTGGATGTGTTTCCTCACTCGCTTCATCATCTTCTTTATAAATTTTAATTGTTTTGTCAGCTTCTGTTGTTATTAATCGAGATCCAGAGTTGTCGTAAATCATAGAAAAGATTCCAGCTTCGCTATCCATTGAGCCTGGTTGTACAGCAGCTTGAATTCGTTGAAAATTGTAACCAGTTCTCCAATCCCAGAAATGCATTGTCCCATTGTCGCCGCCTGATACAAGAACACCTTCAGGATTAACTGCCATGCAATTAACAATCGTATTATGTCCTGAAAGATTTTGAATGAAGTTTCCTTCAGGACATCGCCATTGCTTTATATTATCGGGACTTGCTGAAGCAAACATGTAGAGAGTTGGATGAAGCACAACACTTCGCACACTTTTCTTGTGATTGGTTAATGTGCACATACTTTTGCCAGCTGCCAAGTCCCACAATCTCACAGTTGAATCGTGACTTCCAGTGATAATTTGCGGATTTGCTGCTTGAGTAACGACACTGGCAACAGTGTTGGTATGACCTACGAGAGTATGAATGTTGGCTTTTGTTCTCATATCCCAAACTCTTGCAGTAGAGTCTCGTCCGGCAGTAATAAGAACGTCCAATGTTGGATGAAGTGCCATTGAGTAGACTGCTGACAAATGTCCATGATAATGTCGAATAACTTTGTTGTATTCAAGATCCCAACATTTTACTTGACGATCTTCACCGCATGAGAAGAGATAAGGATGACGTGGGGACACCGCAAGACCACGGACGGTGCTGACATGGCCAGTCAAAGAAAGTTTTAATTTTCCACTTGCGAGGTCCCACACTTTGATCACTCTGTCAGCTGCACCTGTTGCGAACCATTCATTTCCTGGTTCTACAGCAACACATCGTACCCATCCCAAATGACCGCTAATAACGCGATAAAGTTTCCATGGTGCATGCCATTTTGGACGTGGAATTGCTGAAGCTTTCTTCGGAATCAATTGTTGTTGATTTTGTTGTATGTTGGGTTGCGTGAAAGGTAAAAGTGCCGATGATGATTCATGTGGTAAACTTCCCGGTGCAGGCATTATAGCTTCAGTTGTTTTATCAAGTAATGTTTGATTTTCATCAGATTTGCCGAAATATTCTGCTTTCTTCCGTTCATTTTCTGATGCTGCTACTCTGTGGAATACTGGAGCATATGTGTCTCTTGCTTTGATGTTATAACGCATTTTTTCACTGAAAGATAATTTATTTATAGTTTATTGTCACAGACAAGTTAAGAAAACATTTACAATTTTTCATCTGCTTCTAAATTAATGATTCCTTGATTACTGACGAAAAAGTCGTGGCTTCTCTTCAATGATCGAAACACTAAAGTGTGCACTGAATGCTTCTGGACTTCTTCCATTATTGAATATTGTTGATAAATTTTATAAAGATAACTTGAATCGTTTTTGAGTGTTTACATTCGAATGCACATCCAAATCATACACTGAATCCCGAAAATAACGCACACTTCAAACATCTCGTTATACCGAGGTTTCACCGATATATAAAAGTTTTACTTCGATTTACTTTAAAATTGTCAAAAACAATTTCATTTTTAATAACTTTTTAATCGTTCTCGAGCCTCTAAAATATCTCATTTTATTAGTTAACAATCTTTTACAACGAAGTGACATTAAATTGACGAAGGAAAATGTGAATGTGATTCCGAAAATTTCAATTTATTTTCGATCACAACTTTTTTTTTGACTTTTGTTGTTGTTTTAAGGCTTTATTTTTTCTTAAGAAAGTAAGAAGAAGAATTTGTGTGTGAAGAACGGAAGAGATGAAAAAAATGAAGCTGAGATCGACTTTTTTGTTTGGATTTCTGATGCTGATGATTTCCGGTAATTTTATTGATGATAAACAGAAAAGTGTTATGTCAAAAATTTAATTAAATTAACTAAATCACAGCTGCATCAACACTTCCAACATTTGGTGACGATCACGAAGACAATGAACATGAAAAATCCTATCATCCAGAGATGACAATCACATGTGAGTATTATAATGCCAAGGATTGCAAGAAGGAGCCTTGCTTGCCAAAAAAGATAACATGCCCGGATTCAAATGGAAAACGCCAAGGATGTTTTGTGCTTTGGGGAACCAATAATATGACGGAGCAGCCAATTGTCGAAATGAAAGACTGTTTTATTTTCCACGATGATTGTAATCAGTCGGAATGTATTGATTACAAATATGAAAAGAGTGCGGGGAAGAATTTCTGTTGTTGTCGACATGACATGTGCAACAGAGAATTTGTTTGGAAGCCAACACCAACAGAACCATCAACAACGGAAAATGTGAATGAAAATGAAAAATCAGTTCATTTAACTGACACCTCGAAGTGGATTTGGGCGTCATTTCTTCTCCTTTCACTGATTGGATTTTGTATCGCTTCACGATACATTTATCATCAACGTAAACAAATATTTAAAGAAATTCCAACAGCTGAGCCTGAACTTTCCGTCTCATCACAATGCCTTTACATCAGACCGATAGATTTGATTGAAATTAAAGCTCATGGTCGATTTGGAGTTGTATGGAAGGGAAAGATGCCAAATGGCGAAGTTGCTGTCAAAGTCTTCTCTCCAACTGAGAAAAAATCATGGATTACTGAACAGGAAATTTACAAATTACCACGAATGAATCATCCAAATATTCTGCACTTTATCGGTGCTGAAAAACACATCTTCCAAGATGGAAAAACTGAATTCTGGCTCATCACTCAATATCAGCCGCTTGGTTCATTGTGCGATTATTTGAAATCCCACACCGTTAATTGGCAAGAATTATGCAAAATTGCTGAATCGATGGCTCGTGGCTTGATGCATTTACATGAAGAAATTCCCGGAACTCGAACTGACGAATTGAAGCCTGCAATTGCCCATCGCGATTTTAAAAGCAAAAATGTTTTATTGAAGCCGGATTTGACTGCTTGCATTGCTGATTTTGGTTTAGCATTAAGATTCACTCCAGGACAGACAGTTGGCGATTTACATGGACAAGTTGGAACACGTCGTTATATGGCACCGGAAATTCTCGATGGCGCGATCAATTTCAACCGTGATTCATTTTTGAGAATTGATGTTTATGCTTGTGGATTGGTCTTATGGGAATTGGTATCGCGTTGTTCAGCACATGGCGGTCCCGTTGCTGACTATCGTTTACCTTTCGAAATGGAACTTGGCTTGGATTTACATCTGGAAGATATGCAAGAGAATGTTGCTGCGAAGAAGTTAAGACCGAGAATATACGAAGAGTGGCGAACACACAGTGTAAGTTTTTTAATTAAATAATAAAACGCCGTCATTAATATTTTTTATTATCAATTTCTTTGCAGGGTTTGAACGCTGTTTGCGAGACAATTGAAGAATGTTGGGATCACGATCAAGAAGCGAGATTATCATCGTCATGCATCATGGAACGTCTTTCACAACATTCGCGTTACAAACAAATCGCTATCGACACAACAACAACCACAAATAACTTTATCAGCATAAATAATACAAATGATCAATGATATTAAAAGTATCGACGAACTCTAGAGACTGACACTAGAGATTTACACAGAAGAGAATATAAAAAAACAGTAAAGGCAGCAAATAAATTCATCGTGAAACGCTTTTGGCCATCGCAGCAGGTAAGCGTAAGAAAATCCATTTTGATGAGTTTCTTTTTTCACTTTATAAACAGAACGATTGAAGGCGTTAACTTCATGAAACATTAACTTTAAGAAAATCGAGAAATGAAAGAAATTTTTGTAATTTTTCTTTCGTCTTTTAATTGTTAAGTGTAAGAGAATTTTTTTTCTTTATTTTCGAGTACTTTTAGTTGATTTAAAAATAAAAAAGAGAATAATAATGTTAAAAGAAATAATTTTTTCTTTTCGTTTAATTAATCGACGTGGAGCTTGAGAGCCTCCGGAGCCCGGACGAATTAAGTTTAAAAACAAAATTTAACAAAAGTGTAACAATCAAAGAAAAAAGATTCTTTAATTTGAAAATCGTACATTCGTCACAAAAAGAGATGAAAATATTTTTAATTCTAGAAGATAACCGACGATTGTTCTTGTGTACGATTTTCATTTTTATTAGAAATTTTATCTAACCGCGATATTTTTATGAGTGCAAATTTTTTTATTATTATTTTTATTAATGTTTATGATAAAGAATAATTTACTGACAAGACAACATAAATCAATATCAAACTGTAAAACCTGAATGCATGGTAAACATACATAATTTAATTTATCCCAAGCTATGTGAAAGAAAAATACAAAAAACGTTCATAAATATCTGAGAAATGGAAACTTAAATAAGACTTTAGTGTTATGATTAATAATCACTCGAGTTATCACTTCCGACTATTTTTTCACTCGGAGAAATGAAATAGAAAAAAGGAAAATATTTAATTGCATTTCTATGATTTTCTTTTATCGGTTTTTTAATTAAATGAACCAGTGAGAGAAATTTTTAAACAAACATAAAAAATGTTTTCTGGATAATTAAGAATGAAAATGTCTTCAAGACGAAGAACTTTTGTTGTGTGCCAAATTAATTGTATCAAGATAAAGAGAATAGCAACTTTCAACAATGTTTCTTCGTTTAATTAACTTTTTTAATTTCCTTTAAATGAAAACTTTAACAAAATAGATATCGGAAATGTAAAATTTAGTTGAGACTAGCCTAACAAGTACGAGAACGATTTTAAAAGTTAATAAGTATGAAAAGAGATCGCTGTAATTTAAGAAAGTTGGAATCAAATGTTAATTGCGCAATACAATGCAGGATAGTAGGACTGGTTAAAATATCTATTACATATTTAAATGTAAAAGTGAATGGAAACATATTTTTCAATGAAAAAACGTAAAGGAAAACGAAACTTGATAAGAAATTTGATGATTGTCAAAAAAGGTGCTAAATAAAGTTCTTTTTGCAACGCAGACGAACATTTGACACTTTTTGTAGCGAAAGCATTTTTATTAGAATGAAAGTCGAATTGACGAACATTACTTTGAAAGGCTGAAATAAAAATAAAATTGTTGCAATTTTTAGTTTCATAATCCGGAAAAGAAAATTTCGAAAGCTCAACAAAACTTTTTTTACTTCAATTTCATTCTCTTTCTGTGCCATAAAATCAATAAGAAAAAACAGCAAATAAAAACCCCAAGAAATAAGAGTAAATAATCATAATTTGGCAAGATTTATTAACTCTAAGTTAGAAAGGAGTTTTGCTCATGTTTTTCGCTGATCTTCCTTTGAATGGAAAATAAATTATTGAATGATGTTCTCTAAATATTAAGCGCATTGTTCATGAGTAAAAGGTTGAGCGATTTTAACAAAACGTGACATTTTATATCGTAAAATTAAGTAGATGTTTAAACGAAGTGGTTCTTGTAAAATTTTAACAACTTTATCATAAGATAAAATTCATGCAATCAATTTGCTGCAAGCATTTGTGGAACGGAACAATAAGAAAATTTTATGAAAATCACTAACGTTTAATGAATTCAACAATTAAATTTTAATGGCCGTCTTCATCTTCCGACTCCAATATTCAACTATTGTCATGTGATATAAAATCGCACAATCTTAGTTAAGAAAGAGAAAGAAAAAAACAATTTTTTTATCAGTTTCATAGACATTTAAGTCCTTACTCGTGTTACTTTACTAAACACATTTTATCAAGAGGAAAATAAATAATTTTTATTTAAATCATTTTAGTCTTTTCTTTTTACTTTATCGTAACATTCTTCCATTGATAGGCCACTTTGCTGTCGTATATCATTTCACCCTACATTTGTGCTTATCTACAATCAAAAAAAGAACTGAAGGCTGAGCTTCCAATGTCAACAGAATGATAAAAAGGAATTAAATATTTGCTATGAAACGACGTAAATTTTTAATGAGAGTCGGCAAGTCTCATCTAAAAGTCATCTCATCATAAGTATTAGAAACGTGGCTAAAATCTGGGTCGTTTGGTGGGTGGCGAAGCATTTTTATCTACTCATAAAAAAGTTTTCTTCTGTTATCAGCTCATGGAAATGATGGAAATGAATTGAGAATATTGCAGATTTTCTATTTGATCAAAATCGATGGGGGTTGTATAGAAATGAGGTCACATTTATGATTTTATCTATAAAATATAATGAAAGCCTTTCTTTCTGTTTTTCTTTACATTTCCTGACTCTTGTCTGATAATTTCTCATAAATATGAAACTAAATTTAATTTTCTTTTGATGGATTAGCTGCGTCCCATTTTCCTTTGAACATTTGCATAATTTTGGATGTGAATGGCGATGAAGGAGTTTGATTTGTGATCTTGACTGGTTCGGCTGGTGGTTCATTGTTATTGATGTCTTCGGAGTCATCAAGTAAGAGACTTGTGAACGAGAATGAATTACTTGTGTTCTCTTTATTCGATTCTGTGCTTGACATTGATTCGGGTAACTGTTCAGACTTTGATAAGTTGCTACTTCGACTGCTGCTGTGCGATAAGGAATTAATCAAATCGTCGCGATCGCATTGATTCATTTCTTCAGAAATCGAAACTAAATCTGAATCATCGTCGTTTGATGAAATACTTGATGAGATGGAAGATGAAACTGAAACGTTGTCGTCGTCGTCATTGTCCAACACTTCGGTACCAACAAATTCTAATGATGATGAATAATTACAATTCGCATCGCTCCCATCACTTGATGTTGAATTTTGTTCGTTAACTTTAGCAAGAAGTTGAGGATAAAAGTCTTTCGCTGTTTTATTGTTCGGCTCGTAATCTAAAACTACAAAAATTGCCATCGCAACATCAGTCAAAGTCAATTTTGTACTCATTTCCATACTCACTCTTTTTGCAATATTTCAAAGCGCTTCCGTAATCTTTCTTCATGATGGATGTCAAAAATTCAGCAAGTAATTCTGTGGGGGCAGATTTTTCGTTGTCGGTGTAGTCACTTAAGCTTAAGCTGTCCTCATCGTTGGTGGTCGTTGGTACGATTGTTCCCATTAAGTTGCCGTTAGCGTCGTCCGACTTGGCACTCTGCGGAAATTTCCGAAAATAAATGTTTTGAATTTATTATAATTTGACTTATCGTGATAAAAAGGAAAGAAGGTGAAAGGATAGCAGCGAATAATGCAGTCATGAATGGGGAAGGTCGCGGATTGTATAAACCGAGAAGGTTACAACGGATTTGCACTTCCACTCCACACAAAATTCACGTAATAAATAAAGGAAAATTACCCGAAATCAAATAAGTTGTTCGCTTAATTAATCCTGGTAATTATTACGTATCTGCTTTTGTTTTAAAACGCTATTAATGTTTTAATGCAGGCAATGAAATTGAAAGGAAAATTTTCCCAATTTCTCTTCTGCTTTTTATATCAAACTAACATGAAAGATAATTTCAAGTTACGATAAAATTACTATAAAATGTTAATTATACTCTTTCTGAGTAAATGCACTCGAACATTACGTCGGTAAAAGCCAGAACTTTGTTCTAAAATGAAAAATTTTAAAAATTATTTTTCCTTCAACTCAATTTCGTTTTGCATCCAACTTTATTTAATGTAAACTGAATAATGAAAGAAGAACTTGATGTGTTGGTGGCAACGGGGGAACAAAAGGTTGCGAAGTTGAAGTAAGCAACACTTTCGATGAAAGGAAAATTTTGTTTGTTTGTAGAGGCAATAATAGTCAAGGTTGAAAATCGATAATACGTCAAATGAACTTTCATTGTACTGAGAATCGAAGAAGCTTCTGTTTATTTACATTTCTCGCTGTCACTTTTCTCTTATAATTTAATGAAATTCTGCACGAGAGTTTGAATGATGAACTTTTGTGTAATGCAGAAGGACGAGTAGAGGATAAAATCGGCAATAAAATATCAAAAAGAAACTTACATGACTGTTACTGTAGATTAGGGAATTCATTGCACTTTTGTGCTTCAACAAACTCGCTTCACAATCTTCCCAATAAACTTTTTATGATAAATTACGACGCACTTGATTTCACCAAATAAAAAATCTCTTTTCAATTTCTAGAAAGGAAAAAGCTTGCGTCATGAACGCCACTTCGAAGAGAACTGTGATCGAAAATTTTCACTGAAATATTCTTTGAGAGAAGAAAAGGCGAAAATGGAAAAACTCTGTGAGAGAGAACATTTTCTCCAATGAAACTTGTTGAAGAATTTCCATCGATGGATTGATTTAGTGAAAGCAAAATTAAATTAAGTGAAAGAATTTTGAATTTTAATTTGATTTAATCATAAATTATGTGACGTTATTCCTGTAACAAATGCCTCAGCTTTCGCTCTCATTTTAATTAAAATTCCAGCACGTTGTCATGCGATTTATTTTCCATACCATAATTCTAAAATATAAAGCTTTTCATCAACATCGCATAAAAACATATTGTAGAAGTTAATCCAGTTGATTTCTTCGATTGTTTCCCAATGATTCTTTCTCATATCGAACAGCTCTTCAATCATGAATCGTGTATGAGGATTGATGACAGTTGATGACTTCCTTTCCTTGATAGTCTCAAAATGATCTGACAAGTTGACTTTTTCGGTAATTTCCAACTTCCTTCCGACAATTTTCAAGAGTCCATGAAGAATTTCCAACGTACTTTCATTGCATGATTGCGAATCAAGAAGTTTAACAATGCAATCGTCAATGAATGAAGACGTTAACAAATCTACTAAATACAACTCGCCGAGGAACTTAAATAATCCCATTGGTCGTCTTAATCTTCTCATGCATGAACTTTTAATTACTTCATCAGGTTCATTTTCCCAGCTTTCACTTTTATACAATTTCTGACCCACATTCAACAAACCTTGAATTTCAATAAAGTTTTCCACTTCGTTTCGTGCTTTGTCGTAAATTTGTTCTTTGAATGTTTTCATTCTTTGTGATTCCTTGCAAAGTGGAACGCTAGCGAACATAAGTTTCGTGCAAATATTCGCTATGATTGAAGGTGACGAGTTCACTGCATTATCATAAAGAACATCAACACATTGACTTAAGCTTTCTGCAGTATCGATCTTTAATTGTCTTGCTTCATACACAATCATTGAAATGTTCGAAGGAGTTGAAATTAAAAGAATTTCGTTAAGTTTATCAGCGGTTTGGTCAGCTGCTTCGAGTGGTTTTAAACAATCCTGAAGAGTCGACACATCCATTTTAAATATTCAGAACAATAATTGTTTCAATATCATTTATTTATTTTATTAAAAATCTCTTTGTTTATTTATTAACATGAATTTGAATGTTTGTTGCTTAGCAATCAACACAAAATTGATTTTATTTATTTCTTCCTTGATTAATTAATGTTTCACTCTTTTCATATGCCGTTTTAATCTTAGCACCGAATTGAAAACACTTGAACAAATTGTGCAACGAAATTCGCCTCTGTCACGATGGAATTGTTCATTATGTGCATATAAACGAGCTGACGTTGTAAATCTTTCAAGGCATCCTTCCACTTTACAAACTTTATCAAACACCGTTGAATGCGTTTCCAAATGTCTTCGAAATGTTTTCCCTGGTGCTAAATGTTTTCCACAAGTATCGCAAATAACTTTCGGTTCATGAGTATGCAGGAAATGATATCTTCTGGCTTCAGTGTTTGTGAATGCTTTTGGACAAGTAAAACATTTGTATTTAAGTTCTGGAGTTTCATGTCTCTTCATATGGTTTTTAATTCTAGTCATGATGTATTGTTTGTATCCACAAATGTCGCAAATGTATGCATTATTATTAGCCATATTATGGCATACAGTAATCTATTAATAAAATTGTGTTAATATCAACAATTGTTTTACAAATTTAATTAACTACTTACATGTGTGTTTCCATGTCTCATGTTTTCGAAATATTTACCGCAATATGGACAAAGTCTAAAATTCGAATCTTTTTTACGTTGTTCATCTGTCACAATAACTCTTTCTGGTATGTGATCATATTGAACACTAAATGAATCTTCGCTATCACTGCTGTCATTTATAACTACACAATCAGAGTTATCAAAATCCATTCCAGTTTCTTCTTTTTCAACACATTCCTTCAACTTTGTTTGAATGTTGATATAAGACGATTTTAATTCCGATAGTTCTTGTAATTTATTGCTACATGTTTTGCAAACATCTTTTGAGAATGAATCTGAAGACGTCAACTAAAATGAAAGAATTCTATGATTTAATTTATTAAATTTCAATTGAAATACAAACCTCATGACCTGTAAAGTTAGAAAATATTTTTGCTAATTTCTCATCTAATTTAACTTTCTCTGAGTCTGTCATGTTACGTAAACATAATCTGCACTTTTCCTTATGATCAGTGAAATTTAAGTTTGAGCTGGAATCAATAATTTTGAATCGTTTTGTGATTTTGATTTCCCATTTAACAGGCTTCGGTGGTTCAGTTGGATTATTATTCAGTTTAATGCTCATATTATTTCCCAGTTTTGTGAGTACATTTGAAGGTAGTTTTGAAAGAATATTTGGCTTCTTGTTAGTGATGGAACTACTTAATGTGTGTCTAATAGTTTTTGCTGGTCTTCCAAAATTTGATGATGTTGGTACATTGTTCAATCGTTTTGGAACTTTAAATTTGCTTAAACTTATTGTTGATGGCAATTTTGAAAGAATGTTTGATGTCTTTTCTGCCGTGCCACTTTGAGTTGATCCTGATTTGTTTGCTGGCTTTCGAGTTATTGTTACTTCATTCAATCGTTTCGGTGGATTTATCAATGAAGAATTTGCTGTGGGTTTCATTTTTATTCCCAAATTTGCGTTAGCTTCTTTAAAGTGTTTTTCACAGAAGGAAATATCATCAGGATCGCGTTTACTTATTCCACATCTTTCGGCAAAGTTCATCCATTCTTTCTTAACTCTGATATTATCAAGCATTTTGAAAACATTTAAACTGCCCTCAGATTTTGATTTACAACCAGGAATACTACAAGCAGAACTCATATTTAGAGAATTTTAATTCAATTTTCACTCATTCACTTGAGATTTTTGTTTACTTCGAAGATTCGAAATTATGCGAATGAGAGTGAAAATTCGGAATTATATTTAGGTCTAACATTGACAATGATTTTAATTCATTGTAAGAGCAACTGATTTATTTTTAACAAAATGATCATTTTCATATTCCTATTTCATGCATTTAAAATACAAAAATAATTTTAAAATGAACGTTGATGAAAATTTTTAAAATAATTTCGAAAAATGTTCGTCTGCTAACGATTTACCAATCCCTGATAAACAATTCAAATGGGCCCACTGACCCGGATAAGCTAGTTTTTCCGCAAACCGGAAACCAACTTTTCATACAAAGCGAGCGAATTATTTGTCCGAACGTGATAGTGTCCGAGCGTGATAATTACACTCTCCACCTGAAACTAACTTTCTCCCGGGTGCAGTTTTAGGTGGAGAGTGCATAAATCTCATGGTAGTAGTAAACGTATGTTCACTTGTGAATTAGAGTTGTGATTGTTTGAAAATCTTCTTCAACAATTCAACGCCTTTGTAAAGGGCCGAACAGACCGAATTAAATAAAATGTCAAGTTTTGTGAAATTAAAAAAAGATAATGCAATAGATATTAAAGGCGTAAAAACCTCTCTTCGTAATGGACAAGTTACATCAAGTGGTTGCGATTCCCTTGATTTTGTTCTTGGCGGTGGATTAGAAATTTCTTCTCTTTTCTTAGTCGGTGAGTGCTTTAAATTTTTATATTGCAATAAAATGTAAATGAATTAAATTCATAGGTGAAGATAAATATGCTCGACATTCAAACATTCTCACAAGACTTTTTCTGGCTGACGGATTTCATCATGGACACAAAATTTACTTTGCAAACATTGACAATGACCCAAGGGAGATTGTAAGAAATCTTATTTTACAAATTTCTTTTTACAATTTAATTATTTCTTTATTGAAGATGAAAACAATACCTCCTGGAACAGTTCAAGCAAAAGAAATCTCGTCAGAACCTTCAGAAAATGATCTTCGCATTGCTTTTCGTTATCAAGCACTTCCAAAAATTGATTCAGTGCAACGAGGATCTCAACCTTCTGTTAATTATGATCTATCAAAAAAAGTCGATAAGGAAGTTATTCAAAACAATTCAGATATAACTTATCGGTCTTTTTTCGATGCTAAACAACGACGAGAGGAAAGTGACCAAACATTCTTTGACATAGTCATTAAAGATGTCAAGAAAATTGCAAAAGAGAATCATGAAAACGTGTTGAGAGTTTGTATCAGCGCTTTAGGATCGCCTTTATGGTACTCTCAAACATTTTCTGAAGAAATTTTAAGATTCTTAGTTCAGTTGAAGTCACTCGCCAGATATAACGAGAATATTGTTTGCTTCTTAACAATGCCAGTGTATCTTTTAAATGTCATTGATGATCAGCTAATTTACAGGATAAGAAAGCTTGTTGACTGCAATATTGATCTGGAGTCATTCGACAATGTAGACAAACAAACTAATGCAGTTTTTAAGCAATATCATGGTTTACTTCATGTTAAGAAACTTCAAACTTTATCTGCCCATCAATCCCACAAGCCGGAATCCTTCGATCTGGCTTTTAAATTAAAATCGCATCGTTTTTTGATAGAAAAACTTCATCTGCCTCCTGAATTAGAAGAGACTGCATCTTCCAAAGCCCCAACAATGAGTTGTGCTACATCCGGTGGTGGAAATAAATCACTTGATTTCTGAGAAGAAAGAAAAATAAAAGAGAAATATTTTGTACACAAGAATCATCTGATTGTGTTGTCCATTCAATGTCAATGATGTTTAGAATTATGAAACTTTAATAAAAAAGAAACATTGCGTGATTTTCCATGGAAAGAAAAATATTTGTGGGTTGAATATTGACGAATAAATTCAACATGTTAATATTGCACTTAATTAACTTCAATTTGTGTTCTATCATCATAAAATGTAGTGAAAATTTGTCAAAATTCTGTTGATAATAAAGTTGCGCAATTCACTTTAGTAAGTTTTCTACGGCAATCACCAGAGTCTTCACAACTTCCATTATTCCACTCGATTCCAATAAGTTTTTCAATCGGAGACTTTCATTTGCAGTGCGAGAATCTTACAATAAACAAGAAAATTTGCTTTAAGAAAAAATAATTAAACAAGCTTCGCGGAATAAAGTGTAGTTAAAAATCCTTATTCCATGTTAGTGTTTAGTTAAAAGTAGATAGATTAATGTGTTTTCAATCGTAAACAGTTAAGAAATTCGGGTGTGAAAAAATTTTCAGTGGAAAATTAGTGTGTGTCGGGGAAAAGGAAAAAAATGGCAAATCCTCGAAAATTTTCGGAGAAGATTGCGCTTTTAAACCAGAAGGAAGCGGAAGGCAATGCTGAGTTTGAGCGAATTATGCGCGAAGTCTCGGAGGTGTCAGCAAAGGTAGTCATTTTTGTGTATTAATCTACAACTCATCGATTTAATGACCAAGCAAATGTTCCAATCAGAAAATGAAGAGAAGAAAAAATTCATTCCGATCCGAGATCGAGAATTTGCGTTGTAGTGAAAAAGGCAATTTGACATTTGTATTTGAACAAAAATTTTTTTTTCTTCTCTTTCGCGGGTCGAAGGGAATTAAAATGAACTTCTAAAAAAACATTTAGGAAGATTCAGTACGTGTTGTGTGCGTTAAAAAATTATTTTACATTTCACGTATTTTCATTCTTGAAATTAGTTTTCGTTTCATCTGGGAGACGAGTGCATGAAAATCTATTTTTTTCTTTTTCGTGTTGTGCAATTGGAGCGCAGCAGCGAAATAAAAAAAAAGAATTTTTCATGTTTCCAATTGGAAAACATGGGAAAATGAAAAACTTTTTTTTTGGTTTTTATGCGACATGAAAGTCGGTGAAAGAAAGAAACAAAATCTAATATAAAAGCTCAAGCTTGTGGAAGTGAAGCGAATATTGAAGGCTGCCAAAAGAAAAAGAGCTATACAGTGTCTTATCAATATTGCCAAAATAATCTTCACAATAGCTTGCCTTTATAAGCTAAAGCGTTAGAGAGAACATAAAAAAGAGATGTAATGGTATGTGAGGACGCGCGACAAGCAACAAGTATATTTAAAGTCTTGTGTTTACTTCCTGACTTCTAAAAGGAACTTCATCAACAAATGGATTAGAATAAACTTAAACAACACGAGTCGTGTGTTTATATGTGTGTGAGTTTTGTAAGAATGTAACTTGAAATATCACACTGACAATCCGCGCGCAAAAAAAAATCACATCACAAAGTTTTTCGATGAACTAATACAAATAAGTCGGCAACGAAATATACGAACAGAAAAAAAAGCTGATAAATAAATAATGAAATCATACAAAGTACGAAAACTGGAAAAAATTATAAAATGTCATGCCTAATTGTTATTTACCATTCTTGTTCTAACATTTTTTGCGCCTTCCACACCATCTTTTAATGACTTTACTCTGTTAAGGAGAAAAGCAGGTTTTATCGTTGCGGAGACGATGAAGATAAAAGCAAAACGAAGAAACATAAATTGCAATAAATATTAAAGAACAAAACCTTTCAGAAGAATAAGCTTTAATGAGATGCTCAGGTTATGCTTTAAGTGCGATATTAAAATTCATAAGACAAAGTTAATCGTAGTTAGTTAGAAGCAGGGATGATGAGTAATGATGACACTCACGAAATTTACACTTGATGATTGTTTTCCTTCTATTAATAGCTTTGCCTTGATACACATATTTTGTTTGTAATTAAATATTCTGTAATCATTCAACAAAATGCGAAAGTTGATAGTGACGAATTTTGAACAAATTCAAATCCATCCCAAACATGGATAAAATTTTCATTTTTCATTTAATTTTTTAAAACACATAAATTGAAGCTTTTGAACTTTGACTTTACGAAATTAAAAACAAGCCCTACAATTACAAAACAATACCCTCTTCAATTGTCTAGAGAACAAAGATGAAGCGTATAAAGCTGGGTTTAATTTTTTGTTCTTTTGTAGTCATAAAATAATTATCTGAAAGAATTAAGACTTCGCAAGAATGTTATCGAAACAAGAATAATTTTGCCTCATCAGAATGTAAATTAAATAAGTTTTGTTTCTTTCCTTTATTCTGGTTTTTAAGTCACCAAATCCCAATACATGTGCGTTGCGTTAACAAGAAAACAAAAAATGCTAACAACAAACAAAAATCGAAGTCTTTTGAATAATCTCTTCTCATTTCATGGTTCACCTTAACATCTCATTCTCAAAAGAATCAGAATCTCGCGCAAAGCTGTTAAATAATGTGATTATCATTTATTTATTTTGTTTTGTTCTTCTGCTTGGCTTCGTATTTGGCTTCGGCCTTGTGCAGATGTTTCAAATTCAAGAGAACATCGACTAGGTGTGATTACTTTCAAACAAATCCCTGAATATAAGCAATTGAATGCTCACATAAAAAAAAGTTTATGTCTGCTTTAAAAATTACCCAAAAAAAATCATTTGGCGTTTTGCTTGGATAGTGAGTGAGACCTTGAGACATATGAGAAAGAAAAACTTTTTCAACTTCCGAATTTGATACGTTCACGTGTGTAGAATTCACTCTGATAAAAAAAAATATCGACGAAAATGTTTTCAATTTGAGAGCGTTTGTTACACGAATATTGCTGTTTGTTTCGTTTTGATTAATGAATTTGAAGAACTTCTGAGAATGATTTGAACGAATTCCTCTTCGCCGCACAAGTGTTTGTGTGTCAAGCATCTCAACAAGATTTCTAAACAAACTACTGCGAGTTTAAACCTTAAAGTAAACACACAATGCAGCTTTTATTTCTATTCCATTTTGGTCATTGAGAAGAAAATGTTATTCGGGGCTTTTGTTTTAATTTATTCTCTATAAACTGGATTTGATATCGATGTTATGTGCAAGTTATAAACTTTTTTTTGTTGTCTATTGTGACCCTGGAGGACGCTGTGTTGTCTATAACTTTATCTTCGATTAAAGTTTAGATTAAAATATGAAGATTTATGTATGTTTCATGAAATCTCTTTTTATAGGTAACACAAGCACCCCGAAACACAAACTTGATAGCAACAACTTCTGCATTTATCTCCCGATCATTACCAAATGTTAATGCGCCAATTAATGACACAAACATTGCGAACATTATTGATAATAAGGTTATTTCGTCGCTCGTTTTTATATTCATTTAATAGTAGCTTGTATAACTTATTTAGCGATATTTCTCTCCCATTTTTGTATTTTTCTTACATTTACATGTTGTTTTCAAGTAGCTTTTAGAGAGACCTCAAAACAATCTTTTTATTATTATTTTTTTTCTTCCCTCTCCATTTTCCCTATGAATAAAAAAGAAATATTAAATATTCATTGTAAGGAAAGAAAGAAAACAAAATCGACACATTTAAAAAGAAATAATCTCACAACTGTTATCACGCGATAAACGTGCATTGATTCAAAAGCTAAAGCTAAAGCTATTTATTTAAGTAAGAGAGTCACCCCTGCACAAATTATCGCGCGATAGCGGAACATAGTTGCGTGAATTTTTGTTCTTGTCTATTTATAACATCTTCAACATGTTGTGTTACATTTTTATTTTATTTGTTTTTCTTTTTTGCTCCTTCCGACCCGACCCTCCTTCTCTTTTTCTCGAGAGTACCAAAAATAGATTTGGATTAACACCGCCGCTTCTGAAAAGAAGTATAACAAAACAGAAGTCTAACTCGTGCCTCTCAAATTTGCTTCTACTTACAATTTTCAAAATTCATTTCGTCTTTTTTTTCTTCTTTCTATGTGTTCATTTTTCTGTTTGATTCTGTCACTCACAACATTTTCTCACTTAGGATTGTTTGTAATAACATGATGATGTCTTCTTTGCATGACAAACAAACAACGAACGTGGAAACTGATAAGAACTCTGAGAGGCCGGGCTTTGTTTGTGTCAGTTATTTTTTTTTATTAGAAAACATGAGGCTTTGCCCACATTTTGTTTCTATTCCGACTTCACAACACGAAACTTATAAAGTTTTTTTTTCTTTAATCATCACAACAAAAATAAAATTTTCATTTCATCTAAATTTTAAATTTTTGTGTTTGGTTGTCTGTGCAAAAAAAAAAACTTGAGAATTAGTTGTTACATTCTTCTTCTCCTTTTTATCTTGTTTATTTTTTGCATTTCACACATTTTTCTCGATGTTTAATTCTTCTCATTCCACCAGACTTTCCAGTTTTGTAGACTTTCAAATGAAGCTTTTTGTAGACTTTTTCCTTTCTTCTTGTTTTGTCATTTCTTTCTTATTTGCTTTCATGTTTTTGTGGGGAGGGTGAGAAATGAAAAGCAAGAAATTGATATGAAAATTTTAATTATTCATGAAGATCTCAATTTGAGGAGTTCAGTCCCCCACCACCACCACCATCCTTTCTTGAATCTCAACAACGAACGCCTGATTGTGGGAAATTCAATGAATTTTTATTACGGCTTTGAAAAGACTAATAAAAGTAAATAAATGAAAATAAATGTGGTGGCGAGAAGCACATGTAAATCATTATAAGTATTGTTTCAACGAATTGAAACTTCAGGGTTTATTCCAATATTATGTCATCACAAGCGAAACTACATAAATACAAAATTCTTTCAAGAAGTTGTGTCATGAAATGACATTTTAAACAAATCTCCGACAAGTACATTACTCGTGTGTACACTCGCCATGATTTATTTACTTATCTTTTGTGAATGTTTGATGCTTTAAGGTTTTTTTGAAAGGAGGAGAATACATTAAAAAAATCACGCTTGGCAAATAATGACTTATTAAAGGATCGTGACGCTACTCTCAAGATAATAATGCTTTAAGTGAAGCAATAATCAAACATGACTAAGTAGCTTGATTATGTGTAGTTTGCACATTCGTAGAGAACGTTTAATTCTAACTCATTTAATTTGAAGCATGAATTTTTAAATTTGAATGTTTTTTAATTGCATTTTAATTTCCTGTTTCCTTTTTTTCATCAACTTATTTCTTATTCTTTTTTTTATCGATATTTAGGACGAAGCAACCACATTAGCAGGTCTGCTGACGACACCAGGATATTCAAACGATATTACAAAGAATTCAAACTCAAGTAATGGTAAAGCTTCATCGAGGGAGTCAAGAGGTGAAGACTCTCATTCAATTTCCTGTTTGATGTTTAAGACATCTCGTTTCTTAAAATATTTTAGGACGAAGTGTGGGTGGTGGGCCAATGCGTTCAAGAAGTAGAAATATTGACACATCACCGTACAGCAGCAATAACACTGCATACTTAAGTCCACCTGAATCAGGATGGAGACGAACATCATCAGATTCTGCTATTAATCAGAGTCTAGCACAAGCTGATGTGAGTTGGTTTTGTTAGCTTTGCTTAATACTGATTAATTAATTAATTATTTATCTCGTTCATTTTCTAAAGGACATTCACAACAGTAACGTTCATAATTCACTAATGTTGAGTCCCCGCGCTCATAAAAGGCTGGTAAACAGTAACAGCATGAAAAATCTTAATCATCAGCAACAACATCAGCAGCAGCAACACCATCAGAGTCCGACAATGAATCAACAACACAGTCACAGTCAACAAAATATGCCACAATCGACTTTTGATCCACAAACGCTCATTCATCAACAACATCACCACCAAACAAATATCAGCCAACAGCATTTGACAATGAGCAATTTACAAGATGTCAAATCAAGATCAGCGTCAAGGCTGCCAGGAATCAAGTGAGATTTCTTATCTATCATGGGAAAAATTATTTTTTATTTATTTATTTATGTGTTTGCAACAAAAATTTCAGTGTTTATCAAACACAAAACGACGACACTCTTCAAATACCAGTTGGTAACAGTACAGGATCTCTACCCGACCTTACATTAGTACATTATCAACAGTCGCCAATATCAGCTCCTATTGACTTGGAACTAACGGTGAGAAGATCTTTTTATTTACATTTCTCGTTCAATTACTCAATGAATCTTCGTTACTTAGGATTCATCATATTCGATGATGAATACAAACCAAAATTCAACATCAAATCAACTTCCAAGTATGGCACAGCATCAAATATATCATCAAATGGGACAACAACAGCAACCATCAGTGGCAAACAATCTCAACAACTTTAGTCCGAAGCATTTCAACAATAGTAGCAGTAGCAACAATAATAATAACAATAACAACAGTAAAGCTGCGTCGTCGTCTAGTCAGGTAAGTTAATAATTGCCACTTGAGATAAAAATAAGAATCTTAACGCGTTGCTTTGGATAAATGTTTGTGTAATGATTCTTAAATCTGTTTCCAATAGGGTATGATAATCCAAGGAAGCAACAATTCAACCTACACGCAACAATCAAGTCCCATACCTATCGATACTAATCATCAACGTCATCATCAACACCAGCAGCAGCAGCAACATTCGCCGCTTCACCATCAAAGTTACCCCAACAATAGCAACCAAATAAGTCCCGAAAAAATGATGAGTTACCGAAATGCCAATGCGGCTTCACCCTCAAATCTTTCATCGTCACAAGGAAATTTATCGAAGGTTTGTTACGATGAAAAATTATGCAATTAAATTTTTAATTAAACACAATAAACAACAACAGAATAGCTACCGTAACAGTCCCCACACTCGTCCAAGTCCTGGTTCAAGTCCAAATAGCGTGCCGGGCTTATCAGCAAATTTCGATTCAAATTCGAGTGCACCATGCAGTCCATCACCACTGACGACAAGCAACAATGGGTGAGTTGTCAGTGCTTATCCATAGCACAGTTTCAAATTTCTTTTTCCAGACAATTTGATACGTTCGCGTCAGTCGACAACTTTTATATAAATCCATCAATTCAACAGCATTTTGAACAGTTCTCATTAGTAAGTATTTAATTTTGATGAAAAAGTTAAAGCATTGAAGTTGTTTGAGGCTCTTGAAAGATAATTTACATACATGAAAGCTCATCTTCATAGAAAAGATAATAAAAAATCCTTCAAATCGCTAGTCTTAACTAACTAAACCATTTATGCGACTAAGTGCAGACATCTCATCAATGTTTGTGTACATATCTTCTTTTTTTCTATTTAGATATTTTTTTTATATTTACATGTTTTAAAGCAGGAAGTTCTCGGATCGCTGTGCATTAACACCGTGTTTTCTTTTTTTTTTCTTGAATGTTGTGTAAATGTTCTCATGCACATAATTCCGCGCGAAATTTAATCGACGAAAAGAATTTCTAATTTATAGGAGAAATTTGTTGTAATTAGACGAAACATCAATCGCGGTGTGGACGCGAAAATCTTCGAAGATTTGATCAAAGATTTGTATTTTCTTTTTCTTCTCTTTCAATTTCCTGATGCTCTCAATCAAGGATTGGACATCGCTGGTACAGAGCCTTGTCGATTCGGGTTGTACCATATCGGCTGAAGTGAAGGTTCGCTTCCGAATAAAGATTCAAAAATATTTTCTCTTTTTAATATTCTTCGATTTTTTAAGCGTTTTTTTATAAAAAAAGTTCTTTTCTTGGAATAAGATTAAAGTTTTCTTTTTTTATTTATTTGGTTTACATTTTCATTGTCTTTTGAATACTTTAACGGTAGTTTACTTGAGTAAAACATGCAAATTCATTTTATTCGATGAAAATGCTTTACAGACAGCGATTTGTAATTGTAACTACTTGTACATGTCTCAATAAGAAAAAGCTTACATTTATTACGATAAATATATGTATCTAGATATTTACATAATTGAAGTTCTACATAACACACAAAGGCATTGAAATTATCTAAATAAGTAGGCGTTGTGCACTTTAATCCCAACCGATTGTGCATTCCCTTGAAACCTTCTTAAATATTGTCTTTTAAATTTTTTTCTTACTTATGTAGAACTTTAATTGCTTTGATGATATTAAAATAACTTTTGAATATTAAACTTCCGCAATTTCGTTGATATCATAATGGAAGAAATATAATTGTGTGATGTCATTTGTATCTCCTTAAATGTTACTCGTCCTTTGTCTCATGTTGAATAAGAAGTTCTCTGGAAAATCAACCCCCACCTTAGCTTTACGATGTTAGAATAAACTTAATTAATGATAATTTAAGCATTTCTTAATGAGACAACAATTGAATCTGTTTAATAAAACTTTAAGCTTCATTTGAATTTTAATAATAGTTTTTAATTTTTAATCACATTTGAAAAGATTTTGTGAATTTATTTAACACATGCTTACTCACATGCACTCAAATCTTCTTATACGACTTGATGGCAAGTTAAAAAATGAAGAAGATTCAGTTAACAATAATGGTGGAAGCTTATTTCATGAATACTTAAAATGAAATCATACAAATTGGATAAATTCATTCATTCTTTTTCTATTACGAAGCTTGCTTAATGCTTAAAAATGTTTTTGAGATAAATAAAAATCTGCATTTATATCGATATCATTTACGTTCTTACATTTTGCTACATTTGTGTCATCAAACATATCATTTTCATTTGTAATCATTCATTAGATATATCTCATTTCATTTTAGTTCTTTAAATATTTTCTTTAGCATTTTTCGCTTCTTGTTGAGATGTTGTTGATGTTTTTCTTTCATTTTCCATATCAAATATATTTGTAAATTATTTTCCAAACAGAGTTTCTGTCGTTTGCAGTTCTCAAAAAGAAATGTTATGTAATGACATGTTTGAGTCAGAAGAGATTTCACTTCAATTACATTTTGAGACACTCAATAACGATAAATGCTCTGCTGAAGCAAAGGAAAATGTTAATAATGTCAAAATAAAGAAAAACAAATGTAAAGAGAAAATACTAATTCATGGTCACGTGTTCTCTTCACGTGTCATTTTCTTCTCTTCTTACAATGCAAAATCCATTGCTGCAGGTCGACTCCCCGCTTCCCGATTACATCACATCAACGAGTGATCAGAATTATTCACAGGTGTGCTTAAGAAAGCTTCTTTTTCTTCTTTTTGTTTTCAAGTGAAAACATATAACAAAAACTCTTCTTTATGATCACATAACAGATGAATGACAATTACAATGCCATGATGGATGAAAGCCCGAATCGACAAAGTAGTCCTACAAACCAATCGAACACACCATCGCGGACCAATGCAAGGAGCAGTAACAGCAACAATCATATGAATCATCAGACGAACAATAACAGTAATAATCATCAGACTAGTAACGGTAACGGTAGTCCGCATAGTCCATTGAGTAATGATTCGATGCTAGGTTCAAATTATGACAACATGAATTGCGATAGTCTGAGGGGTAATCTGATATTGGGATCACCGGCACTTGACAGTGCTTTAATGAATGGTGTTGGTAGTGGTAATGGCGGTATTAATGATATTATGCTTGGTGGTGGCTTAGGAAGTGATTCAAGTTCAAAACTTATAACATCGAGTAGTGCGGCTCTCCAAACAACTCGCATGATGTCACAGACATCGCCATCGCATCATCTCAACAACACTCAAACGACGACAAGCATACCGGAGATTGTCTTTTCAGGTGAATTTCTAATCTTTGATTCTATTCAGAAAATATTTTGAGTAGCGAACGAATCATTTTTCATTGGAATTCTTTTGTCCAAAAACGAAAATAATATCAAAATCATCTGCAACGGTCACTTTTTTATATAAAAAAAAAGTTAAAATAATTTGTAAAAAGAGAAAATTGTTTTCACTCAATTTCTAAGATATTTCAACTAAAGGTTAATTTTTTTTCGTTTTTTTTCTCCCAACCCCAACCACAACTCTATCAGACTATTCGTCAGGTTCTGACTTTGCTCGTGACTTTCTGGCAGGTGATAATTTCCTAGAACAGCTTGGAACGACGGAACTACAAATGTTTGAGAATGCCAACATCATCGACCCGACAATTGAAGATGGCTTTAGACGTGATTTATATTAAGAGAAGTGAACTTGATGGAGCATGGGACAAAAGAAAAAAAAAATTCCTTTTTCATTTCAATTTATCCCTGATGAATAAGAAACTTTTTAATTAAATTAAATTAAATGTAAGTGAAACGACAAATGAAATATCCTATCCTAAAAGGGTATATAAAAAAGTTTGAAACTTAATGATGAAACTTTAAGCTTAAACAAATCATCGATTTAATCGACCGTGTGGATAGAAACAAAAATGATGAAAAAAATCCTTGCGTGCATTAGTTTTAACAGCTGATTTACTCCGATTCGCATTATCGAGAAGAGAATCTATTTTTATAATGTGGATTTGCATTTTAGTTTTACAAAAAGAAGAATAAAAAAAAATAAATGAAATCAATAATTAGAAACGAGACAAAGGCAAGACGAAATCAAATCGGGTCAATTAGCGAGGCCAAAAACAAAAACCAATTAAAATATAATATTTATTTTTAATGGAGACATCCACCGGTTTAAGCAGACATTTAATTAACAATTCGGTCAGATTCGAAGAAATCGAATAGATGAAGAAATCAAATGGCAAAGAAAAATTTTATTATATGTTGAAAAAAAAGAACTAAGATTAAAAAGGATTTTAGGGTATTCGATGTTTTTCATTGAATAAGAGATTTTAATGATGTTTTCTGTTGCTCGACAATTTTATCATTTAGTTAGTTGTAAGATTACATGAAGTTGATGAGAGTGTAATGAAGCACTCCCAAAACCAAACAAAAAAAAAAGATACACAGACAGAATTGACAAAATCATGCGAAGGCGAAAGCTTTTAAAATCCAATTAGATATAATAATAAAAAAAAGATTATTAATTAAATTTTCATTCAATATGAATTTCCTCTACCATTCGATAGAGAACTGAAGAAAAAAAGTTAAAACAAATAAACAGTGATTCTTATTTCTTGCCACAGAAATATTCAATTGAATTTTTAAATTTTTTTTATAAGATCGAAAGAAAAACTTTCTCGAACCTGACTCGTTTTCAAGTCTCTTATGAGAACGTGGTCAATTTTTGCAACAATTATCTCAACGTTCTTTAAATTTTTCCTCCAAGATAAATGTAATTACAGTTTAAGCGAATAAAAAAATCTTTTCCCAGCCAATTGAATAAAATATAAGATACTGAAGACGCATAAGAAGAAAAAAGTAATCTAATCAGCGCGAGACTTTATCCACGACCCTCCAACCAAAACTTAAAAGCACAAATTCAATTTTTGAAAGGAAAGAGAAAAAAAGAACAGTCAAACGGTGTTACTCTAAGCAATTTTTTTCTGTAAAATCTGATAACATACAAATGGATTCAAAAAATAAAAGAAAATCTTCATTCGAATATCATATTTCCTTTTATTATCAATGAGTGGCTGATTATGAGATTCAGATTTTTAAAATATTTTCTTTTCAGTTATCGATGATGATGAAAATTTTGACATTTAAAGAATTTTCACGTATTTTTTTCTACATTTTCTACTCAATCAGAAAATAAAACGAAAAATTTGAATTTGAGTGAATCCCGGACAAATCATTGACCGGTGGAAAACATTGAAATGTACCTTTGGATTTCGTGAAACACATGCAACGTTGCCAATTTTCTTTGTTTTGCTTTTTTCTTCCTTAAAAATGTAAGTAACCACGGCTTTCTTTCGAGTTCTCATTAACGAGTAACTATTTTTATCATCCATTAAGTATCATAAACTTAAAATGATAAACTGTTGATGAGTGATGATGGATTTAATTTGAAGACGTCAATTTAATTTTCCGACCCTTTGTACAATAATATTCAAGATTGTAGCCAATATAAAAGAAAATTAAAATTTTAATTCCCCAATTCCATAACAGAGATTTAATTAACACACTTGAGACTAAATATAGTTACAATATGTAAATATCTCCTTGATAAATTAAAAATTATTTAATATTCTTAAGTAAATTGATTATTTTTTTCGAAAATAATTTTGAAGATTCATAACGACTGCAGTGAATTCAAAATATTTTTGTAATTTTTCTTCCAATTTTTCGACCACAATCTCACTCACTCTCAACACATTTAATGTTCTGGAAGAATTGCGCATCAAAAGTGATTGGAGAAAATTTTTAGAAAACTCTAATAAAAACCATTTAAACTACAACTTAATCAATTGAAATTGAATGCTAAGAGTCTGAAGGATCTGTTTCAAGTGAAGAAACATTTAGGAAGTTGTTAGGACACGTTTTGTTTTACATTGGAAATTTTCCATTGTTTTGACCTGTTTTACAACAACAATTCAAGCAAACGGCACGTATTCGTACAACAACAGCTCTAAAAGTCGAACCATTTGTGTCTCAAAAGTAATAGCACAAGTTGAATGAGAAAGGATTCTTGTTCAATTTGGTTACAAGAGAGAAACAGTGAACTTTGCCTTGGATCATCGAGAAGAACACGCATGAAAACGTGTTCAGACACTTCACTGTGAGAGAACTGCGTTTCACGAAAATAAACACACGGCAAAACGAGTCTCTAAGCATCGACAGTAAGAAGAAGAAAAAGTGAATAATAAGAGAAGAGAAAAAAGAGGGAACGAAGCGATTGAAAATTGAAAGTTGTTTTGCGTAGTGCATAGAAAAAGACTAAGACATGGATTTTAAGAAGAAATTTGACGTTGATGCAATGCTCAATGAAGTGTCTGATGACGGAGATGTTTCTGATAATTTGGAGACTGAGGCAGGAGAAAAGGCAGTCGATAATGGCGAAAAGAATTTGCTGAAGAAACCATTGACTGTTGAAGAACATCGTGCGTTGAGACGCAAGACCAAGAAGAATCTTGGTCGACAAAATAGCAAAGAAGGTGCTTTGGGGATGGCAGGAGCACCAAATTTTGTTGCGCCTCAAAGACGTTGGAAGAATTCACGACGACCACGTAACGGACAAGGCCGCGGACTCACCAAGAAAGCTGGCGGTGGACGCGGAAATTGGGGAAAAATGGGAAGCGAACTTCTCGAAGAAGTCGAACTTGATCACAATGATCCAAACTTCAATGATGATGAAGATTTGGAGAATGTCGAGTTTAAAGAAATTGTTTGCAGTGGCGGTAATGCCAGCAACGATGAAGAATTTCTGAAGCATTTTGAATTGATAATGTTGGAATACTTCGAACATGGGGATATTCATGAAGTGGCAAGTGAGATTGATGAGCACATTCGAAGTGGAACATTACGGCCATTGGTCATTCGTAAGGCAATTGAAATGGCTTTAGAACATAAGAATTCCCATCGTGAGATGACAAGCGTGCTGCTTAGCGACCTTTATTCAAGATGTCTCATTGAATCCGATTATGAAAAAGGCTTCGATATGTTGCTTAACAATTTGCCCGATTTGATTCTCGATACGCCTGAAGCACCCCATTTGCTAGGCAATTTTATTGCTCGTGCTGTTGCGGACGATTGCTTGATGCCAAAATATGTTCATCAATTGTCGCAGAATCGAAGACGAAATTCGCCAAAAACAAACGAACGTAATGGAAACGAAGAAGAATCAGAAAGCGGTTCAGGTCGGACATTAAATGAGTACGCTCAACAAGCGCTCGATTATGCTGAAGGTGAGAAATTTATTTTTGTATTTAAGTAAAACTCGTGAGCTTGAGTGAGTTCATTGACTGACAAAAACATTGTTTTCTATTTTGTTTTGTTGACTTTTTCAAGGTCATTTATCATTGCACAACGGCTGGACGCATTTGGATAATGTTTGGGGTGTTGCTGGTGGATTACGTCCTGTTAATCATATTACAAAGCAAATGGAATTGCTGTTGAAAGAATATATCTTCTCTCGAGATATTGTGGAAGCCCAGCGGTGCATCATCGCTTTGGAGGTTCCACACTTCCACCATGAATTGGTTTATGAGGTGAGATTTGATATTTCAATCATTGTTTGTAAATCAAATAAAATAAATTTCTTCATCATTAGATTGTCATCATGACATTAGAAGCTTTGAATGAAAGCATCGAAGACGCAATGGGGAAATTATTGAAATCTTTGGAGCAAAGTTGCGTCGTTACTATGGAAATGATGGAGCAAGGCTTCCAACGTGTTTATGATGACATTCAGGATATTTCCATTGACATCCCTTTGGCTTACATTATCCTGGAACGTTTTGCTCAACGCTGCCACAATTTGGGAGTTTTATCCGAAAAAATGATGAAGAATTTGCCGTCACGGTAAGTTTTTTTTTCAATATTTTCAGCCGGCTTTTTATCGCTTCGCTTCACTTACTATACGTTAAATTTTATTGTTATAAATTGTGCAATAAGAGAAAAGAAGACGAAAACAATAATTGTCGATGTGGAAGAGAATCATTTTAACGTATCACGATGTTGGTATAGTTAGAAATTTTTTGTTAATGTTTAATTAAACAATAAGTTCAAATATTTGTTCAATTCGTTCCATCAACAACAAACTTGTCGATATTTTATTCCACGTTAGACAAATTGTCGAGTTGGATAATTGTCATTTATTGCGTAACTTGATAAGCGTAGTTATGTTATCAAATACTTTTTATTTAACATTTGATAAGAACCAAAACGACAAAGTAAATTGAGCGAAAGTTCCAATTATCAATGAACACCTTGAAATTAACAACAACAAACAACAAAATGTTTTATTATCGCTTAACTTTAAAGTGTTGCAATTTTCCGAGAGCTTCGCTTGCTAACCTTCTAAGCTTAACAACTCGTTACAAATCACAACAGCAACATAAATATTGGAATGAAACAAAGTTGTAAACAAAAACATTTCGCTTTCAATTATTTTTTGTTCTTTTTTCTGTCTCTCTCGTCTGTTTTTCACCAAGCATTGAAATTGCGACTAAATTTAACGCGTTTGAATGATTAAATTGAAGGTCATGAGTGAATCGTTTTCTTTTGTTTTGCTTTCCGCTGGATGAAAATTTCTTCTTGTTCTTTAATTTTAATGACATGCAATTGTCCTTTGAAAAATACTCGATAATTGTTCGTTTTGGTCTTGTTGCACAAATAACCAGCTTTGGATGAGTAGAATAATTACTAATTAGTCTTTAATTTTCAAAAGAAGATGTAAAAATTAAATGAAAGCATGTGAAGTGATCGTCGTTACAAATTGCGTGCAAAATGATTCAACTGCCAATTCATCTTCTAATTTATTCAACTGATTATTTCAATTCCATGACTGTGAAGCTTAAAATTACATTTTCAAAGCTTTTTCATAACATTTTGTTTTCCCTCTTTTCAGTGGTCGCAAACGTTTCGTTTCGGAAGGTGATAGCGGCTTAATCAAGCCCAGCTCCATGATGTTCCGTGACTACTAAAGAGCCATAAAAGTTTAAACGCAGTAACCAGCCACAGCCAGCTTTGAGTGAGTTTCACTGTTCATCGTTCAATAAAATTAATTACACAAACCGACACACACTCGTTAAAAAGGAATAATTTTTAAATTTGAAGTTCTCTTGAGTTTCTTTTTTAATTCAATTCATTACTTTTATTATTTTTAAATATCTTCTCTCCAATGTCACGATCGGACATTAATAATCAATCAAATGTTTAATAAGAAAAAAAAGGGATAAAACAAAACCATTCAGAATCATTAAATAATTAATAAGTCAAGTAATCAATTTCAAGAACAATTAATTCATTACAAGTTTAAACAACTAATAGACATACTATAATTAAAGAAAATTACATTGTTATGAAGTATTCTCATTAATAGCATGACGAGTGACGACAGTTATTCAGAACCAGCATTAATTCTAGCAATTTCAATATAAAAAAAAAATATTTTCTTGCAAATTAAGGTTCAAAAAGTTAATATTTTAGCAATTAAAAAGAAATCTTCTAAATTGAAATTATTAATATCTAGATGCAAAAACACAGTGCCACTCGTCGAAGCAAATTTTTCTCCATTTTTCATTTCTTTATTTTGATGTGCTGTCATTTTTCTTTTCCCTTTCCTTTTTGTTAAAATTTCAAATGCAAGCGAACATTTTGTGAGAATTTTAGTGGAAATTTGATTATCATGCTTAAAAGAATTATAATAATGAAAAATGGATGATAAAACAATTTTCTTAATGTGAGTTTTGATGATGTCGGAAATGACAATTTTCAACAAAGCAAGTTAATCGAAATTATTTTACACCAATTGAAATTGTAAAGTGTGCTCAGTTGATAGGAAGCAGCTGAGAAGCTTTTAATTTAGGTTCAATATCAACTAACTTTTCATAGCTTAAAGGTTTGAAGAAATCAATTGAGTGCACTGCTAAACTCTTAGACAATGATTCGAATTAATAAAATTAGATTCACAAATTTTCTCACTTAAATACATAAATGAATGTTTTAAGAGCTTTTGTATCTCGACAGATTGGTAGATGAAAACGAAAACGAATGTTTGGAAAATTCAGAGAAAATTTGTAAAGTGGATGAAAGAAAAATATTTTTTTAGCGAAATGTTGAAAAGTTTAAATGAAATTGTAATTTAAAAAAAAAAACTAGAGAGATTTAGCTGAAAGGAGATCCTTGAGATTCATTCGTCAATCTTTTCACGTTTATTCTTGTCCCTGACGAAAATATTTAGTCTCGTGAGAAATTATCACGTTTTTTAATAAAAGATTTAAGATGAAGGAATCGCTCATTGAAATAAATTTAAGAAATGAATGAAAAAGAAAAACTCAATTTTAGCTGGCAGAAGTTACGCAAAAAAAGAAGAAAAAACACAAATTGAAGAAAATCCAATTAAGATTTCTTTTCCTCTAAGTCTTTAACCACACTCTCTCCTTACCGCCCACATTAATATGAACCAGTTTTTTATATAAATGGATGAAAGAACATCTTTACAATTTACTGCAAGACGCTGCGGTTCTATGTAAGGAAACATGAAGATGAGCATAAATAAAATAAAAAAAATGAAACAAAAAAAAAAGTTATCATTAATCGGTTGTGATAAGATAAATTTTTGTCACTTTCTGTAAGTTTGGTCGTCTTAAAAAGTTAGATATCGGATCGTTATCACACATTCAATCATTGTCAGTCTCACTCAATTGACGTAAAACATTAAAATTTTCATTCTTTAAGATCAAGAATATCAAAAAATGAATTCAAAATTCTTACAAGAAAAGTTTAAAGAGTTGGAAGACGAAAACTACGAGTTGAAAATATTTAAGAAGAATCAGGAAGGCATGCCCATGGTGGATAATGAGAATGACAAGGAAATTTTATGTGGAAATCAATCAACAGTGTCCTTGAAACATTACGATCAGGTAAATTATTAATAAATTTCATTGTCAGTTGAATTAAAGATGAAACTCAATATTTTCTTAGCTTCTTTGCGATTTACGATGTCCCGGTTGTCATTCACGTCTTCAAGCTCCAATTTATATTTGCATGAGTGGTCATTCTATTTGTCGTATTTGCCGTGTTTCACTGAGAGCATGTCCTGTATGTGAAAGTGAACTCAGCAACATTCGCTCATGTACACTCGAAAGATTAGCCGGAAAGTTTCAATTTCCTTGTAAGAATTTACGAAACGGTTGTGTGGTGCGAATGCCATTAGAATTGATGAAATGGCATGAGGAAAAATGCATTTACAAGAAAACAAGTTGTTTCATGGGAAAGATCTGGCATGATTGCAATTGGCGTGGGTGTGAGAGTAAATGGATCGAACATTGTAAACAAAAACATTCGCAAAAGATTCTTGAAAAACACGAATCATTTGATCTTGTTTGGAATTTTGAGTCGTTAAAGGACAACGCTGGACCGATCATTGCTTTCTATATAATACAAAATTATGGTGAAACTTTCAATTTATATCAGATTCATGAAGCTAAACAATGTAAGATCAATTTTACAATATTTAACGAATCTTCGTTAAATTTCAGAATTTGAATATCAAACGACCGTTATTCATAAACTTATTGATTTTTGACAGCATCTCTCACTTGGACGATTATTTTGGCTAATCACAAAATATCTGAAGTCAGCAACCACAATGCAGTTATCAAATTGCCAAGATTTTGCTTTGAATTTGAATTTTACAACAAACAAGATCCAAGCTATTTGTTAATTCAAAGATTTCCCATTCATTATGAAGACTCGGAAGACGTACTTGATGATGGAAGATGCATGAAAATTTCATTACATGATGTTGAACGATTCTTAGATGAAAATCAGGTGATTAAATGATAATGACTTATCTAAATAAAAATAAAATCAACTCTTTTTATCACAGAATTTATTCTATCGTGTGAAGATCCTTTCCGGTTGTTTCAAACAAAATCGAAGTAATGAAGTGATCGATGACATGAATCATCAACAACAAGAAAGCGTTGTTAAAACTGATGACTTTTTATATTTCGACTCTGAAATTGAAACTGAAAGAATCAGTGAAAAACGAGTACAAGATGACTGGATAAAGCAAATATTCGCAAAAGAATTCAACGATAAAACCAGATCCGATGAACAAGCTAAACTTATTCCTAAGCCACCTAGGAAATCCTTAGAGAATCGGAAATCATTGGAAAGAAATGTTAACATTGATTCTTACAATGACCTTAAATTGGGTGATTAATAATGAAACCTTATCAGTTTATTAATAAAAACGTTAAATTTTATTAAAATTATAATTTTTCAAAGCAATTATTTTAATTCATAATCATCAGGATGATAAGTTTCTGTCAATAACCGATAAACGTATGACGGCGTGTATCCACCACTAGAATAAAAATAAATTTTAATCTTTATCTTACATACATATTTTTTCATAATTTTACTTACTTGCTTGATATAAATAATGTGATAAGTTCAGGTGGAACATAATCAAAGACGGGGGCGTATGCTTTGATTGCATTCGAGACTCGTGTGTTGTAAGGCAAAACACTTTCCGTATTGCCCACAAGATTGAATGCTTCTTGTTCGAAATTGCATAAGAAGACCGGTGACAACTTAAACATCGGTACGAGAACGATGACAGGAGTTGAATGATGTTTTGCTGCAAGAGCAACAGTAAAAGCGCCACTAGCTGCCCTTAAACCACCGTCAGCTAACACACTGTGAGTTCCTATGATGACTTTATTAACACGCGACATGTAAGCAAAAATAGCCGAGTCAGGAATGACGGTGGCGTCAATTTTTGCATTTGCTAATGATTGAGCGAGCATGTGACCCCGACATGACGGAGCACATTCAGCAACCACAACTTCAAATTTTCTCTCTTTAGGCACCGATTTGAGAAACTTCTCAACACTCTTCGAATAGCCGAGAGTCAAAATAATTTCTGATGAATGAACATGTTCAGGAGCTTGCTGAGAAAGATTATCGTGACTCAGATGAAGCTCATTTTCGATTTCATTCAAATGGTTGATAAGATTTTCGCGAAGATCAACATGCGAGTTTGTATAGTCGGAACGTTTCTCGGAACGTTCGCTGTTTTGTGTGACAAGTTTTTGAAGTGAAGCTGCTTGAGAATCGTCAATTTGTTTAGCTTGTTGAGGCATGTTAAGTTCATCATATTCTTCTCTAATAATTTTCAGACACCGACGAACAATATTGGCGAGTATCGCTTCTTGAGGAAGTGCGTTGATTAAAATTTTCCCTGTTTCACGAACAATTATCATCAAATCGTCAGCAGTTTTCCACGTTGTGCTATTCACAATAGTGAGCAGATTTTCAAGCATGTATTTAGATATAGGATACGACCCGACAAGCTTTCTGGAAATTTCAATAAGATTTATGAAATTCGAAAGGTAAATAATAATTTTTCTATTTTCTCACCCAACTTTTACGTCATGAATAAGTTGTGCCAACTCCTTCGTTAAATACTTGTTACCTTCAATCATTTTTTAGGCAGCTACTATTTGATTCGTACAGAGATTAAACGAAATTTATTTTCTTGTTTTGGTTCTTAAACCTCACCACGAATGAAGAAAATTTCAGATGAAACGTTCGGACTAAGTCAATGTTTTGTTATGTTTTCAATGTTTTATTGTTCGAAACATTCTGTTCGGATAAAATAAACAAATTTTTGGTTCAGATACGACAATGTTTTGATTTTGATATCCGAAAACTTCTTTGTCGGGTTATTCAATCACATACAATTGGCAAAAAATTGGAAAATTGTTTAGCTTAAAAAATCAAAAATAACAAAAGAATCGAATAAATAACAAAGAAAAATTAATTTGACTATATTGATTAGAACTGTTAACATTGATTTAATATGCATATAAAGCAGGTGAGTTTGAATTTAATGTTGAAATCGATAAAAACTCAAAACCGCATAAAAATGAGTGTCCTTTTATGAAAAATCTAATTTCTCTTCTACAGGTGATTATTCACGGCTTTAAATCATATCGCGAACAAACAGTTGTCGATCCCTTTGATAAAAAACACAATGTAGTGGTGGGAAGAAATGGATCAGGCAAATCTAATTTCTTTTCTGCAATCCAATTCGTACTCAGTGATGAATTCACTCACCTTCGTCCAGAACAACGACAAAATCTTCTTCATGAAGGTGTCGGGCAGCGATTAGGATCAGCTTATGTTGAAATAATATTTGATAATTCAGGTGAGGTCGCATAATAAATTGCATCGAACATTTCATTTCATTTAATGTTTTTATTATTTTTAGACAATCGTGTCCCTATCGATAAAGAAGAAATCTCATTGAAACGCGTCATAGGCGCAAAGAAAGATCAGTATTTTCTCAACAAGAAGAATGTTCCACGTTCAGAAGTCGTTAATTTATTAGAATCAGCAGGATTCTCAAATTCAAATCCTTACTACATTGTCAAACAAGGAAAGATCAATCAAATGGCAACTGCTCCTGATGCTCATCGTTTGAAATTGTTGCGTGAAGTTGCTGGTACTCGAGTTTATGATGAGCGTAAAGAAGAATCGAAAACAATTCTCAAAGATACTGACTCTAAAGTTGAGAAAATCACGGAGTTCCTTAAAACCATCGAAGATCGATTGAAAACTTTAGAGGAAGAAAAGGAAGAACTGAAAGAATATCAGAAATGGGATAAGCTGAGAAGAATGTTGGAATACATAATTTATGAAACTGAGTTGAAGGACAATCGTCGACAACTTGAAGATCTTGGAAACAGTCGGAAAAATTCTGGCGATCAACAGAAAAAGCTCACAAACGAAATCCAAAAGATTCAAGAGAAGATAAAAACAATTCAAAAGAATTTAAAAGATGCTAAAAAGGAAGTGACGACATCGAAGGAAGAACGTTCAGTGTTAACAGCTGAACATCAACAATTACTTCGTGAGAAGACAAAACTCGACTTGACAATCAATGACTTGAATGATGAAGTTCAAGGTGACAATAAATCGAAGGAAAGAGCAGAACAGGAATTGAAACGACTTGAACAGACAATTGCTGAGAAAGAAAAAGAATTGAAGCAAGTGAAGTCACAATATGAGGAAAATTTTTTTATTTTCACTTCCTTCTCAATCAACTGACAAGAATTTTCAAATCATTTGCGAAAAACGGCCCTAGGAATTTCGAAAATCGACAAACTGAGCAACTTTCGATGAATTTTTAACGGATTATTTCAACTCGATGCTTGAAAGGCTATAACGTTTAGTTTTGGATTTATTATTAAAAAATGGAGACAATTAATAAGAAAAAAACAATTCAAGATCTTCCGGAGGAAATAATTGAAAACATTCTAAGTTATCTAAATGTTGAATCATTAAAAGCTGCTGCACTTACATGCAGAACGTAAGTTGAAATCTTTATCTCTAATTTCACAATTTGACGAAAGAATGCTTTAAATGTGCTTCCAGATGGAACGAAATCTCCTCCAAAATAGGTTGGAAATTGAAATTGAATTTAAACGAAATTGGAGTAGAGCTATGGGATAACGTTCTGTTAAAAAGCAACAGAAAATTCAACTCAATTCGTCTTTGTGAATATGCTGAGATGAGAAACATTCGATTGATGAATTTTTTTGAAAAACATGGCGGAAATGTTCAGAAATTAGTTATAGAAGGTGGAGAATTCCAAAGTTTCAAAATATTCTGTGATGTACTGAGTTCCATGCCGAACTTGAAAAACTTCAGCTTTCGTTATTCAGACACTCGAGGTAGATTCGAAAACAATTTCTTCGAAGATCATTTGCCTCATCTTCAAAAACTGGAAACATTAAACTTAATGGAAAGTGATTTTGAATTGATGAAGTATTTCAAAAAGACCCAAATCAATTCATTGGAAATAGTGGAATATTGCAAAGAACAAAGTATGGAGAATCTTTTGGAATTTCTGAGTTATCAAAAGAATTTAAAAAGTTTAAGACTTTTAAAATCAAATTTTGGATGGCTCATTTCAAAATTCTTCAAAATTTCTTTTGCTACTGAAAACATCCCGTTTAAATTGAAGGAACTTTCATTAGACGGACACGAAAAAGAAACGCTCAATGACTCTAATATTCTGAAGTTTCTAGAATTCCATTCGGATACGGTTGAAAAGTTGGGAGTTGATTGCACATTGCCCGATTTCGTCTTTGAATTTATTTTTTCCAAATTCAAAAGACTTGTTTCATTGACATTCTTTGGTGTAGGACTTCCCAATGATCTACCTCTATATGAGAGATTTGATATCAACACAAGTATTAAAATACTCAATTTTTCTGTATTTGCAATGTCAGAAATAACAATAAATGCTCTAAAAGAATTCTTCATGCACGTTCCTAATGTTNATCACATTTTATTTCATTTAATGTTTTTATTATTTTTAGACAATCGCGTTCCTATCGATAAGGAAGAAATCTCATTGAAACGCGTGATAGGCGCAAAGAAAGATCAGTATTTTCTCAACAAGAAGAATGTTCCACGTTCAGAAGTCGTTAATTTATTAGAATCAGCAGGATTCTCAAATTCAAATCCTTACTACATTGTCAAACAAGGAAAGATCAATCAAATGGCAACTGCTCCTGATGCTCATCGTTTGAAATTGTTGCGTGAAGTTGCTGGTACTAGAGTTTATGATGAGCGTAAAGAAGAATCGAAAACAATTCTCAAAGACACTGACTCGAAAGTTGAGAAAATCACGGAGTTCCTTAAAACCATCGAAGATCGATCGAAAACTTTAGAAGAAGAAAAGGAAGAACTCAAAGAATATCAGAAATGGGATAAGCTGAGAAGAATGTTGGAATACATAATTTATGAAACTGAGTTGAAGGACAATCGTCGACAACTTGAAGATCTTGAAAATAGTCGGAAAAATTCTGGCGATCAACAGAAAAAGCTCACAAACGAAATCCAAAAGATTCAAGAGAAGATAAAAACAATTCAAAAGAATTTAAAAGATGCTAAAAAGGAAGTGACGACATCGAAAGAAGAACGTTCAGTGTTAACAGCTGAACATCAACAATTACTTCGTGAGAAGACAAAACTTGATTTGACAATCAATGACTTGAATGATGAAGTTCAAGGTGACAATAAATCAAAGGAAAGAGCAGAACAGGAATTGAAACGACTTGAACAGACAATTGCTGAGAAAGAAAAAGAATTGAAGCAAGTGAAGCCACAATATGAGGAAATGAAACGAAAGGAAGAAGAATACAGTCGTGAATTGGCTCTTAAAGAACAAAAACGTAAAGAGCTTCATGCCAAACAAGGACGCGGTGCGCAATTTTCATCACGTGAGGAACGCGATAAATGGATTCAAACTGAATTGAAATCACTCACAAAACAAATAAAAGACAAAATCTCACATCAAAATAAGCTTACGGAAGATTTAAAGCGCGATGCTGTGAAGCAACAAGAATTGGAGAAGAAAATTGAAGACAATAATGATGGAATGGAGCAATTGCGTAAGGAGATTGATGAGCACAATAAAAACTTTTATGAGTTGAAGAAGAAAAAAGATTCCGAGCAAGCAATAAGAAATGATTTGTGGCGTCAAGAAACGCAACTTCAACAAACTTTAACATCGCACAAAGATGAATTATCAAAAGCAGATCAAGCTCTTCGATCGATGGCTGGAAAACCGATTTTAAATGGTCGCGATTCTGTCCGTAAAGTTCTTGATATGTTTATGGAGCGTGGTGGCGAACATGCCAAAATAGCGAAAGCTTATTACGGTCCAGTGATTGAGAACTTTAATTGCGATAAGACAATCTACACAGCTGTTGAAGTGACAGCTGGAAATCGTTTGTTTCATCACATCGTAGAATCAGATCGTGTTGGAACTCAAATTTTGAAAGAGATGAACAAACAGAAATTGCCAGGTGAAGTGACATTCATGCCATTAAATCGACTTCAGTTTAAGATGCACGACTATCCTGACAACAATGATTCAATTCCAATGATCAGCAAATTAAAGTACGAAGAGAAATACGACAAAGCTTTGCGTTATATCTTTGGAAAGACTTTAATTTGTCGTAATCTTGAACGTGCAACGGAATTAGCAAAGACAACTGGGCTCGATTGCGTGACATTAGAAGGCGATCAGGTGTCGTCAAAAGGATGTCTCACTGGTGGCTTCTTCAACACATCACGATCGCGATTGGAAATGCAAAAGAAACGTACTGAATACATGCAAATGATTCAAGATTTTGAAGATCAGTTACATGAGATTCGTGTGAAGCTTAAATCAACTGAAGTGAAGATAAATGAAATTGTCAGTGAGATGCAGAAAACAGAAACGAAATTGGGGAAGTCAAAAGATGCTTTCGAGAAAGTTCAAGCTGACATTCGTTTGATGAAGGAAGAATTGACGAGAATTGAACGTTTTCGTTCGCCAAAAGAACGTTCGCTTGCACAATGCAAGTCGAACTTGGAAGCGATGAACAGTACAAAGTCAGGATTAGAAAGCGAATTGCATCAGGAATTGATGGCACAGTTGTCAGTGCAAGATCAGCGTGAGGTTGATCAACTTAATGACGATATTCGTCGTCTCAATCAAGAAAATAAAGCAGCTTTCAGTTCTCGAATGAGTCTTGAAGTGACGAAGAATAAACTTGAGAATTTATTGACAAATAATTTAATTCGACGAAAAGATGAATTGATGCAAGCACTTCAAGAAATTTCCGTTGAAGATCGTAAACGTCAATTGACGAATTGTCAAAATGATGTTGAAAATGTTACGAAACGAATAGAGAAAGTGACAGCGGACTTGAACGACATGGAGAGCAAAGTTAACAAAGCTGTCAAGAATCAAAAAACTCATCAGAAAGATTTGGAAATTTTAATGCAAAAAGAACGTGATTTACAAGATAAAATTGATCAAGATTCGAAGAATTCTGAAAAATATGCTGCGAAGGAAAATTTGTTTCGACAAAAAATTGACGAATTTACTGAGAAAATTTCCAATCTCGGTGCGCTTCCTCAAGTCGACAATCATTACATGAAAATGTCGTTGAAAAAGGTAAATTAATTAATGAATGTTTTCTGAAGTTAAATTTATTCATTTCTTTCTTTTCCACAGCTTTTCCAAGAACTTGAAAAGGCAAATCATCATCTTAAGAAGTATAATCACGTTAATAAGAAAGCTTTGGATCAGTTTTTGAGCTTTTCAGAGCAAAAGGAAAAATTGTACAAAAGAAAAGAAGAACTTGACATTGGTGGTGAGAAGATCAAGTAAGATGAACGAAATTTGTTTCTTTTTTTGAAATTAATTAATTAAATTTTAATCAGGGAACTTAACTGATGCAAAACTTGGAAATGCGTATAGTTGAAGCAATTCAATTTACATTCCGACAAGTGGCAAATAATTTTACAAAAGTATTCAAGAAGCTTGTTCCTCATGGTTCGGGACATTTAGTGTTGAGAACATCAAAAGATCACAATGGTGATAATGGAGAAGGTGAAGTTTCAACGTCTGATGACTTTACGGGAATCGGGATCAGAGTTTCTTTCACTGGCGGTGATGCTGAAATGCGTGAAATGAATCAATTGAGTGGTGGTCAGAAGTCACTTGTGGCTTTAGCACTCATTTTCGCTATTCAAAAATGCGATCCAGCTCCGTTCTATTTGTTTGACGAAATCGATCAGGCACTTGATGCACAGCATCGTTAAGCTGTTGCTGATATGATTCATGAACTCTCAGACAATGCACAATTTATTACGACAACTTTCCGGCCTGAACTCTTGGAGAATGCACACAAATTTTATGGCGTTCGTTTCCGAAACAAAGTCAGTCATGTTGATTGCGTAACTCGAGAAGTTGCAAGAGATTTTGTTGAAGATGACACTACACATGGTTAAATGCCATTTCATTGAATTGAATCGTAATCAAATCTAATTGACTAAATTAAAAATTTTCATCGATGTTTAACAAATAAATTTGTGTACATGAAATAAGATTTAATAAAACTATAAGTAACAACACAATTTTTATGTTTCTATCATATCATTAAGTATATTGCTTAAAATGTTTAATTACAAAGGAAGAATTAGAANTTCCTTTGCTTGATTAGAAAAAATTTTTTTTTCCGAGGCAATGGAATAATACGCGTTATAAGAGTAACGAAAACAACAATAAGTTTCATTTTCTCCGAAACTTAATAAACAACCTATGCTAATATTTTCCAAAATGTAACTTAGGTTCAAGTACTAAATTGTGGCGTACTTAGAATTTCATGTTCCGAGGGAAAATTTTTTATAATTGCGATGTCAAAACGTGTTATAAGAGGAACGAAAAACGTTCCTAATATCCGAAATGTATGGGATCACATGAAAATATCAAAATAAAAAAAATTTTTTAAGCAAACATATTTTCCTTCATTTTTCAATAGAATGATGTTACAAATGATCAAAAATAATGAAAAAAGTGTTTCATTTCAAATTTAAGCACATTTGTGAAAATTCATTCTTGAGCTTTTTCAGTGTAAGCAGACATAAAAATGTTTTAAAAGTAATCGATGGAAAATTCTGAAACTTTCAGAAGTTGTTAGGGATCGTTTCAAAATTATTCTCTAAAATTTTCATGGGATTTGAACGACAACTTTTCCCTCACTATCCATTTTCCGATACGGATCGGCGATCCAAAAGTCGATCGCCGATCCAAAATATTTTGAATCGGATCGCCGATCCAAATATTAAAATGTTGGATCGTAAAAATGGATCGCCGATCCATGGGAAAAATGATACGGATCGGCGATTCACTTTTGAAATTTTGGATCGCTTAACTGGATCGGCGATCCAAAAAATTTTTGGATCGCCCAACTCTGGATTGGATTGACTCCTTACGGTAATTATTATCAATTCGATGACTCTTGCGTGTCTCCAATTTCAACGGAAAGTGTTCTTCGCACAAATGCGTATCCAGAGATGGGCATGTCTTGCGCTGGTAGCGTACTTTACTGCAAAAAATATCTTGCGTAACCATTTTTTTTGCAGTACTACCACGTAGCACAAAGTGTGAGGAAGTGATACTTCCACCAGCGCAAAAAAAAAATGGAGGATGTGAGGATGTCTTTTTTGTCAATGTTATTTGAATAAGAATGCTCATAAATGTTGGAACTTATATTATTATTAACTTATATTTGACATTTATGATGCAACTGGCGAAATTCGGGTAACCGGATTCAACATTCAAGTTGATAAATTTTTTAACAAAATTGAAGTCAACAAAGTTTACCTTATTTCAAGATGTCAGGTAAAATTAGTAAACAGTCGATATGCCAGAATGAATTATAATTGTTAATTGACATTGAAATACGACTCCGTCATCGACATATGTGATGAATTAACCATCATTCCAAACTTCACATATGACTTTGTACCAATCAGCGACATTACAGCAAAAGGAGTTGGAACTTTTGTCAATATTATTGCAATCTGCAAGGAAGCAACTGATGTCATCAATCTGGTATCACGAGCTGGAAAAGATTTGACAAAGCGTGAAGTAACTTTGGTCGATCAAAGTGGCGCTTCAATCATTTGGACACTGTGGGGTGAAGAAGCACAAAAATTTAAAAGTTCTGAACAACCAGTCGTTTTACTTAAAGGAGCAAAAATTGGGGAATTTGCAGGCGGAAAAACTCTTGGTGCAAGTACAATGAAGTTGAATCCTGATATTCCTGAAAGTCATAACCTTCTTGAATGGTTCAAAACTGGTGGACATCAAAAAGATGTTAAATCACTCTCTTGCACCAACGGAAACTTCTTCACAGAATGGGCATTTGTTAATGACATAAATCCATCCGGTCAATTTAAATCTAAATCACCAGGTTTTTATCGAATTAAAGCGTCAATCAAAAAAATCATTCCAGATTATTATGAAGCTTGCATCAACACTGGATGTTACAAAAAAGTTTCAGAAAGAAATGGAACATACAAATGCATTAAATGTAACAATGAAAGTACAGAATTCATATATAGTGTACTGATAAATATGTGTATTGATGATTGGACTTCAGAATGTGGGGCAATAGGCTTTTCAGAAGTTTCTGAAAAATTATTCAAGAAAAATTCAAATGAAATCATTGAAATGATCAGAAACAACAGCATTAATACTGTAATCAAAGACCTCAAATTCCAACAGAGAGTTTTTAAAGTAAGATCCAGTATGGAAACATACGAAAATAAAAAAAATATAAAGTTACTATCCAATCAATTTCGGAAATTAAGTACCACGAGTACAATGAAATGTTAATTTCAAATATTGAACGTCTGACAGATTTAAAAATCAATAAAGCTGAATCGATGGACATTACAACCGACAGTCAAAACGAACCCATGGAAATATTGAAGGAAAATGAATCTATGGATATAACCAGAGTTGGGCGATCCAATAATTTTTTGGATCGCCGATCCAGTTAAGCGATCCAAAATTTCGAAACTGGATCGCCGATCCATATCGCCGATCCATTTTCTCCATGGATCGGCGATCCGATACACGATTCAATAGAAAAAAAAATAAATACCAAGTCCCTCATTTAAAAGCGACACACTTGCTAATTTTACCCCTTGTCGTTCAAAGGGGCAAAACTACCTACCCTTCGGCGAAAATTGTAGTTTTGCCCCTTCAAACACTGAGGGGTAAATGTTTTGCATTTTCTGACCCTTAAGAATAAAGGACATGGAAAATATCGGATCATCGATCCATTTTTTTCATGGATCGGCGATCCGATCCACGATCCATTTTTCCCATGGATCGGCGATCCATTTTCACGATCCAATATTTATACATTGGTGATGAGAAGATCAAGTAAGTTGAACGAAATTTGTTTCTTTTTTTGAAATTAATTAATTAAATTTTAATCAGGGAACTGATGCAAAACTTGGAAATGCGTAAAGTTGAAGCAATTCAATTTACATTCCGACAAGTGGCAAATAATTTTACAAAAGTATTCAAGAAGCTTGTTCCTCATGGTTCGGGACATTTAGTGTTGAGAACATCAAAAGATCACAATGGTGATAATGGAGAAGGTGAAGTTTCAACGTCTGATGACTTTACGGGAATCGGGATCAGAGTTTCTTTCACTGGCGGTGATGCTGAAATGCGTGAAATGAATCAATTGAGTGGTGGTCAGAAGTCACTTGTGGCTTTAGCACTCATTTTCGCTATTCAAAAATGCGATCCAGCTCCGTTCTATTTGTTTGACGAAATCGATCAGGCACTTGATGCACAGCATCGTTAAGCTGTTGCTGATATGATTCATGAACTCTCAGACAATGCACAATTTATTACGACAACTTTCCGGCCTGAACTCTTGGAGAATGCACACAAATTTTATGGCGTTCGTTTCCGAAACAAAGTCAGTCATGTTGATTGCGTAACTCGAGAAGTTGCAAGGGATTTTGTTGAAGATGACACTACACATGGTTAAATGCCACTTCAATAATTGAATCGTAATCAAATCTAATTGACTAAATTAAAAATTTTCATCGATGTTTAACAAATAAATTTGTGTACATGAAATAAGATTTAATAGATTTAATAAAACTATAAGTAACAACACAATTTTTATGTTTCTATCAAATCATTAAGTATATTGCTTAAAATGTTTAATTACAAAGGAAGAATTAGAAACATTACACATATTGAAGGAATTGTTATAAAGGTTAATCATTTTAAGGGAAAGTTAAATAATTGATACAAGAGAATAATTATCTAATTAATTAGTGTAAGGTTTGAAAGAGAGCTATCTAAGCCTTCAACATTTAAATCATCTTTAATTATTTTTGTCTAATTTTTTGAGCTTGGGATTATTTTTTTGGTTGATCCATTTTTATATGGCGCGCATAAAAATTTATTACAGTTTGAGGCCAGAATTCATTCGCTTTTTTTCGTGGAACTAACTCAGCTGCTTCCTTATCTGGCCAACGGACTAGAAATTTATATTGTGAAGAATTTTTTGGCTTGTGAATACCAACAATGCAAGGTTCTTGTCTGAATGAAAAGTTCGTTTTCTTAAATTGTTCTATTTGAGCTTGAATTTCTTTCTTGTCCGGTTTTGTGTATGGAGACTTAGTTCTCTTTCTTTTTCTCGTCACTTTTTCTTTACATGTCATCAAATCTAGAAAAAAGTTAAATTGATTAAA
Source organism: Clunio marinus (assembly GCA_900005825.1). Lineage (NCBI taxonomy): Eukaryota > Metazoa > Arthropoda > Insecta > Diptera > Chironomidae > Clunio > Clunio marinus. The sequence goes on from CVRI01000004.1 coordinate 836,154, forward strand.
GCAATCAAATTGTTAAATTTAAATGTTAAAAACCTTTTTGTGATGTTTTCGCCGTAAGTTGTTTTTCATATTCTTCAACAAGTTCCAGATTGAGAATATTTTCGTATGGTTCCCACGAATTGTGACTATTATCATATTCAGCCCACTTCAGTAAATAGTAAATCTAATCGGAAGAAACTTTAAATCATTTATAACTTAGCAATATCAAATAGGTCTCACTTCTCCATCAATTTCTTGTTTGTCTAATATTTTTTCAACGAAATAAATATCTTGTTCGTCTTCATTCTTTTTCTTAGATTTTTCCATTATTCATGCACTAAATAGTTTTGTTTTGTATGATTCACAGTCAATCTCAATTGATTTTTAATGATAAGAAATTGAAAAATCGTTAGCAATGAATTTTAAGCTTTCGCAGGGCTCTGCAGGGGTGTCTAAATATTTTTAAAATCATCATTAATCATCATTAAGATTTAAATTTGATTCGCTGAATGTGTTGCTGAATTATGCTGAATTGAAAACTCGAACAGCAAAATTAAAAAATTCTAAATTTGAAAAATAAAATAAGTTGATAAATAAGAAAAGATCTCACTAATTATTGAAAATGAAACAAGGTAGCAAACATATCAAAATACCTGAAAAAGAGCCTAAATTATTTACGGTAGAAAAGGTTTTAAAGAAACGTATTCGCAATGGAAAAGTAAGTTGACTTTTAAGAAATGACATTTTTTACTTGTTTGAATGGATTCCCTTGATTAATAATTCAAAAAAACTGTTTATCTCAGATCGAATACTTACTTAAATGGAGATATTATAGTCATGAAGAAAACAGCTGGGAACCTGAAGAAAATCTCAGCTGCCCAAAATTAATAGCAGACTTTGAAAACCGAACTTCCATCTCTGCTTGTCCAGAGACCAAAACTGAAGAACTAAAAGAACCTGATTTCATTATTGGTGGAACGCTTTTAAAATCAAAAAAAGTCGTTTTGTTGGTGAAATGGGAGGATAACAAAATTGATTTGGTTTCCTACGACTTTGTCAAAAAGAAATGGCCAATCAAACTTATCGAATATTTTGAAAAACATCTTGAATTGATAGAATCATAAACATTCTTTTACGTAAGAAAATTAAATTGTCCACATAATCCTATCAGTTTCTTCTAAAAAAACTGACTAAAATAGAATAAAAAAAACTTTCAACTTTCAAATTCTTGAAAACATTTTTATTACGAAACATTTCAATGCCCAGAAATATCAAAGAAAACATTGGATCATGAAAAATTTTAATTCAAAAACTAACTACACGATTTTATAACATTCCAAATGATTAATTTCCACAATTATTTATTTGAAAATGTTTCACTTTTGTGCTTTACGAGATCGAATTTGGTCGAGAAACGACTTAAGATTAAAGTTATTGCTTTGAGAAGAAAGAATTTTGTCAATAATGCTTTAAAAATTGAAAACTTTTGATACAATTAGAAGGAAAATATTTCTATGAGAAAGAGTAAAGTTTAATTATCAAACTTGCTCTGATAGATTGCATATTTGCTGTTCCAATCACGTTCAAAAATAGACTCAAGTTGACTTCTTAGAGTGGTCGCGTTTTCACTTCGATCGTGTACTGTGTCTTGTGACACAAATCCAATTCCTGCAGTGTTAATGAAGTAATCGCCTGACCAATTGGAAGTTCCAATATATGCAATATGATCAGTGACCTGGCAGTTATAAATAAAATATAAACAATGGATTAAGAATGCATTTTAATGATCTCACCATATATTTATTGTGATTAACACGACCAAATGGAATCTTCTTCTGATCTTCACTTGCTGGCACAATGAAACGTTTCTATCAAATAATATAAATTTATTACTCAAACTCGCATTAATTAAAGTTGTTACTTACAACTTGAATATCAACACCTTTATAAGATTCACTTAATGCTGTAAGTGATCTCAAGAAATAATCTTCAGATGGTCGTGAGTGATTCCAATACGAGATGAGAAGTTTCACTGAAACTTTACTGTCAATGGCAGCTGTTCTTAATGCTGTGTCGATTGCAGGCCAATATCTGGAGAATATAATTAAAATTATTAAATAATTAATTAAAGATTTTCGTAACTCACTTAATTTTGGGAGAATAAATTTCCAATGGAAAATAATCCATCACTGAGATGTGAATAAACTTTTCAGCATTTTCAATGGTATGAATGATTGCATTTAAATCGTTTGTTCTTCCGCGTGGATTTAAAGGTTGTGGTGATGATGAGAAGTAAGAAGCGAATAGATAATCACCATTATTATAATTAACAAGCATAGGCTTATCAATGTTGACGTTTGTTGAATATTTGTCGGGCCATTTTGGTGGAATGCGAGAATCATTTCTCCCCAAATCCCAATAAACATTGAAGATCTTTGTTAAATCACTGGCAAGACATGAACAGTTCGTTACCAATACACCAAGTTCTTTAACTTGTGACAATGAACGCCAATCCATATTTGCACTTCCAACATAAAAATGTCGACCGTCAACGACCCAAACTTTCGTATGAAGCACGCCAGCTCCGAGTAGTTTCATGAAATTCACAGAACGAACCTTCGCTGCTTTACGTTTTTCGAGAATTTCCGTGTCAATGTTTGGCGAGACTTGTGATGGCATATTTTGTGCAATTTTTATATCAATTTTCCTATCAACTCCCGCAGATAACAATGAATGGAAGATTTTGTCACCATAAATCGACGATGAATGATTAAAGACTTCATCAGATTTTAATGTCCAATAAAACGAGCCAATGTAAAGTGTTTTCTTTGCTTCATTAATCAGAACATTCCACGCATCAAAAGTTGACATAAAAGAAGGACTTTCAGGGTCAAACACAAGCCCTTCCGGAATCGACTCGACCAGTTGTATCCTAAAAATAGATGAATATGTGATTTGTATTCCCAGATTGCAAATTAAAGCACGAATTGCGTAACATGTCAAATCAAATAAAAAACATCTGTTGACATGTCATGCGATGACACTTTGTGTTAAGCAAACAACACTCGAATACCTGCAATCATCATGACAATTCCAACCAACAAGCGATGAATTGTGGCGACCCGCAAGTCTATCGTTCTGCGAGTCAAGTAAGGGAAGAAGAACAACGAGAATGATGAGGATGAGGATGAACATGATAGGAATACATGACGGTTTACAAACGACACCGTTGCTCTGATTCCACTTGTATCTTTGCTGATTCCTCAACATTTGACTATGATCCCAAAGCTCAAAATCATCGTCACCTACTGGGCCATGTATTGAATCGCGATTTGATGACTCGAGAACGGTCTGTGAAGAAATAAAACCAAGAAATTTCTTATTAACTTTGTCCTGCATAACTTAAAGTAGCACAAAACATAACTAAAGGAGGAAAATGAGGAAATTCAATTTATTTTCGAAGCTTATTAGAAATAAGTACTTAGAAACCACAGAAAAGCCATTCTTAATTAACTTAATCTTATAAAACTTAATCCTCTTCTAAAGAATCTTTAGAATAATCATTTATAAAATATGCAGGTTGAGTTTCTTTAAAATTAGAAAGAAATTGTTCACACGCAAGTTTACGAAATGTAATCAAAACTTCATCAGAACGATATTGTTCACCCTTATGCATAACAATTTACAAACAGATAACTTACAAACTTATCCAAATCCTTTTCTGACAATGGATTGTCGCATTGGGACACAAAAATCTTCATTTCTCTTCCGTAAAAAACTTTTTTTATTCAGAAATTCTGTAAATTTTGTAACTTGAAGTCACAAATATTTTCAATCTAAATCGCGAATTATTTTTTCCGCTAAACAGCTGATTTTGTTTATTTTTAGTTGGAATCAGCGTATACAAGAAATTTTATTTTACTTCTTTTCTTCTTCTTCCCTTATGCATGCGGGTAGCGTACACTCCAACACATATAAACACCACACTAACCCGATTGTAAAATTTGCACAAAAGTCTCTCTCATGTTTAGTAGTGTGAGTGGATGTAATAAAATTGCGAGAGAAACAAAATCTAGCTAGAAAGTCAAGCTTAGTTATCCTGTACCGATATTTCTAATATAATTAATTTCCTTCTACTTCTAAACGAGAACGCTTTTAGATTTCCTTTGTCCTTTTGAAACGCTCGCAGACAACTGACTAACAAAGCAACATGTTATGCTGCTGGCCTGTTTTTCTGTATATTTTTTTACATGTTGACATGTACCTAATTGTTTACTTTATTCTTTGCAACGTACATAAATAATAAACAAGCAAGCTACTTTGGTCTGTAGGGATGTAAGCAGGTATAGCCGGAGCACATTTCGTTTCCTTTAATTGTGATGAAAATTGTTAAAAAATGTAAGTCCGAAAACAATTCTAACATTAAAATGACTGAAAATTCCCCCGGCAATTGTCAATAACATGAAAAGTTTATTTTTAAATTTAACTTCGTTGCTCCAATACTTTATACATTCATTTATGCAATTCTGAATGTTAATTTAATTTGCCACAATAGAGGAAATTTCAATTTACTTTTCAAAACCATGATTATTGGATTGGGTGAAAATCGAACTCTTTTCACATGTTAAACAGCACAATGCGATTATCGAGAATATGCTTGAATTGTCAACTAGTTCATGTCACATGAATCCTTTTTTTCAACTTTTCACTGTAATTACTTGAATGCTCGTAAGCAATAAGAAGTCAATGTCATTCATCTACTACAAATTTATATCTAACATGGAAACAAAAGTTCAAATCAAAGAACAATCATGGAAAATAAAAATGAAAAATGTATGAATTGTAGAAGCTTTTTTCGATAATTAAAAATTTCGTTGTTCATGCATGTGTGTCAGTATTGCTTACTTTGAACGTTTTAACAAATAAGTTTTTAAGTAAGCACATGAAACATTAATTATGTTTCCCTTTTGTTTATTTGAAGCAACATGACAATGAAAATTGTTTCGTAGAAGGATTTAAATAAACTTACGAATTATTTGGATGTACCTATGTATGTCAAAATAAACCTCCAAAGTTCATGTAATCACCTTTAATTCCTTTTATTTATGTACAATAACACTTGTTTCGATTAATAATTCACGAAATTCTGATCACAATTGGATGTTATCCTCTGTTCACGTCGACTTTATATCGGAGACTGGAACAACTTTTTCCCTCGTGACTCCTCACAGTAAGATTTATGATGATTCCTTCTTTCGTCTCAACTTCGTTTCTCGACTCGTTCGACTACCGAACGGTATCAAATTAAAATAAAATGAATGTAGAAAAACAAAACATTTTTAATGCATGAAATAAATTTTAAAAATTTATGCTGATTCATTTTGAAATGGAGTCGGAAAATTCATCAAAATAAAAAACATGAAAAAGCATTTGCAATAATGTAGATATATGAACTCAATGCCGTAAGAAATGTATTTAGAGGAGAACTTCTGAGACTTCCGTTAATTTTTTATTCATCATTTCCTAAAATATCAAGTTTTTCTTTTTATTTTAATTGTCAGGTCACGATTCATGCTAATGGCTCGCTTTCTTTCTTGTTATTTAATTTACTTATCTTTTCCTTATATTTGAACTTTTTCCTTTGAAAATTTTTCACATTCTCAACTTTGTCATGTTGTAGATTTTGGAAAATATTTTATTGTCACTGTTAAGTCTAACAAAACAAAAAGCTTGATAAAAATTGTTCAAGTAAAATCATATTTAATGTGGAAAACTTCAAAGTTTGCAGAGCTCGTCATAATCACGTTTCTAATAAACTTAGGTCTCTCTATCTACTTCCAAGGTTAATATTATTCAATTTCTTTACTTACTAAAATATTTATGAAATTTGTGTGCGAAGAAAATTTATAAATTTTCGGTTACTTTTCCTTTTTCCCTTCTACTCAGTTTTCTAGGAGCTTTTCTTTCGGTTTTTCGCTTAAAAGATTTAATGTTCAAATATTTAATTAAGAAAATAAACAAAAAACAGGAATCGAAACTTTCCTAGAAATTTTCACATTAAATATGGAATGAAATTTTGCGAGAATTTTCCATGATATTTTTAGCATGCATCTCAAGTTACGTACGTTGAATGAAATTAAAATTTTATCAAAAAGATAATATCTGTTGCTGACATGACTCTTAAGGGATGATTTCATGTCATTAAATTCGAAAAAGAATTTATTATTTAATAAAACACTTCAAGGTTCAACTTTAAGCGATCATTATTGATTTACTGTCAATGGCAGTGTTGAATTATTTATTATGGTGACATGGGAAAAAAGGTTTTTCTTTTACTATTTCGTCGACAGAAGGAAGTTGTTTAATTGTGAACAAGGGAATAACTTATGTGTCCACACCCCCACAAAATAAACAAATAATCTCTCGTAAGCTATAAAATCTGACACTTTCACAAATTTCCTTTTAGTGACTCATAGGAATAACTCAAATATGTTGAAAAAGGAATCGATTTTGGGTTTCTGTGAAAGGTCAGATCACTCATCATGGAATTCAAGAACATCTTGATAGTCACTGAAGAAGTATTATGATGATTGAAGCTTCCATTCAAAAAATTTCCTTTCAAGGTTCTTCCAAATTAAAAAGAATTTTCGCATTTTCACACGATGCAATAAAAAAGTTTTCGCATTTCAAAGCGTCACGCAACACCATAAAATTTTTTTTTGGAAACCTTTCCTATTAGTCTGTTATGTTGATAACTTTTGTTAATTCCGAGTCAAGTTTCTACCATTAACTAAAAAATAAAGTTCACATTCATTTCCCACGCTAACAGATCGGGCAGGAAATCGCGTGCCGTCAAACATTTTTACAAAATTTATGATGGATTTTTCCTTTTTTATAATCACTTCATTTATTATTTATGAAATGCATTTAATTGACTGGAATGAATTTTGCAATGGAAAATAACTTACCGATAAGCGTCTTTTGTATTCGGAGAGGCGATGAAATCTTCCTTTATTGACAGAAGAAGGTGTGGGTGGTTTGCTCTGTTTAGGTTGAAGTAAAACTACACTTTGTTCCATATCGAAGAACGTTGCTTTACGAGTTGTACTTGATGAAGTCGTAGCTTCTGGAAACTTCGAATTACTCGCAAAGTTATCGTATTGAAAGTTTGGTCCAAGATTAATGTTGTTTGTGTTATTAACTTGAACCAGAATGTTACAGGTTTGTGATGCAATTTGAAACAAACCTTCTTCAAGATTATGATGTTTCGGATCGTCGTCATTGTCAGTCTGAGACATTGTCCTACCTAAATGAATATAATCCCAAAAGCCTGAAGGCATTTTTCATGAAATTTCTCCTTTCACCAACACGATATTTTAATCATTAACTTCTATTGATTCACTCATTAAACACACATCAAAGCAAAAATTATCAACTGCGAAACGGGAAAGCATGCTTCTCAACAAGACAACGTTTCGTTACTAAGAGAGAATCAGAACTTCACACAAGAGTTCACTGAAGAATTTTTAGCTTCTCGCGTTTGAAATCGTCGACAGACTAAAACGCGAAGTGTTGAATGTACAACATTAATGGCTTTTACAAAAAATTGAATGAGTTAAAAGTTCAGAGAATTTTGACTGCTTGTTATTGACCTGCGCAGACTTCAGCTTAACATTTTCCAAATAAAATTTTATGAGATCGTGTGAGAGACTAAAATCGAGAGTTAATGTACATGTTGCTTTTCCATTAGCCAACAACTTAAGCTGTTATTCACGAGAGAGAAAATTGAATCGTGCCATGGACATGGAACAGAATAAATGAAACTCATTCCTTAATGATTGATTGATATTAATATCGTGCAATTGATTTGACATGAAAGGCTTATGAAACGTATAATTAAGAAGTATCGATTCAATTTTCATATGCTGACAATAATCGTAATTTGAGTTCGATTTTGTTATGATAGTCAAGTTTTAGAGTTTCCTTTCTTTCAGCTGTTATGATTTATCATCTAAATGAATTTCTAGTAATAGATAAAAAAAAGATAAAACAAATTAAATCATCACATCAAAATTCATTAAATTTTATTCATTCATTGTTGAACAAGTCGAACGCAATTCTCAAGGCAATTCTTACTCAGGAATGAAAATTTTTATATTTTTAAAGATGGAAATTAAAATTTGAGTGACTTGGCTTTTTACTTTTATCATTTCGGTTACTTCATAAAACAAGCATGGGAATTTTTAACGCTGCTTATTAGGTTAAAATTCCATTTCCATGAAAGAAAGAAACCTTCATACATTCTGATGGTTGATTAAGTGAAGGTGAAACTTTTCCGCTCACAAATGAAAGCATGACCTGAATTTCATGATAATTTCTCTTGTGAATGATTATTCAAATAAAATCATGATCAAAACTCGCCTTTTTACTTCACATACTGCTCTGAATAAAAAAAGACTTGCTGCTGGGATGACAACCACCTGCAGATAATTAAATATAATTACGAATCTCGAGGATTTACATGGTAGCTCTAAAGCTTTGTTATTATTATGAAAACTTTTACTAAGCGCATTGCATGTTAGTATTGTTGGAGTTCAACAATGTACAACAAACTTGAGTTGTTTAACTTGATATCGATTGAATTTATTTCAAAAATAAACTCTTTTGTTATCCGAGGCTTTACAGTTCATCATGACGAATGCTTCGAGATTTCTACAATTCTTTATAGGATTTTGGAAGCCATCCTTTTGACTCAAGTGATTCATATCACATTTCTTCTACTTTCGTAGTGTACTGGAAAATATTTTGAGCTTATATTTTGATTGAATTTCAGAATGACACTCAAATCCTTTAACTCGCCATTACTTTTGAAGAAATCACGCGACAACTTTTCAATTCAATGCGATTTGATATAAAATTTATGCGCAATCTAAAAATAACTTTTTTTTCATAACTAAATTGAAACAAATCAAAATCTTTTACAATAATTAAAGAAGTTTTATTTCAATAAAACTTAATGTTGATATTTTTAAATTATTTGTTAATTTTAATCATCTTTTTGCGTTCCATGGTTTTCTGTTGAGTTGTCTCCATTTGATGAACCAGGAAAGTCTAACGGTTGTTTCTTTGTCGTGCTTTCAAAGTCGTCGACTTCATCATTGTCAATTTTTTGTAGTTCATCAAGTGGTATAGCTTTGTATCTTAATGCAAGCCACGTGAAGATTCCCATGTCCAAGAACATTAGACCAGCGAAAAGTGCAAATTCATAAGTTTGTGACTCAAAGAACTTCGCACCAACAATGATTGTGACAATGAGATTGCCAACAGCAACAGTCAATAACCAGCAGCCCTGAAGTACAGAACGCATACTTTCAGGTGCTTGAGTATAAGAAAATTGAAGACCAGTCACCGAATACATGACTTCACCTAGAGTCATGATAATATATTGTGGTGCTAGCCACAACATGCTGAAAGAGTTGGGTTCAGTGACTATGAAAACTTCTGCAAACTAGAAAGAGAAAAAGATTTGAAAAAGTTAAACAACAACTGAAAGTCTTACATAGTTTCCAGAAGTTCTTTCTTCAATAACAATTGTGTAAACACCACCAAGTCTCAGATCAACATCTTCTTTTATCATTTTATCCTTTACGAAAATTTGATAAACATTTGATTGAACATCAGTGAGATTTCTTGCAAGATAATCTTCATTGTACTGTTCACCATCTTTGTCTTTTAAAGTGACATTTGAACTTGACATGAGATTTGCTAAAATGCGAATTAACGGCGTTCCTTGTCGTGACTTGTCTGGGTCGTCTTCATAAACATCAAGCATGGGAGTATTTCTTGAACCTTTAATGAAGTGACTTGTAGCAGTTGCTGATTGGAGAACGAATGTGCCAGGTTCTGGAGCCACACAACCATTTGTGGATGTCGTGAACACGTAATCACTTTCAACAACTTCATCTTGCAACTTTATGCCAATATCAGTAAATCGAGAATTTGGTTCGATTTTCACTGCTGATTCAAAGATTGGTGAATTTAAAGTGTATTCACAATTCAATCCATTAAAGATTCTCAATTGTGCTTCGCCACCCTTTGGCAGTACTGGATACGTTCCCTCCAAGTTTATTTCAACAATCATCGAACACAAGAACGCCACCCCCGCAAAAATTCCACCAAGAGTAATTTTTTGTAATGGTCGACGAATTCCGATAAGATTAAGGATAGGATAGAAAAGAACTTCGTACAATGGAATGAAGACCAGAATTAAAAGTGGATTGATGACTTGCATTTGATCAGGCTTGATTGTATAAAATCCAATGTCGCCATCCATTCTTGTTGCTTGGAACGTCCATCGAGATCCTTGTTGATCGAACAAAGCCCAAAAAAGTGGAAGTGGGAGATAAAGCACCAAAACATTGAGAAGAATCTTCGTTTCCATCACAAGCTTCTTGCCATAAGATTTTTCAGCGTAGTCAAGCCAATGTTCCTTTGGATTTGTGTGTTTCTCACGACCTTTTGTACTTACAGCATTCTGAAAGATGTTAAATGTAATTAAATATTTAACAATGTTTAATTTTTTGTCATTACACCAATGCATTTGCAGACTTTAAGTAACATGTTGCCTTGTGGGGGAAGAATTTTGTACAAGAATTTTCCCGCAAGAAAAATAACAATCGAAGTTGCCATTAAAGCTGCTGGTAATCCAAATCCAAGAGGGAAACAATTTTCCATGTCAAAACATTTAACATCTTCCCTCAATATTGGTGTCACCAATGTCGAAATGAACGAACCAAAATTGATGGCAAAGTAGAACAATGAGAAGAATAATCCTAATTGTTTAGCTTGTTGTGGAAGTTTAAACTGTTCACCACCAAAAGCAGCAACACATGGTTTGATACCACCTGAACCAAACGCAATCAAACCTAAACCGATAAATGTTAAGAGGCTATTCAATGGAACAAGAAGGAGATCAGATAAGATAAGTTTTAAGGTAATTTTATGATTCTCACTTACCGTGCCGGTAAATTCCAAGGTTCGATTGAACCAAGAGTTATGACAACACTTCCCGATACATAAACCATTGAAAGCCATAAAATCGTGTGAAATTTCCCCCACCATGAATCAGCAATGATGGCACCAATAATGCAACAAAAGTAAACCAAAGTTGTGAAGCCATGATAAAGAATTGTTGCAGTGTCATCAGAAAATTCTAATTCTCTTGTCAAGTAAAGAACGAGAATTGCTAGAAAATAAATTTATGTTGAATTATGTTGAGGCAATATTCAATTTTCATCTTACTTCTCATTCCATAATAGTTGAATCGTTCGCAAAATTCATTGCTAATGATGAATGGAATGGCTCGTGGATATTTAACTTTTTCTTCCCTCTCCTCGACGTCACCATTTTGATGATCACCATTAGTCTCCACTAAGTTATTTTGTGTTCGAAAATAGAATAATTAATCAATGTTATCAGCAATTGTTTCTATTGTTTTCAACTGATAAGATAAACTTCACTTTATAGATTAACTAGAATTGTTGAAGTCTTAAATAATAATCACAAGAATTGTTGATATTAACAACAAATTAAAGTATCTTATGAATACACGACACTACAGCAAGTAGATTAAAAATGTTTTACAATCCTTCAGACTGAAGAATTTATAGAGTCATAATTGTTTCAAATATGGAAAGCAAATATTTTGTAATCTTATCGTCCATTGATTTAAAAAAATCCTATTTCAACGTTTACTTCGTGAAAGCCTCAAGTGCTAACTTACACCATCATGTTTGATTTCCTCATTTATTTTACATCTTATTAAGCATTCTTCACTTTCAACACTTTATCAAATTCTTCTGCTTCTTTACTGCTTTGTTGAAAATGTCAAAAATTTATTTAACTTTCATTTTTCAAATCATCAGCCACCGGAACTACAAAATTTTATTTTCTACATGAAAAGTTGTGCCATTAATTAGATCGACAAGATAAATAATTCGACTTTGATTTCATTGCTTGTTTAACTTCTGTTTCAATTAAATGATATGAAATATCTACTTATGTAGAAAAAATTGAGAAATTTAAGAGAGAATTTTTTAATTTTTTTTATCAGTTTGGCATTTAATTAACAAACGTTTCGTGGGCTCACTTTGTGTGGCTTTCGTGACTTCAAATTATTGATTTTTCTTAATGTCAAATTAAAATTTTATGACTTAACCAATTAAAAATTTTTCTTGTTAAGAAATCGATGGGAAATTTTTCAAAAATAATTTCAATTCTTAATTCAATTAATGACAAACGTCAAATAAATTCATTTACCTGTTCCATTTTTCTCGTCAGTAGACATGATGAAGTAATTTAAATTTTTAATTAAACCACTTTAATCCAAAGAACTTCTGACGTTCAGGTTAGTCAGCTGATTGCTTAATTTTCTTTTTTTTTTTCAATTTTAATCGATGAAATTAAGGATTATGTCCAATCAACTCAACAATCAATCTCGAACTAAATTAAACTGTCGAATCGTTCACTCATTTAATGTCCAACTCTCTCACAAAGTGCGTTGTTATCTAATCTTTCAATTGCGTCTTCAAAACAAAATATTGAGTAATTAAAAAAATCTCGTATCAAGGTAAGTAAAGCAATCATCCTGTAATCGAATAAAGAAATGAACATAAATTAAATTGAAGCCGACAACTCCGTTAAACAGCAAATTAAGTAAATGCTGCCAACTCCCTAAACGAACTTTCTATCAGAATATTGTCATTTAAAGCCAGTGATAAGAGCTCGTCGAACATTGGACCTCAAGTCCACACTTCTGTTTGATTGTGTTGCTGAAAAAGCTAAGACATTAACATTAAATGATTTCAACACATGTGGATGTTGTGGAAAATTCTTATCAGAGAAAATAACTTTTATTTTACTTTTCATTCTTTGTTATCAAGTCCATAATTATCATTCGCGGCTTTGAACTCCAACGGTGAAGCTTTCTCTTCATTCTTCAACAATTCATCATCAAGTTTTTCTAATTCCTCGAGTGGAATTGCTTTGTAACGATATGCAAGCCACATGAAGACAGCCATGTCAACAAACATTAAACCAGCGAAAAGGAAGAACTCATAAGTTTGGGATTCAAAGAACCTGGCACCAGCGATTATCACAACGATCAAATTTCCAAATGCAACAGTTAACTGAAATGTTTGATTTTAAGAAATGTTAAACGATTTGTAATGTTAAATCTTCTCACCATCCAACAGCCTTGCAAAACTGATTTCATACTTGCTGGAGCTTGAGTGAAGGAGAATTGTAAGCCAGTAATACTGAACATGACTTCTCCCAATGTTATGACAACATATTGTGGTATCAACCAAAGCATACTCATTGAATTTGGGTCAGTAATCACTTCCAAGTTTGTTGTAAATTCATTCAATTCACGTTCATCGATCATCAACAAATAAACGCCACCAAGCTTAAGTTCCAAATCTATAAGAATCGATTGATCGTTAATCATAACTTCATAATTGTTTGAAGGAACATCAAATTGGTTTGTTGTGGTTGTGCCGCTGTTTCCTCTGAATCTTTCATCTCTTCCTTTCTCAAGTAAAATTATTTCTGCATTTGGATCTCGAATATTTGCGAGAATTCTTATCATAGGCCAACCACGACGAGATTTTTCAGGGTTGTCTTCAAATTCTTCATAACTTACACGGTCACCTTGTGTTCCTTTTAAGAAGAAGCTGTGAGCCATTTCTTCAGAGAGTTTGAAGTTTATCTCATATCCAACATCATCTTCGCATGCAGCCGTTGCTGATTCAATTTTAATTTGAAAAGAATTTTCATCGCCATTAACTTTCACATATTCATCTTCAAAATGTTTCATTGCGTTAATTGAAAATGTTGAATGTTCAGGAATATTTGAAGAGAAACCGTAATTGCAATTTCTGCCATTAAATATTCTCAATTGTGCTTCACCATTTCCTGGAATGACCGCGTATGTTTGTGACAAATTTATCTCAACAATAGCAGAAATCACAAAGGCAATGCCAGCAAGAATTCCACCAATTGTCAACTTTTGCAATGGTCGACGAATGCCGATAAGATTGAGAAGTGGATAGAAAACAACTTCGTACAATGGAATGAAGATAAGAATTAAGAGTGGATTGATGACTTGCATTTGATCAGGCTTGAGTTCCCAGAAACCAAGATCTCCATTCATTCTTGTTGCTTGGAAAGTCCATCGAGATCCTTGTTGATCAAACAAGGCCCAGAAGACTGGAAGTGGAAGATAAAGCACCAAAACATTAAGAAGAATCTTCGTTTCCATCACAAGCTTCTTGCCATGAGTAGATTCAGCATATTCAAGCCAATAATCTTTTGGATTTGTTCGTTTCTCACGTTTTCGAAGCTTCAATGCGCTCTAAAGATAATTAATTGATATTATTGAATAGAATAGAATGAAAAAAATTCCTTTAATTACACCAATACAACTGAAAACTTTCACCAACATGTTGCCTTCGTTTGGTAGAATTCTATATAAAAATTTTCCACCAACAAAGATAAGAACAGCTATGAACATTAGGACAGCAGGAACACCAAAGGCAAGAGGAAAACAATCATCCATTCCAAAGCATTGAACATCTTCACGTAAGATTGGCGTAACTGTTGTCGATATTAGAGAACCAGCATTGATAGAGAAGTAGAAAAGAGAGAAGAAAACAGCAAGTTGTGCTGCTTGTTCTGGCATTTTAAATTGTTCGCCTCCAAAAGCAGCGACACAAGGTTTAATCCCACCAGAACCAAGGGCAATCAAAAATAATCCGAGTATTGTTAAAGCACTAGAAATCAAAATTATCAAACAAGATAAGATTATTTTCGATATTGATAAGTTTAAGAAGCTACCGTGCTGGTAAATTCCACGGTTCAATTGCGCCTATTGCTATCACAGTGCTTCCAGCAACATAAACTATTGATAACCAAAGGATTGTTTTATACTTTCCCCACCATGAGTCAGCAATGATTGCCCCAAAAATGCAGAAAAAGTAAACAAGCGAATTGAAAGTATGATAGAGAACCGTCGCGGTGTCATCATCATACAAAAGCTTTCTCGTCAAATAAAGAACCAAAATAGCTTTCATTCCATAAAAGTTGAAACGTTCGCAGAATTCATTACTGATGATAAAAGGAATTGCGCGTGGGTACTTCAACTTTTTACCACTGCTCTCGACATCCTTTGGCGGAATATCAGTTAAGTCATTTGGCGGCGATTCTAAAAGTATCACAAATCACATTTTGTTATCAAATATTGCCCAATGTTTCTTAATTGATTGATTGATCACTATTTGAACTGCTTTGTTATTGCCTTGAACTTCAAAATTTATTCATTTTAATTTTGTTTCTAATTTTAATTGCTTTAGATTTATTAAAGCAGATCATCACTTTAATTTTAAAAATTTATTATCAAAAATTTCTTTTCGTTACAAAATATTCTTAAGGCTCCAATTCGAAAAAATTCTTATCTTACTTTCTTTCTTATCAATTTCTGACATCGTTGATCAATGTTAAAACTTTTCAATTTAATTTCAAGCAACAAAAACTTTGGGTTTGAAACTAAATGGGATCGATCAGAAATGTAAACTGAAACGAATGCAAGAATGAACCTGACTTTTATTCATTTTTCTGTTGTTAAACTATCAGCAAAAGGAGGATTATCATGTCAACCTCAAAGCCATGATAATAAGTCAATCAATAATATTCTAAATCTGGATGGTGTAAGGTAACTTGATTTTACAATTCTTTTCTTGATAAATGAAATTTCCAATTTTAACTAAATGCTTTTCACAGTTTTAATCTTCTCTTATATTAGATATTTTGTCATCAAAATATTTTCATCAATGATAATACGAGAATCCTTCAGACATTTATGAACAAATCATTCGCAATCAATATTTTCAAGTGCTTTATTTAAAATTTACCAAGATTTAAAATTTAATTTAAGCAGTCTATTCGTATTTTTTTGTCTTCCCTCTTACTCCACTTTGTCTGATTAAAAAGTGAAAATTATTTTGGGATTGCACTCATTTCTATTTTTCAATTTGTTCTCTAATAATAATATGTAGTTTAATGCAACAGTAAGGGAAAAGGTTTGAGAGTCTCTGAGAACTTACAAGAAAACTTTGAGAATTTCTAGTTCAATACAAATCATTGTTACAATGTTTTCTGTTTGAGGAAAACATTCTGATGAAGCATTGAACTTTGAAATTTGAATAATTAAAATCCGTTAAATTTTTAAAAGTAAAAAACTTTCACGGAAGAATTTATGAATTTCATTTTAAATTTTTTAAGAGTTCAAATCTCATATAAAAACATTCAACAAACTGAATCAAAAACGTATGTAAGAGGTGGATAAATAAAAATATTTGCCAAAGCTAATTAACATACTTAATCTTGTGACGAAATTTTAAAATCTTTCTTGGATTTCCTTAAACTTAATTATAATTCATCAAACAAAAAGGGAAAGCACGTTGATGCATTGCCGTTTGGGTCAGCTCTTCAATGATGATTCTTCATTGTATTCACGAAAAATGCGAAAATAGAAAATGAATTCTGCATTAACCATAGGAGCTCATAAGGCAATCTTATATTGGTAAACAACTATGAATTTCGTAGCTTTTTTATCAGTGAATAACCGAACGAACACAATATGTGTACACTCTACAACTCGCACGATTAATACGAACGCAAAAGAGAGAAGGAAAATATATATAAGTACATCACTTGACAATAATTTTTGTTCACTTCGTTTTGGCAAATCGTTCAGTACAGCTGATCTCTTTTCTTTGACCGGTTGTAAATTTTAAAACGTGCCTCATTTTTTGTTGTTGTGAATTGATAGAAGAAATAGTTAAATCTCTGTAGATTAAAAATGAGCGAATTTTAATATTCTTAATATCATAAATTAGTTTATATCTTGTTTGTTCTTCGTAATTCTAAAGTTCAAAGTTATTTTTAAATCATAATTAACTATTTTTCTTATCAAAATGTCGAAATTCCCTGGTGAACAAATGTCTAAGTCCGAAACAATTGAGCTTCGTAATAAGATTATTGGGTGAGTGCCAAGATAAAAATTTAAGTCAGCGAATTTATAAAAATATTTATAAAACGCTTTTGACAAACGTGAAATATTTTTTGCTACTTCCACTATAAAATTTGATATCAAAATGTGTTGAAAGGGATGACAAAAAAAAATGTCAGAAGTATCAAAATTGATTTCACGTTTATATTTGCTTTGATATCGTCAGAATTAATATATTCTTTAAAACAGGAAGTCTTGCCAATTATTCTACAAAAACGATCCACTTAAGATCGTTCGAGGAAAGGGACAATTCATGTACGATGAAGAAGGAACTCGTTATCTCGACTGTATCAATAATGTGGCAACGGGTAAGAACTTGCGAAATAATCTTTTAAACCAATCAATCAAGGAACTTAATCATTTGTGTTCCATTTTTTTATCACACATTTAATTGACCAACATAAGTGATAGAAAACAAACAAACAAAAATTGTCCACGTGTGATTGAATCAACAATATAAAAAAGGGCAAAATATTAAGATCGTTGAACTTCGTGATATTGGCGTAATTGAATAATTTATATACAAAAATAAAATTGTTGTTATCACTTTCATTCGTATTACGCTCATCACGTTTTAAAAATAATTATTTGACTTGAAATCATAAAAAACATTGTGATGCAGATAATTTGTAATTGGAATATTTTATAACTGTCACAACAAACTTTATCAGTCGGTTTTCTCGTAAAGTACGTGAAAGATCAGATGATAATCATAATAATGTCATTACCAAGCTACATAATTACCATAAAGTTGACTACATACAACACATGTCGCCAATTTTCTACAGCCACGGGTGCTTTTGAGTCTCATGAAAAACTTGTAGATCAAAAGCTGATTATAAGTCATGAAAGTTATTGATTTTAATTGGTTTACGATGTGCATGATTTTTTAATAACGCATAAAACAAGCGTTCATTAAAATAGCGATTAAAACTTTAAAATTTCTCGTTGACAAATTGTAAATCTCGTCTTAACATGTTGTGTGGTTTAAACCACCCACAAGTTGTGAAAGTAAATATTCGGATTTTTGGTCGAATATAAGATCATTTTGTACCTTAAACATTTGTCCAGTTGTTTTCTTTTTAATTTTATAATTCATTTCAAATTCAGCAAATATTTGCTTTCCCTACCCACAACATAATTCAGGTAGCTTTTTCAGGAAGCGACAATCATTTGATCATCGCGACAAAGCTCAGTTAATGAAGTTGTAAGCAAATTGACATAATTGAAACAGCTACTCAAAGAAAGAAAAACAGTTGCAAGCAAAACACAAAACGTAGACCGAGAACAGACAGAAAGCCTCATAAATAAATCATCAATATCGCATGTCTCAAGTTCTCCCGCATTTCGACTTCTTCTTGCATTCGTTTTTGTTCTTTTGCTTGTTAAGAGTGTTCCCTTTTCCATTTTTATGTACACGTGATAAACACAAGAAAGAATCGTGCGTCTTATCAAAATTATTCTTCCTTTCTGTTTTACCATGAAATAATCTTTCGAAAAAATATCAAGAAAGAGAATGCTTATAGATGACGCAGGAATATTATTTATGAATGCACTTGACGGTCGTTCTCGTTTTTTCATGGCTCCAATGTATTTTTAGCTAAGAAATGAGAACTCGCTATCGGCTGATTACTGACTGACTTTACTTAAAAACTTTAAACTGATAATGAAATTTCACGTGCTCACCATGTTGACTCGTGATGTTTGTAACAAATAACAACAAGCGAGTAAAATTACTTATCGTTTCCTTTCATTTTCAGTTGGTCATTGCCATCCAAAAGTCGTTCAAGCGGGTTCGAGTCAAATGTCAGTAATATCAACAAACAATCGCTTCCTTCATGATGAACTTATAAAATGCGCCCAAAATCTCATCGAGAGAATGCCACATGACTCATTATCAGTTTGCTTCTTTGTCAACAGTGGGAGTGAAGCTAATGATTTAGCACTTCGTTTGGCGAGAGCTCATACACAACAGAAAGACATCATCACATTAGATCAGTAAGTTGAAATATGATTTTGTTTTTCAAAACATTTTTTAAATCTGGAACTTCTTATCATTTCGTGACTGTTTATATTGTTTTAATGTCATTTGATGATTGTTAATCAGAGATTTATAACATATCTATTTATTCAGTAATAACGATGATAAGGAGGGAAAAGAAAAACAAATTGAAAGATAAGAAAATGATCAGTTAATCAAGTCTTGATGAGAAACATAATTAAATTCACGCACGTGTTAAGCCGGTTAAAAGAAACTACTTTATAAATATTTAATTAACTTATGCAGAAAAATGTCTTCGCTATGTAAACTCAATTCACTCTCAAAATGTTAATTAATAATTTATCGAACAACTTGCAAGGCAATTTGCATTAACAACTTTTCTTTCCAATCTGCCAATTATCAACGCAATTTTTATTTTTAAATATTTTACTCACCATATAAGAAATAATTTGCCTCGAGTGATTTGAGTGATTAAATTATGGCTCAATTTTTATTTATGTATGTGAACGTCTTGTCAATTCATTAAGTATTTATCTTTGAACATGTTCATTTTGCAGCGCTTATCATGGTCACATCATATCGTGTATGGAAATTTCACCTTACAAATTTAATCGGCCCGGCAATATTGACGTGAAGAAACCCGATTTTGTGCATGTCGTAAGTTTATTTTAACAGCCGTTGACGTTTATGTGACATAATTGTGACATTAATTTCCATTTATCTTCCATTCATTCTTAGGCTTCATGTCCCGACGTTTATCGTGGAAAATATCGCAACATTGATCATCCCAACTCGAAACTTTCCGATCTTTATGCGAATGACGTTAAGAAAATCATTGAAACGATTCAACAGAACGACAAAGGAGTCAGTGCATTTATAGCTGAGAGTTTGCAAAGTTGTGGTGGACAAATATTTGCACCTGTCGGATATTTCGAAAAAGTTTACGAAGCAGTGAGAAAAGCTGGAGGCGTCTGCATTGCTGATGAAGTTCAAGTTGGTTTCGGTCGAGTTGGAACTCATTACTGGGCATTTGAGACACAAAACGTTGTACCAGATATTGTAACGGTCGCAAAGCCGATGGGCAACGGACATCCAGTTGGTGCTGTCGTTACAACGAAACAAATTGCTGATAGCTTTGCTAAAACAGGCGTTCAATATTTCAACACTTATGGAGGTAATCCAGTTTCGTGTGCTATTGCTAATGCCGTGATGCAAGTTATCGATGAGGAGAAGCTTCAAGAGAACTGTTTGGTTGTTGGAAATTATTTGCTGGAGAAAGCTGGCGATCTTATGAAAGATTTTGAATTGATTGGCGATGTTCGTGGAATGGGATTATTTTTCGGAATTGAATTGGTAACGGACAGAAAGCTGAGAACACCAGCGACTGAAGAAGCAAATTTTATCGTTGATCGTATGAAGAATGTTCATAAAATTCTTGTGAGTTCTGATGGTCCCGATGACAACGTTGTGAAACTAAAGCCACCGATGGTTTTCGATAAGGAAAATGTCGATGAATTCATTGCTGGATTCAAAGAATGCTTGCAACATATTTATAAAGAGAAAGAGGTAAGCGGAGGTTGTGTTGGAGATAGAAATGGAATGTTAATTAAATTCTCTTGTTACTTTTAGAAATTCATCGCACTTACTGCGTCATCTCAAATTCCATGCAGTTTAACGCTGTCAGCTGCAAAAATAAGCGAGAAACGCGATAGATTTATAAAATCGGTTTAATAATTAAAAGGGAAAAAGATTTTTAGAATAATTTTAATCATTTATTTGTAGATTTAATCCTTAACTTTTAAGATAATTGAGGAAATTTATTGACTATACTTAAAAATGTGTGAATGAGATGAAATATTTAACAGTTATCTGACAGATTAATAGATTTAATAAAAACCATTGAAACCATTAGTGTGAGTCTTGCTATGACTCTTAACGAAACAAGATAATAAATAGATTTTTAATTACACTCAGCGATCCATATAAATTTTCGCAAAATATCTATGAAATAAACTAAATAAAAGCGTCAGAAGTTAATCTATTTGGTATTATTTTATGACCTTTCATATTTCATTTTATAATTATTTAACATAATTTGTAGCATTGGTGGTGTTAATTTATTTATTGAAGTAATGTAATATAATATATTAGGTTTAATCTCAGTTGAGCGTCTTCAGTAGAGTGCATAAATATGTCGATTTTATGAGTTTATACTTACTTGCAGTGATAAACTGGTTGCGATATAAATTTGTCGAAGTAAGAATTGAGTTTCCTAAACTCGCAAATGAAAATCTAACGGTTAGTGAAATCAAATTTTCTATTTTCCCCAATTTTCTTAACTAACTCCATCTTTTGAAAATTCGGGAAAGCTTTTAACTACAAAAATATTTCATTTGTTGCGCTCTTTATGAGATATTTTGATAAGAAATTCAAAGTTTAATTGTTAATTGATTATGATGATAATATCTGCACCTAAAATTATCATTTAAATTCTCTTAAGAGACAAACTTTCGGAGGTTTGGAAATTATCAAAATCTTCATGGCTTGAAGCTTAACGCATATCACAAATTTTCCCTGATCGTGTAATTTGATTAAAAGTCTCACAATTCTTCCGTTTTCTGTTTATTTAACACATAAATCGAGCACCTGGAAAATTTCCTTGACCTTTGTTCGTGCTCCTTGTTTCGTTCATTCACCGTATTCGAAAAAAAAGAAATTGTCGCACGAAAAAATCATGAATGTGTGAAGACACGACGACAATAAGTATTTTCCTTTATTCCAATTCAGCATTTTTACGATTGTCTTCCTCACGAAAACGTATAGCGAGTTGTTATTAATGTGAAACAGAATAAAAGCTTATTGGATCGAGGACAACGTCCAGACATTTTTTATCGATTTCTTGCCTAAGTAAACTGCCCTCACGCTCAAACAACTTTTACATTGTTGAGTAGATATGTGAATGTAAAATTATAACAGACGTGCTCATCATGCTACCACAATTTTCTATTTTGTATGTGTTTAAAAAAAGGAAATTTTGCTGGAAAAAGAAAAAGTTTGCATGTCAACATTTGACGGAAATGAAATGGGCGGAAAAGTCCCAAAAAAATATTCTTTTTCACGATTCGTCTAGCAATGTTTGATGATAATTTCTAAAACATCAAAGTTCCCACATGAACCAAACATCATCGCCATAAAATTCAATGAGGTTTCTGCATACGAACAATCGTGATGATGGCAAAGTGCACTTACTTATTTGCATCGTTGCATTGTATCGCAGCTGGGGGGCTGCAATCGACTCTTTCTCCTTTTATTTTCAGCTACAAGATGATCATACATTTACCTGCAGCTCATCCTATCCCAGACAAAGACGCATCGTCTTTTGAAGATTATGAAAGCTACGTGATCTTGAACTGTAGTTGCAACGACGTCGAAAATAAACATCGACTTTCCACCCGTGTAAGACTTTCAATAAATTTCCCAGTTCATGCTGAATGAAAAATGTTCACAATTTGCATTTGAAATGCTTATTTCCTTATGTCGTTTAATGTTGAAAATTTATTGCATGCTGATCATAATCGCGCCAACGCTGCTTAGGCTATTAATCAGATTAGATTCATGGGAACTTCCACATCATTGATGACGTTTATTAAATTCACATCAATTCTTAAGAGCACCTACCACTAAGATCAATTTCATTAAAAGCTTTTTTTCTTTTTTTTTATTACATATTCAAGAAGTCAAAGCTAACAGCAGCAATTTCCTTACTCAACGATGATGGTTTGAAGCTTTGGAAGAATTCTCGAATGGTTTTTAAATAAATTTAAAACTTTCTAATCATTCTTCCATTCGATCCAACATCAGATTTATTTACATTGAGATGAAAACTCGCGAATCCCATAAAAAAAATGTAATAATTACGATTTTACTTAATTCACGATTCGATTCTTTTGAAGCTATCGTTGTTGAAGCTTGTTTTCTTATTTCATTTCTTCACTTTTTCTTACATCTCCAATTTCCGAATGACAATTTTTCCATGTAAATAAATTCCTCTTCTTCTTCTTCTACAACTCGCCAAACTAATGGAACGAATAAGAAATAAAGCACTACCTAACTTTAATTAATTAAATTTCCTACGAAAGCAGATCTCCATTCTGTGTCGCTTAACGATGTCGTAATTTAAATAAATAAAATCACAAATGGGGAATTAATTTTCATGCATCATGTTGTCTTGTTTGTGTACATTCGGAAAATTATTTATTTGCTGTTTTTCGATGTTTTCTTATGGATTTAACATAAGATTAAGCGTGTTTGCCGTGGGTACTGTTTCTTTTCTTTATTATAATTTTTTTTTGTTTCATCTTGCTCGACTTGCACCATTCTATGTGAATGTGTAGACAATCGAAATACTTTGTCCATGTTTGTTAGCACAACGGCACCATTTGACTTGGGACTTTAACAAAAGCGAATTGGAATGCCTTATTGAGCCATAGAACGAAAGGGCAATGATGAAAAATTCCAATTTTCTTGTAAATGACTTTTACGAAAATGTTTGTTTTTCTCTTCAAACATTACAAACACTTTTATTGGAGAAACGGTAAAATGCATGAATAAAAGCAGGTTGATTGAGCGCAACGAAAACCTTTAATGCACAAGGTGCAGCTGATGTTAGATTTTTTCCTTTGATATCGAAGACAAGGCACAAATTTTGAATTTCACATGTCGATGTTCCAGTTTGAAATTTAAATTGTTGCTTTGCAAAAAGTTTTATTTTAGGTTTCGCGTAATTGTCAAACATTTCCAACTGGGCATAATTGAATTTTTATGATCGACATTTTCTCTTGCAACTTACACTTCACATTTGAATACATAAACCAAAGATGTCTCCTTCGCTCTAACAATTTCTCAATTTTCTTTTATTGCCCATTTTTGTTAGATCTCATTGCATTCTTCGATACCTTGTTTGACTTTTAACTGTCTGTCTATTTAAATAACATTTGAAATGCAAGTGATGTTGCTGACTTATTTATTTCTTTCAAAAGGAAGGAATGGAAATCAAAGACATCTCTACATATCGGTCAATTAATGTTGAATGTTAAATTTCAATTTTGAAATGACTTTAAGATCGTCTAAGATGACTTGTGAATATCTAACATAAAGTTTCCATCTCAGTTTTTTTTATATGCTCATGTTATGAAGTTTAAATATCTGATAAAATAAAAGAAGAAAAATCGAATAATTAAATCTAACAAGCATAAAATTGCCTAACATTATTTAACTAAAGTTTCTCAAAGTATTAACTGAAAGGAAATAAAATTAACTTGAATTATAGTTTTTGATTTACTTGTTTAATTTTTAAGCGAACATTTGAATAATTTTCTCATTAAACTGCTGTTAGATTTGCTATTTAAGTTGTTGTTTTTCTTTGAAAGAAACTTGTCTCAATGTTGAATTATAACGGCATCAGCCTCCTCGCGGTGGAATTAAAGCATGTGCAAATTTAGAATTCGATAACACGCAATCAGCATTAGGTGATTACAAATAGATTTGCATTTGCAGAATGAATTACACGACATCAGGCGCGAAATAGCAAAAGGTGTGGGCATTAAGCGATTAACTTTCGAATGATGACTGCGGTTAGATTAATGAACTAAATTCGAAGATATTTAGCAGCGTTTCCTGCACGTCCGCGCATAGATCTTATCGTGCAATCTCTTGCGATAGTTCATTTTTCATAAAGATGTTGGCCTTCAAAATCATCTCTAGCATGCAATTTAAACGCTTTTATTTCTTCATCAACTTCTCTACACACAATTTTTTTGCATAAAATGAGAAGAGAAAAAAGAAACGCAGTAAGATGAGAAATCATAAAAAAAAGCGTGAATCAACCCACGCAGTAATTGAACTCGCGAAGTCTTCTTGCACGTTTTTAATTGAAAAATGTAAGCGAGAGAAGCATCTAGAGCATTGCAATGGTCTTGAAGAGTCAACGGATCTATCTACATAAAATGATCTTCAATTAATTGTGTAGCTCATTCACGTCTTTCCACGATCTTAAAGAATGATGATAAAAAAATAAAACAAAAACCTGATTGACTCTGTCTGTGATTTACTCGTCGTATGAACGCATTTTATGTTTTAAATTAATTTTAAACTGACAAACTAGAACATAAAAGAATCTTTCATGTAACTTATGTTGTTATAAATTGAACGAATGATGCCCTGAAGCTATCCCGAAGAAGTTTGTAACGATGTGGGACTCGCGTAACTTCTATTTCTACTATCGCATTCATTCACTTACTAACTTCAATTTCCCATGGGCAACGTTCGAGCCATATCTGCAAAATATGCAAAACAAGGCGGGGAAGAAAAGAGACGAAAACTCAAAACGCCGAGGAAAACGAAGACAAATTTCTAGTTAATTAAAAATGAAGCGGAGTATGCATAAAATTCAACAGCAACAGTAGCATAAATAAAAGAAAAAAAAACAAACAGAAATCGAAGCTCTTCTAGGAATCGAATGTGTACGAGACCATCAGCAAAACATTTTAATTTTCAATTTGCAGTTAAATTGAGAATTTGCTTGCACAACTTTTATTTTTTTTGTGTTCTTCTTTCTTCATCTCATTGAACTGAATGGTTACAGGGCAATGTTGAAGGCGAGTGAAGCGAAAAGAACAAAAAAAAATATTGACGAGAGCAATAATCAATGAATTGAAATCATTTCATTAGTCTTGTTCAGGTTTGTGCTTTAACGAAATACACGAAATATGCATAATATCCCAGAGAACATCATCGTTGACGTCGTTTAGCGAGATATCGAAGAAACCTTTTTTCCCTTCCATTTCCCAAACCACCCACGCAAAAGCATCGTATCCGAAAAAGAAAAAATGAAGACAACTCGTAAAGGAAAAACATTGGGAAAAAGCTTTTCCCTTCTCTCGCACCCTGAAAAGTTCATTCGAGTTCATTTGCTTAGTTTCTTGACTTCCACACATTGTGGCAGAGCAGTAGTTGAATCCATGGAAAATTGATGTTGTTTTGTTTGTTCTCGTGCATTGCAAGGAATTGTCAGTAAGAAGAAATTCCGTCAAAGAATATTTTCCCAGACATCTCCACCCACAATCTACCTCAACGAAAAACATTTTCATCGAAAAAAAGGTTTTTTTGCTTTCGACTTAAAACGTTGCAAAAAAATGCCTGCCAGACGAAAGACGCTTCTGTGATTTTCAAAGCGACGTGTTCTTTGAAAATTGTTCTTGTTGGTCCTTACATAGAAAGGAAAGGGAGAGAAGACGTGCAATGATCAAACAGACGAACGACCGAACGACACAAATAGGAAAAACAATTTTCCATTTCAATTGCCGCTGAAAAGTTCTTTGGCCTTTGAAGACGATAAAAATTAAGCGGGGGAGAAATTTCATTATTTTTCATAGTGGTACCAAAAATTGCCATTTTCAAATGGTGACAAACGGATTCAAAGCTTTTCATGATGAGTTAAAGGAAATGATAAAAAAAATCATGAAAGCAAACGTGATGTAATTTTTAAAGCAGTAGACATTGAAACGATTTTTCCTTCTTGTTTTCAGTCTGATGGGAATTTCAGTTGCGACAAGGCCATATCTTCGTAAACAAATCTTCGCACAAGTTCATGTCTCAACGGTTAAAGCCTGCCTCGCTTTTTTTTGTATCAATTTCAGAAGCTTAGATGTCTGAGATTTTTTTGCCACATTTCTTCGTGTTCTTTCTTATCGATTCTTATGCTTGTGAAAACATTCACAACGCGTCTTGAAAATTGAGATATAAAAAATCCTTTTTCAAAACAATTCAAATTTGTTCGCAAGAAGAAATTTTACATTAAAATTCTACATGATTTTATGAGTCAGCGGATTGTGAGTAGATAATTGAAAAAGAAATGTGTTTTAGAAAACAAGATGTCAACTCAGGTGTCATGTGCGATTTCCATAAAAAGGTGATATTTATATGTGTGGTTTTACGATTTAATGCAATGTTGAGGGAAATGTTTATAAGGCAACATTAATTATAAGCTTTCAACCGTTTTCATGACACCATCAGTCGAACTCTTTTTTCACTCATTCCACCTTCGAACTTTTAAAAGAATTTAACTGAACTTACTGCATAGAACAGATAATGAAATGTTATTACATTCAATTATAGTTATGTTTAACCACACGTGTACACACTGCATAGAATTGAATTCATAGTGAGAAAGCATTTTCAGAGCTCTTGTTAAATTGAAGCGCGCTGGAAACGCGAAACGAAGCCATAGATGTACAATGATGCATAAAAGGCAAGATTCGAACATTGTGTTGCATGTGAAGCGCATGAGACTTAAAGACATTCCACTCCGTTTGATAACTGAATTATTTAACACATAAATGGATGGAAGAGAAAAATGCGTGCAATGCACATCATTAAGAGTCTTCGTTGCAAGCATTTCAAAGTAGATTCTTCCACTTTTCCGTTCTAGCAAACTCACGACTTTCATTTAACAAAAGTGTTCAATGAAATATTTTCATGGATACTTACAAAGATTTATAATTTTATGTGTTGGTTTCCGATAGCATAGTCATTACACATATCAGAAAAAGCTCACAAAGTTGTCACATTGTAGCATCAAACGAAGCGCATTCATTTTCCGCATGTATACATGTCATTATCGACTTGACGCACACATTGCAGAGTAATGACGATAATAATTGCAGCTTAAATGCATTTATGTAAATGCAGTTTTAATGTTCGCATACTTCGGGAATGGCACGCGGCTTCTTTTAAAGACGTGTGGAAAAAAAAAGTGCGTTGAAACACGAGAGTGGAAAATAAGTTCTGTTTATGGTGCTACAATTACGAGGAAAATATCACAAAGCGGAATATGTAATTGATGGATGTTGTTTCATGCAATAATGTTGAATGTTAAGGTAAGCTTCGCATGTCGATGATATCAGTTTTATAATCAAGAATATGAAAAAGAGAAATACCATCTTTTGTAATGATTGGACAAAGGATACTATTTGTGATCTTAACAGTTGATCAACTGACAATTTCTCTGAGGTAATAATGATAATAAATTGAAACGTTTCTTTTTATTATATGTCAGAATAAATTATAATAAGAATGTGTAATTTTTTTACTTATGCAAGACTTACTGTAGTTAATTCATGTCAATGAAGATTCATTTA
Source organism: Clunio marinus (assembly GCA_900005825.1). NCBI lineage: Eukaryota > Metazoa > Arthropoda > Insecta > Diptera > Chironomidae > Clunio > Clunio marinus. Next base: position 864,460 of record CVRI01000004.1, read on the forward strand.
AATATTTCGCAATTTATAATTTTCTAAGTTTTGAATTGTTCCATGGAATTGCCGGTTGAGGTTGAACCCTAAAACTTTTAGAACTTATTTAAATTTATTAAAACCGAATAAACATTTCAATGCAATCTCAACTTATCTAAGATTCTCTCAATATTCAACAACATGAAAAGAAATTCCTTTTGTTAAGTTGTCATGTTTACACGATAAATTTCTACATGACATAAATTACTTTTGTCACCAATTAAGTCATCCAATCACAAGAAAATGTCAGCCAGTTATTATCGTTAAGACTTGGAGACGAAGTGAAGGAAAATGCGTAATTGAAGCTTTCATTAATATTCATTAAAGAGTGTAATCAATCAATTAACTGCCGATTATAAATTGAATGTTTACACTTGTCGTGTGGCGGTTTTGATTGAAGAGAAATTATGGAATGAAAAGATTTGCAATTTAAATGAACTCAATAGCGCTTTATCTCAATTATAGTGTTCAAAAGAAATCATATTTTATGTAAATTCTTTTCGCTACTCTGTCTCAGGTCATTAATATTAATTTAACGCACATTTCAAATGCATATAATATTTTTCAAACTTGCGCTTGACTTGTTGTTGCTGTTGCTGTTGATTGCTTATGACATGAGACAGAAAAAGCCGTTTCAAAGAGAAATGGAAAAGTAATTGAAATATTGATAGGATTTCTTTCACATTCATGTCTATGAAATATTTAAGGCTGGAGGCATACAAAGTAGCATTCATCTATTGAACATTGATCAGATGGAAGTCAAAGATCTCAATTTATCATACATTCGGAAGATTTCTGTTGCTCAGCGGAATGTTTTCGCACGAAAATTGAAGTTTTGCACAATTTTTTAACTATTCTAAAGAATAAACAAATCGAGTCGATAAAATGTTTTCTACTCAGCAAAATATCTTTTTCCAATTTCTCGTTAATTAAATTCACTTGAATTGTAATCGTAATCAAATATTTACTCAACATGATACAATTAATCAACCATTTATTTTGAGTAGTTAAATTAAATAAACGAAACTGATAAATTGAAGTTTGCATCTTAAAAGGTTGAAAAAAAAACAAATTTACAGACAACATCATGTAATTAAATCCCCATAAAAGTTGCAGTAGCTTAATTGAGGACAATAATTACAAAATGATCTCAATCAAAAATTTATAATACTTGAGAATGATGAATAATAAGTTCATGCTTTTTATGTTTTATGCATATCTTAAAAAGTCGTTTGCATTCAAAGCAAATTTTCAATTAAAGGTGCTTTGTGGATAAAGAAGCACAAGAAGAAAACGATTAATATCAAAATACGATCGAATGTATGCCGAACGAAATATTTTTAATGATATGAGAAATAAAAACGAGCGAAGGGAAAAAAATGAAAACAATTACGCGATAGATTCAATTGAAACGAAATGGGTGTCTGATGAGAATAAAAGAAAAAGTTTTGCGCCTTCCTTTATGTGTTGAAGGTGAAAAAAAGTTATGGGAGGATTGCTGATGTCATGTCACAAAATTACTTCCAATCACTTAGCATTCTTCCATAAAAATTAAATTATAAATGAACCTCAACTTCCAGATGCAATTCCCAAATAACTCTCACTTCTTCATGTAAAGTCCATTTAAATTTTCCGTCTTGCATTTCGCATTACTCTTCATCTCGTTTTCCATCCAATTAATATGCAAATTAGACTGAAATTAAATGTACTTTTATAACTTCCACCGAGTCGGGTCGGGTCGGTGAAGAATTAAAAGAAATTCCTCTTAATCTAAGAATGTGAATGGAAGTTAAAAATTTATATTGTGGCGTGTATTAACTGACAGTGAATTGGAAAACTCACTGAAATTAAAGTTTAAGTTTCTGAACTAGTTTTCATGTACTAATTACATATCTAGAGACTAATCGTCCTCATCAGTTTCCAAAACACATCTTTGGGGCAAAATTCTCTTCATTTTCAATATTGCCAAGAGATTCGTTTGAGTTTTCCGTTTTCACAAAAACACATAATTGAAACGATCGAAAGCAGAAAAAAAGTTGGAGAAATAAGTTCAATTATGTTTTTAAATTCAGTCGATGAAGAAGAAAAACAAATTTACTTGGGGTTTGTTTATCGATGATCTCCCTTCATGTCGATGTTTTTCTTGCTTTTATATTAAATGAAAAGACGCAGAAAGAAAGATAAAAGAGAAAAGGGCGAATCTCTTTCATTGAAATGAACATGAAAAAGGAAAATTCGAAGCAAATGGCGAACGAATTGATAGCGGAAAAGTCCTTCATTGACATCAATTCGAGAACGAGTATGATGCCCTCCTGGATAGAAAATCAAGAATCTCGTAGAAAAAAAACTTCTCGTTTATGCTTATTTGAAAAAGACAACAACGAAATAGCATGGAATATGCACATAGCCCGAAAGATCTCATCAGACGCTTTTTGCATGAACCTGATTCAGTATTCCAATGAAAAATGATGGGTAATTTAAATTTGGAAGCTATGAAAGAAGGAACGTTAAACGTAGAAGCTTTTTATTGTTGACAAAACTATAAAAAAGCGACATTCAACAACCCTGCATTCTAACTTTCGTTATAGCTTCCTTTTCAGATCTCACTATGAATGTTTTTTCTCTCCTGAACTGAAGACTTTTCGATGCAAATTTCATTTGCGCAAAAAATTAATCCCACTTGATGGCGCGAACGCTGCACGGTATGGTCGATGGAGCGAAAAAGAGAAGCGAGAGCCATCATAGAAGTTTCTTTATTGATGAAATATTTTTATGCGATAATAAAAAAGAATTACAAAATGCTCATGCACAAAAAAAAAGACGGAAAGCAAAGAGAAGACTCAAACTGCTATACTGCTTTTGATATTTGCAGAAGAAGGAATGAGGATGAGGAAAATAAATGTGGAAGGAAACAAAAGCATAGTTGGAGCTCTGAGCTTCCATCATTTTTCATTTTCATGTTTTTTTCTTGCGCTTGATGTGCGCCACACTCTCGCAAATAAATGCCCTTTCCCATCCTGCCGTCAACCCAAAACACCATCATAAGCAAAATAAGAGTTTTTACACAACATTCCCGTTTTTTCTGCAGTCAGGAAAGAGTTCAGAAACTTTTACAACATTTCGTTCTCTGCAACTACTCACTTCTGTACAAAAGCACAATCAACTTTAGGAAAATTACGAAAAAGGTTTTTGAGGCGAACAAACAGAAAGAAAGAAATTTCCGTCCAACTGTTGTGTGTGAATACCCTTACAACAGTTCCTTGTGCCTCAAGCTTCATCGCGCTGTGTGAGTTTTTTCTGAAAATTTTATTTACTACGCTAAACAGTTATCTACATGTAAAGTGTAAACTTCTGCTGCTTTCAGAAAGCGTTGAACTTTTGGGGTGGTTTTGTTTTTGAGGATATATTGTGGGTGGCACGAGACGTTAATGGAACGAGAATCATTACTATACACTTACACAAAATATATTTCGGGGTTCAATGTTGAGGCAGATCAGGGAGAAGAAAAACTTTTCTCTGACGCTGCGTTCATTCTCTGTTAACGTCTACTTACTTAAATATAGAAATGTTAAAAAAAGGAGCTATAAACAGAGAAATATGTTTGTGAGAAAGGCAAACGGATCGATAAGTTTTGTCTGGAACTTTTTTTTTATTCATTTCTCGGGCCTTATTGTGTGTGTTGAAACGTTTCATGCGTTCATTGCTTTCATTCTGAGACAGAATTTTTTTTCCATCATGTAAATGTCTACGTGAGACTGCAAATTCTATCAATTACATTTCGAGTTTTTGCTTTTACAGCTTTTTTTTATTACTTATTATAGATATTTATAAAATTGCGGTGACTGAAAATTGGCATTGGAAAATTTGGTTGTCAGGAATGTTTTTGATGGTGAAAAGTCATTTCAGGTTTAATTTACTTCATGTGCAACATGTCACAATAATTCTCAAAATTATTTTACTTCATCCTTCAGCATTCAGTTGGCATAAAGTTTCGTAATTCGATCGTTAAAATTTCATACTTGTCTTACAATATCGCCTCCCCAAAGCGAAGCATACGAAGCATTCAAACTCATACATAAATTCAAAGAATGCAGCGAGCGAAAACGATAAGACATGAAATTGGGAAGAAATGCATTTCTTTTTGCATTTCATTCTAAATGGTGGCAGAAGCAAAGATAATATGCCATGGAAAATATAAAGAAGCATCTTCACGAAGAACGAACATGGATGCTATCATTAAATATTTACAAATGAAACAAAACTCTCTCTCTCTCTCTCTCCCTCCCCCTTGCTTTTCTCGTTGCTCATAAAAACAAGTTTTTCGTTTTTCTATTCTCTGCTCTGATGCATCTGACGGATGACGGTTGTAAAGTCTTCCAAGGAAATACGTGGAGACATCGTTAAATAAATGAAGTTGAAGTATAAGATTCGAATGACGATTTGACTTTTATGTTGGAATTTTTTTTTATTTTTATGTGAATGCTTCGAACTTTCGTCGGTTACACATCAGATAATGCGGAAAATTATTTTTCCTTTGACTTAAAGTCTTTGAAATTCCATAAAAACTGAAATTTACTAACACAAAATTTTCATTAAATTCTCACTTTAATCTCATAACAAATAATCGATTAAAATTTTTTTTTTATCTCATGTCAAACATCTCACTTCGTAGATATGTAAACTCACATTGAATCAAAATAAATACTGCATGAAAGTACAATGCAAACTGAATTTCCATGTTGATTTTTCTCAACGTCACTTCTAAAAAAAGAGAATTGCATAATTTATTTAGGTTGATGGAATATCCTCGTTCCATGTATCTAGTTTAATTGTTGATATGTCATCGTGATGCGTTGTTCTGTGCAATATTAAAAAAAGAAGAAAATCAACACGTATTTTCAATTATTAAATCATCGGGCGTTGATAGTTCTAGTGGCGGAAATAAATTTTCATTTGATGTCTGCACATCCCGCGTGTCAAAGGCAATAAAATACCAGAGTTGAGTGATGACTAGAGATCATCTACATATCTTTGCGAAAGTATTTGAACAAAAGCAATGCGTTTTATATGATGACAGAATTTACCATTTCAAACTTCAAATAATAATAAAAAGTAGACGGAATTGCACAATGTACACATCGCACGCTGTTAGAGGGAAGACAAAACGAGAGTGATAATAACTGAAAAGCTGGTAATTCATTGATGAAAGGACAATAAATAAAAATCAAGTTGTTTCGAACTTTCAACAATGTTCATCCGCTATCGGCGATGTTTTGAAAAGTGATGGAAAAAGTGCAGCCTCTCGCATCAGCGTAACATTTTTTCTGTCATGCAGTTATCTAGTTTTTGTTTTGGGTGTATAATCAATTGTCAAACAATGACAATTTACCAATTTATCTCTTCATTGCGCGTTTCGAAAAAGAGTAAATTCACATCGTTTTGCTTGCATTTGCCCCCCAAGCCAATAGTCATTCATGTTTCGGCCTCCTTTTCCATAACACTGAATATCATTTGCTAAAGTTTGTGTGTGAAAAATCTTCACTCATATGGCGAGATTTAATTTTTTCCGGCAAACGTGTGCATTTGCACTTGTGGCTATTTCGGAAAAGTGCTTTTGATGGCATGCCGCACGTAGTCGAGTGTGCAAATTTTTCTCGTCGTTTTCGAAAAATGGAGAAAAAGAACATCGTAAACAGAAACGTGCATATGCAATGTTGAGGCAGAAAGGCAAAGAACAAAAAAATCACATCGCGATTTCACATTGCAGTGGAGAGACTTGGCTATCATCGTTGAAAAACAATATTTATGGGAACAATTAAGCCTAATTGCTTCAATTTGATAGGCAATTTTTCATCGTTCTGCTGCGTTTGCTTTCTCGTTTCGAAGTTTGTTAGTGGACCAAACTAGTCGACGTGTAAAGAGATTTTACATGCTTTGATAAGTGGTGACTTCATTTGTAATTGAAATATGACACAGTTGAAGGTGGAAATTGTGTTGAGTGCATTTTCATCTAATGCAATTATTTTCATACACATACATGAGCATGTTACACAATCTACTGCTTTTCTCATTCAATTTCGTTAATTGATTGATGTGAACAGCGAAACTTTCGAGGGAAATATCGTACCAAATGTTCCTTTACATAAGAAACATTTAAATTCAGTGCATGTTTAATGAACAAACGAGTAAAGTTAATTGTCATTAAAATCTATGCTTATTGTTTTGGAAAAACTCGACATTATCAACAATGAACGATTTCAATAATGGAATTTTAGTGTAAGCTTTCTATCGAATAATTTTTAAAATAATTCCTTATTGTTAGTTTAGAAATAAATGACAAGTGAGAAACATTTCTCATCGAAGCTCAATCTTTTTTCTTTTTCCCCTCGACTTATCTAAGCTTTTGTGCAACGAGATTTCACTCAAAATAATGAAAAAGAAAGAAGAAGCATAAGAGCTGGAGATTGAACGGAAACAAAAACCAATTTTATCAATGGTGATTATAGGACAAAGGAGAGTTCAGTGGACAATGATAAATGATTGTTCGCTAGAGATACATACAGAAATTCAAGCACATAAATTTCTGCTCGAACTTCTCAGCATTTATTGTACATTTTTTATATGTTGATGCCGATTTTTTTCTGCAATATCTTCTTTTGAATCGTGTATTGATAGTGCACGATGGTGGAAGACCACACCTACGTCCAACTACTACAGTAGACCGTTATTGGCTGGCGAAGCTTTAAAATTGAGCTTCAGAGGCCATCGGCCAAACGCTTGTATTCGTCCTCGATGATGTTGAATGGAAAAGCCATAGATATATATTTTTATGTCCTTAGAGTCAGAAGAGATCGATTACATCAATATTTTTCATTCTCGTTTCTCGTAAAAAACTGAAATGGATTTTTTTGCTGCCCTCTCTGTTATAATAAAAAGTAAACTTTATAGTCTTCAAAAAGGAAAACTTCGACGAAAAAGAAAACTTTCCTTGTGATAGCAGCTGAAAAAGCATTGATGGTTTTTCCCTGAGTGCTTCATAAATAACGTCAGAATGACAGAAAAAACTGTAATGTGGGGAACAATGCAATGGGGTGCAATTGTACGTTCCATTTTAATAATATCGGTAAGAAATCTTAAAGATGAAATAACAAGAGTTACAAAAATGTCAAATCATCCCTTAGAAAAATATAAAAAAGCGAACTTTCCCAGCTCAAACTAAATGCAAGTAAACAAATTTATCATTGTCATATATTTTGAAAGATATTTGCTTTCTCTCTCCCCACAGTTTTAATGAAAATGAAAAACAATTTTTTATGCATAAAATTGCAGAGAATGCAAAAAACTTTTTACTTTGAAAAGGCTTCGATAATTGAAAGATAATCAATAGCGAAGTTTTTCATTTCTTCTCCTTCTCTTCTCTTGGTTTAAGTAGTGTTGGAAAATAATTGAATCGATTAATTGACAATTATTTAACATTCAGTCAATTAACTGATAAAACTTTCAAATTTAGAATTCTGACACGTTCAGAGTGAAAAATTTGAATAGTTTTAAAAAGCTTCAAATTCAATTAATTGACATCTTAATCAATGCACCAAAAAGTTGAAATTGACAATTTCCACACTACTATTATCGAATGTCAAAACAAAGATTTCTTTTATATTATTGCAATAAGAAAACTGAAATCTGCTTCTTTCTTTGTTAAACTAGAGTCGAGGATAGAGCGAGATGCTATTCAAAAACAGTCTTAAGGGCAACTCAAGCGTGATGGATGAAAATGTTGTTTTAATGTTGTGTCTTGTTATTAAACGAACTGCAGCAAAGAAGAGGGAGAAGGAGAGAGAAAAATACTTTTCTGATATTTAAAGTCCATGACATCAAGTTTATAGCTACGAGATTTATTATTCAGTAGATTTTTCATTTAAGGCTAGAAGCATAATACATCTACTTGCTTTCATTATGCATTTCCCACCGAATATAATCCAACCTGAGACTGTTCACATCTTTTATATCCACGCATAAACGATTTCTTGCACCGAGAGTTTTCTGTTTAATTTTCGTGTTCAACAGAAAATCCCATTAAAGTCCTTCGAATTCCCGCAAACGAGGCGAGGGTTGAAAAGCATTTTCAATTTCCCAGATGCTGGTAGAACTTTTTAAGAGAAAGAGAAAAATTATTTTTATAGCCTTTCTGGTACGCTTTTGTGCTTTGATAGATTTTTATGGCTCTCGTTGTGAGAAGCGAGATGCAATGCCGTGTTCATCGTCTTCATCGTCGTCTCATACCATGATAAGGGCATAAGGAAGTGCAGGAGTTTGAACACTTGCACAATAAATGATTATTTCACATTTTAAGAAAAAGACGACGGAAAAGAATTTTTCACACACAAAACTTGACAGCCCCGAAAGAATTCTCTGAAGTTATGGTTGAGCCATTTATTATAGTTGTTTTTACTCTTTTTTTCTTCGTTTCTCATTGCAAAACTCAACAAACATTTATGTCGGGGGTTGATGTGGATTGAAAATGGCAGTAGCATCATTTCTCCTTCTTACAGAAGACGCCAGAAAAAGGCAATGGAAATGTGTATGTGTGTAGCTGCAGTGTCAGAAGCCCACAACCAATTCCACCCTCGCCTAAAGTTGCAATATTTTCAGCGGTTAATCTCCCAAGCCATTTTATATTATTCCACTATAGTCCCCGCATCCCATTCCTTTCTCTCGTCTGTTTTATTTTTGAAAGATGATAAATTACTGTTTTCAGGGTAAACACAAAAAAGAGAAAAAAAGATATGAAAAATGCACAAGACAGGCACAAACTATCTTTCGTCTTGCTCACGAAAACTCGAGGATGGCAATGGCAAAAAGCACTCAAGAGCTGTGTAACATAAAGTTCGTAGAAAAAGAGACGATTTGCAGCAAGGAATGCTCGTGTGACAACACAAAATAAATAATTTATGTGTCAACCGAAATTTGTTTATTTTGTGCTTGCATGCTTTCCATTTTTTCCTTCATCCACGGAAGCTTCTTTCATTTGACTTGATCGAAATTGATGTGTTGCCATAGAATGCGACATATTTAATATTAAACATGGTAACGATCTCTATGTAAGACATATTTCACAGGTTTCTCGTGCAATGGCGAATGTAACATTCGAAAGCGTTAAATTTTCCCACCAAGGAAGTTTCTAAATAATTCTTTCAAAATGAATTGATGCCACTAAGAAGTGAAATTTTACCCACGTTTTTTACGTTCAACACTACGATATGAAAAAGCATATTTGCCACAGTAATAAGCTATTTAATAACAAGAACAAAACGATTATGAAAAGCAACTATTACAAATGAATGCATGAGAGATAAAAATACATCATTTCATTATTTTCCTCGATGCTTCTTCACTTTTTTTCTCCATGTGGCATTATATTCCATTTTCATTCTTTATCTCTATTATGTTCTGAAAGTATGAAGTTTAATGTGCTTTTTTTTGCTGTAATTTGTTTTTGCCTTCTTTCCCTCTCGCTCGTTCGCCTTTGAGAGTAGTTCAGTATTTTACAATTTTTGCTTCTTACATCAAGTCAGCAGTAAAGAAGAAAAAAGGAGAAAAGGAATTGTTAATATAAAGAATGAACTATAAAACTGTTTTAGTAGAGTTTAGGAAGATTAAAGTAAGGTTTTAACAGAAGTTGTTCTTAAGTGATGTAAGAACTGCAAAGAATAAAGATTATTTGAAATGTTCTTTCTCATATAAGTTGAAGATTATTTCATATCATATTTAACCCCACCACAAGCATAATCATCCAACATGGCAAAGCATTAATTCAAATAATGTTTTTTTCTTGCTTTTTTCAAAAGAGAAGATTATTAATAACAGAAGAATCAGTCAAGTGGTCGGTCGTATGTTGTTCATAAAGAAAGTTTACTTTAACTTTCGCAATTCTTTCTTATTTAAATTTCACATTATTGCATTTTTAAATATGTACAGATGAGAAACAATCAATATGAGCATGAATAACATTAGACAAGCAAAGAGTTTTATTTTGACTAAAATCTGCGGTCTTCATACTCAAAACTTCATCATGGTGCATCTGGGAAATGTTAAAGGAAGATTTTTGTTCCTTAGATGCTGGCAAGACAGACACAGGCATTAATTTTTATTATCATGAGTTCTAGAACTAGCTTCAAGGCACTTCTTTGATAGAAAATGAGCGTCATTATCATTAAACTTCACTTTTATCCTTTTTCCAACCCTTAAAAAAATTTCAATGCAAATTAACGAGCGATATCATCCAAGAAGTCATTTTAAATGCAAATTTATTTTTTCCTTCATCAGGAATTCTGCTGGCTCTGAGTTTATTGTAATAAATGGAAATTTTCAGTTAAACATGGCTGGAATAGTTGATTTATAAACGAGTATCGAAATTAAAGACGAACGTGTTACTACGATTTTGACAGAAAATAGAGAAAACTTTTCGAAACACAAAATTTTGTTTTCCACGACAAGAGTTTGACAATAAAAATTTTAATATTTTAAATCGATTCGTGTAAATGTAAAATCGAGACAATGAGAAAGTTTTTCGATAATTTTCATGTCATTTTCAATCCCTCTTCAGATTACACTCTCTGGTTGTTGGTAAATCAACAACAGCTCTCATTCTGCCATGGGATTCATTTCAATGTCGATTATCATTAATATCACATTTCCATCGTCACTTAATCTACACAGTGTGAAGGATTGGAAAGAGAAATGCAAATTACAAAGTCGAATGAGTTGTGCAATGTTTCGACTCTTTATGCACACTTAAAATGCAAACTCTTAAGACGATGAAGTGTGTGTGTGTGTGAGTGGGTTGCATTATGAAAAAAATTGAGAGCAAGGATATGAAAAAGTTCTTTAAATTCTTTTTCCTCGACTTTACACTGACAATGTGGAACAAATTCAATGATGCGACAATTTAAATAATTTATTTTTGTCAAGTAGCTAATTGACTGGTCTCTTCAATTTACTTTCAAAGTTAATTTTGAATAGAAATTCATCGACAAAAACGTTTGGTGATAAATTATACTTGTCAACAAACATCCCTACTTGATTCTTGTGTTCTAGATAAAGTAAGACATGCAACTTCTATCTTTAGTTTTTGTTCGATTTAATTCACGATGAGATTGAAAAGCGATGTGAACAAAAATGATAAAAATAAATATTTTTATGACGACAACATAAAATTTCGAGTTTCATTTTCCTCAATTCAGTTCCTAGCATTTGTTGGATTAGAAAAAAAAAGCATGAATTGAGGACAAAAAACTACGAGCGAGAATGATGACTTTGAGGGTTGAAAACGAGGACGAATGGAGGACGAGAAAAAGTTCTTTCGACTGATGCGATTTTTTTTCCTTTATTCCCCATCAGTTACGTGTTGGTGCAAAAACACAACTTTTCCATTTTCCATCCTCTGCACATACTCGCAAAAGCGAAGCAATGGAGTGAGCGCAAGTTGAAAGCGTTTGGAGAAAAGTTTTTCTGTTTTTTGCCTTCTTTCTGAAACTTCCCACACACACCGAACACGATAAACGAGCTCAGCTGACACGAAACTTTTCTGCTCTACCAAAGCCACCCACAAAGTTTCGCTTCGAACAAAGAGAAAATATTCCATTTCCAAGGCAAAAGAATTTACTTTTTATCCTTGTGTGCGGATGGAGAAAAGCAGCAGCGCAAATCCTTATGACGATGACATTAAACGAGAACGAGGTTACGATTAATTATATTAAATATGAAATTTTATATTTTCGGTGCAACGTTCCATAATACGATTCAAGTTTATTTGAATGTTGTAGGAAAATTCCTTGTACGTAACCTTCTCATGCCTTTGAAACAAGTTACGGTTCATTCATTCTCTGAATAGTGAAATGACCGATTAAAAGGAACATAGTAGAACATCCGTAAAACAAAAGAAGAATATAAAACAAAAGGAATTCGTCCCTGACCTAATGCAATATCGCTGAAAGAAAGAAAAAAATTAATTATATGATGTTAGGGAGAACAGCTCGATAAATTTTGTGATTGCGCTCTATGCATGCGAAATATTACCGCTCACTTGCAAGGATTCATTTCATGTTCTTGTGCATCATGTGTATGTTGTTTGAGCAAACGTCTTCGTTTCTTTCTCAAAGCTGCTTTCCTAATATATTTTGATATAAAATTTAAGTATACATGAGATAGAAAAACTTCTTTCTTTATTGCAAGTTAACCTAGTTTGACAAAGAGTTGAACATGGAATCTGAGAAATTTAAGACTTTCATTTAACCGAGAAATTTGACAGCTTATTGTGGTCATTTCTTAAACTTTAATAAAAAAATAAATTTAAGAAAAGCTTCATGATCAATTATCTAACACAATTTTAACAAATTTAATTATGTAAATAAAATTTATTAATTTTCCAATTAAAACTTTCACATGCACATGGGATTTGAATGCAAGTCTCATGTAAATGCCTTGAAGATGTTTTTTCTTTTTCCTTTTCTCAACAATGAACATCGAGCTCACTTCCATGACCTATCCTATCGTTTCTTAAGTTAAGGTTTTTCTTCATTCTCATAAGAAGTTTTTTTAAATCTTTTTTCTGCTTTCTTTCTTGGTTTAACATTTAAAAAATGAACGCAAAGATGAAATAAACGATCTGCTTCTATGTTTCCGACATTTAATTGGATTTTAATCAAAAAAGAAACAACAAAAAGGAGAAAAATGACTTTTTTTATTTTGCTATCGACGAACGATGTCTATTGTTCAATAACGATTTCATGCTCTTCATCTACACGCTGTCGGCTACAGTTAAAAAAAGATCTTTTTATCGTCTCCAATTCACGTACAAATGGATGAGATATTTGAATTGTAAATTTTAATTTTGGCTAGATTCTATTTGCTCTAACCGCACGTTCATACATTTATCTTTCGCATAGATCTCGATGAGTCGAATGAATGTGAAAGGAAGGAAAATAGAAAATATTAAAAAGTCCTCTCGCATTCAATATATGTATGACATTTTTCAACGCCAACTAAATCTCGTTCAATAAAGAGATTGTGCTTTGAAAAAAAAATTATGTCTAAAATAATCCGAGGAAGCGTTGGGTGTGGGTGGAAACTAAGCAAAATATTTTTTCCAACTAAAATAAGTCCCAGTTTGTATACCTTTCTCGAGTCGCTCTTTTATCGTATCGTGCAGATTATTTATGAATGTTTCCCCATTTTTCTTCGTTTCAGGCAGAAATTTTCCAAGAAATAAGCGCAAAAAAAGTTGCAACGCTAAGCGAAAGAGAAATTGCATATGTTGAGCTCTATCGAAGCTTACAATTTTGCTTATTCTTGCGAAAATAACGAAAAAAAAGAAAATTCTCCCAATTCTGAATGTACATCGATAGTTGTGTAAACTTTGAATCGAATGACCATCGTCTCTTATTTCAGAGACAGCCAAGCAACAACAAAAAAGCTAGATCAACGAACATGTAGTGGACAACGGAATGAAGGGAGTCGGGAAGAAAAAATATTGATTTTAAATTTTTCCTCCTTTTTTTCATTAATTTTTATGATTCTTTCTCATCTTTCATTTATGTGAATAGCCCAGCATCGTGCTGAAATAAAAACTGAACGAAGCATCTCATGTGAACAGGTAGGAAAGAACAGACGATGTTGTAGTTTACTGATAAATAAATATAAATTCTATCTCTAGACTATAATCAAAGAACACTGTGAGCTTTTTGCGGATGTTTGTACTTAGATGAAAATTTAGAGTGAGATGAAAAGAATTTTCCTTCATTCTATTTAAGTTACAAAATATTTTCATTGAAAGGATTTTTCGAAATCATAAATGCATGAATAAATAGATTACTTCAGAAATACGTTTTTATTTATCAACATCAAATATTTCTTTCGAAACATGGACGGTCTCATGATATTTACAAGCTGAGACTTTGTCCTCGAAATGAAAACTTTTTTCTTTCTGTTTGTGGAAAAGTTTTCTTCCCATATTTGTTTGTCGTTAAATTTTTATCCCACTCCACTTTGAGTTTCCCTGCAAGATGTATAATTTTTACATTATGTAAATAAAATTGTATTTAGTGAAATAAATTTTCATTCATGAAAATTCCATGTGAAGTACAAAAAATACTTTTTTGCAAAAGCTTTTCTTCCATATTCACGTACAAATCATGAGATTCATCTTTGGCATGAAACTTGCATATTTTTGAACGAAATGGAAAATTACAGAATTTTCACTCGTCTATTGTAGCAGCCACCATTTTACCCTTCCATCAGAAGGAGATCAATGCAGCTGTGTTTCCACCCGCACAACTTACAGATGTGTTGGTTAAAGCTTTTCCATCGAAAATATGAAACTTTTAACGTGATGCTTTCGTTCTCCTCTCATTGCTGATGTAACGAAAGTTGTAACGATGGAAAAGTTTCTTTTTCTTACGATAATTGGTTGATAACTAAAAGAAGAAAAGTTCTTTGAAAGTTACGCAATTTCCTGGAATGTCACAAAGCTTTTCATTCATTTAGTTGCATCGTGCAATAATGGAAAAGGAAAAAGAGATTCATCAGAATTGACCGACGCATGAACAAAGAAAATTTGTTGCCTATTTCGGATTTTCGTCGTTTCAAAACTGAATTTTTTTTCTTCTCTTTTCTTTTGTACCAACGTGTGCAAGCGTTGTGTGTTTTTATTTTATTTTTTGTTTTCCGTTGCACACACAATATCGCTTCGATGCAGTTTTGTTGTTGCGTTGTGTATGCACTGAAATGTATGGATGAATTTTTTTTTCACTTTTCTGATGCAAACACCAACACGATGCACGAGAAAGCCACACCCTTTGGCAATCGGATTGGTTGGGTCGATTGTCAGCTAGAAAAAAGGGTCCAAATCAATTACGCTACAATGCAAGAGAAATCTTCTGTGATGGATGAAATAAGTTCGAATAATTAATCTCAAACTAAAGGATTTTAATGATTAAAGAAACTAAACGACTTCGTCTCTAAATATTTAATACAATGAACTTGAAATTGTTTCCTTCAATGGCAGATAAAAATATTTTTCTCACCTTGCCAACTCTTCCCACTTTCCTCATTATCCAAAGTAATGTGTCAAAGGAAATATCAGATTAACTTCATTAAATTCTTTTAAAGTGAATTGAAAATAAATTGTGTAGACTAAGCGAGATCGAAGTTCTTCCCAGAATTATTTCCTCATAGAAAATTGAAGGCGGCAATTAGCTCATATGACGTATGAAATACGATGCTTCATCGTAACCGAAACCCAATTAAAGTTTCCCTTTTGAAAATTCATCTGAAAAATAAACAAATTAAAAGTTTAACTTTTTATGCAATGCGAATCATGTTTTAACAAATCTGATGACATTCTTAGTTTATTTGTTATTTTTACATGTGATTTGATGCTATTAAAATGGAAACGTAATATAACTTTTTGCAAAAAGGTTTTAATTGCATGAATATACATAAATATCAGCGTTACACATTTGAAGACACGATTTTAGCGCCTCAGCAAAATATAAAAACATTTCCTAGAATCAATGCGACGAATGGCAATTAGTGCTGATGCATTAGTTGATGTTTTGATGACATTTGTTGAGTGGAATGTGATATTACTTGTCGTACGGGTAATCAGCAAGGATTAAATCTGCGTATCTGCGTTAAGAAGCTGCATTAATGACACTTAACTGCTTCTGATACATTCATCAATTTCGACAACCGTTAATACCAACCAACCGATGTTTTCCTGCTCGCTTTTTTTCTCTGTCTCCCTGTAAACAGCGCATTGCAGAAGCTCTTTCATTTCACTTTAATTTGATTTATGATATCAGATTGTCTTATTAACTGTCTTCAATTCCTCTTAATTCCTTTCCATGCACTGAGCGCTCTTCTTTTTTTTTTCGTGTCTTTCAGACGAGAAACGAAGAAATAACGACAAGAAGTAATGAGAAATAAGCCAAAAAAAACCCGTGGATAATTTTATTAAGTTCTGCATTTTCGCATACGAGAATGAGCTAACGTAATTTAACTTTGCGTTTTCAAGCACAATTAAATTTTAAAATCATTTTAAATATCCTTTCCTTAAATTGGAAGATTTGGGCTGGCAATGAATATGATAGTGCAGTAAAAACCGTCGAACAAATCGCTCATGAGCTACCTGAAATAATTAAACTTGAGCTCATGCATGCACACATATAATGTTGAGATTATGCATTGCATTGTTTGAAAAGATTTTTTTTTCAATTTCTTTTGTATGTTTTACAATGAAAGTTTACGATAATTAACAATAATCATTTTTTTTTTCTTTCTAATTAGCTCAGCCCACTATTTAGTTTTGTGCTTGAATCATTAGCCTGTGAAAATTCTTTATCGTTCGACATTACTTTTATTAAAGCTTTATAATGTTCTTATATTCGATTGAAGTTAAAACCGTGTAGTAATAAAAACCATAAGTTTCATGAACTTCATAGATAATTTCAGAAATCTTTCATATTTAGAAGGAAAAAAGTAATTTAAAGTTTGCTGTTAGGACTTTTTGGAATTATTATTAATGATTCGATAGTTCCTTAAATTAGCAATTGAAATTACTGTTTAGTAATTGAACAACAGTGAATTAAATTAACAAAACAATTTCCTTAAACTAAACTGAGATAATAATTCTTGATAAAATTACTCAAATAAACCCAGTTTCAAGTTATGTTGCAACATAAAACTTTTACCTACTTGAATCCAAATTATTTTCATATTTTTTATAAAAGATAAGATTTGAAATTATTCTACATCTACAATAAATCGAAGCGATTTTATTCAGAAACTATTTCTCTTTTTAAATAAATAAGAACTTCATAAGGAATATTACATCGTGTCTCTATCATTCTTTCTGTTTTATATTTTATTACGAGATTTTGTAATCAAAATTCATGGTTCACGCAAAATAATCGTGCGCACTAAATTTTTCCAACAAAACCGTTCAACATTGCTTTCAATAATTTCCCATCCGCAACAAGAGTCTGCTCCGCTTTTTCTTTCGCTTTTATTTCGTTTGCGGTTAATTCGTGATTTGTGATATATGAAAAAGATCATTAAATTGTATTTCTATGTGCGATAACACAGCGACTCGAGCGCGCAACTTTGAAGAGAGAAGGAAAAAACTTTACAAGTGTAATGAAATGTTGCTTACCTTTTTTACCAGGCTTTTTAAAATAGCAAGTTGAAAAAAAAAAGTTTTAATTGCTTCGTTCGAAATCAGCTCGTTTTGTTTGCCTTCAGTAATTTGTAACGAGTCAGGAGAACTGATAACGATTGTATTTAGTAGATGGTTTTATTGACCTTTTCCAATATCCTACATGAAATAATGAAATGAGCTACGAGACGATTAGAAATTACTTTATTTATTGTACAAAATGTTTTGAGAAGAGATTTTCGAAAGTCAATGGAAAGAAATCGTTAATTGACTTGAATACAGAATGTTTTCTTCCATTACTATCTAATTTCCTTGTTACATTGAGAAAGCCAATTAAATGTGTTGTTTGGAAAAAGTTTGATAATTACCGAACATCTCCTGATGATGTGCACATAAGTTGATGATCTCGGAACATCCGTGGGAGTCTTGAAACTCGTAAAAAATGTGAACAGTTGTTGAAAGAATGTTTAAATTACAACGTTAAACGTTTTCACAAGTTAAGTATCATTCAACATTTAAATGCAAGTTATGCAGAATGAAGTTGTTGACATTAATTTAAAAAGGAATGTTTCCTCAATCTTTATTTCGTTTTTTTTTCATAAAATTACTTATTTATGTATCAACGGAATCCAAAACTTTGTGACACAATTTTCAAACAAACTTCTTTAGCATCATTTTTTTTTATTGAAATTATTAAAACGTTTTTCTCAGTTGCCTTTAGGTAGTTACACGACGCACGATTTAATATTTGGCTCATACAATATCGCAATGATAAATAAAAATAAAATTATGCACAAAAGTGTCCGAAATTTTGATAATGTTTGTTCCGAAAAATTAAATGCAGCTGCTATAAAACAAAATTGGAATACAATTTATGACATAGATGACGTTGATGAACAAGTGAATTATTTCAATGAGTTGATTCTAGAACTTATGAACTTTTTCTGTCCTATCAAAATTTGCAAGGTCAACAATGATTGCAGACCTGATTGGCTTTCTGATAAGCTTTTACAGCTGATTAATGCGAGAAACTTTTTCTATGAAGCAGCAAGGAATCAAAAGAATGCAACAGAAAAATTATTTTTAAAACAACAGTTTATTAAATTGCGAAATAGTGTAAATGTAATGAAACGTAATCTTAAAAGAAAATGCCTCCTGAAACGCATGGATGTAAACTTACCTAACACTATTCTTTGGAAAAATTTAAATACATTTGGCGTCACAAAATCTAAATCTACTATTAGTGACAGCTTTAGTTCTACAGATTTCAATAATTATTTCAGCTCTGTTTTCACTCCATCAGATATAGATTCCTTTTGCGATTCAAATGAAGATCTTTCGAATGATGTTATACAAGAACTTGATTTTGAGAACGTCACGAATGATGAAGTTTTTAATGCATTAAATTTAATTAAAACTAAAGCAATAGGTGAAGATGGAATCTCGATAGTTTTTATTAAAAAGTTATGTCCTTTCATTATTCCCTTTATCACTCATATAATTAATAATGCTATTACAAAATCAATTTTTCCTTTTCAATGGAAAATCGCAAACATTCGGCCGATTCCAAAAGAAATTAATCCAACTGAACTCTCAAGTTATAGACCTATTAGTGTACTCCCATGTATGTCAAAAATTCTTGAACGTTTAATTAAAGATCAAACGGAATATTTCATTGAATCTAATAACTTGTTATTCGAGTGTCAGTCAGGGTTTCGAAAGGGACACAGCACAAACACCGCGTTATTAAAAGTTATTCATGATCTCTCTAATGCTTTAGAAAATAATTATTTCTCAGTCCTAACACTTTTAGATTTTAAGAAGGCATTTGACTTAGTTGATCATAAAAAACTAGGTACTTGATAAACTTAGAATAAAATTTAATTTCTCATCACGATCATGTAAATTTTTTAAATCTTACCTTTCAAATCGACTACAGAGAGTACGTATTGACGACGAGTTTTCAGAATTAACACCTGTCACTTCTGGAACCCCACAAGGTGGAATCTTATCAGCGCTGTTATTTTCTCTTTATATTAACGATTTACCTGAAGCAATAGATTGTAATATTCATCTCTATGCCGATGACTCCCAGCTTTACCTCTCTTCACCAGATGTTGTAACCTGTGTCGCTAAAATGAATGATGTTCTACAATCGGTCGTAAAATGGGCTTCTGAGAATTCAATTATAATCAACGCACAAAAATCTTCAACAATCCTAATTAGTCCAAGAAAACATCAGAATCCACCCCCAATATATATCGGCTCTGACATTATTCCCTATAGTGAAGATGTAAAAAGTCTTGGGCTTATTATTGACTGTCAACTTACCTGGCAAGCCCATATAACAAACCTATGTCACGGAATTAATTCTACTCTTTACATGTTACGTCAAACAATGAACATCACACCACTAAATACAAGAAAGCTTTTAGTAAAAGCTCTTATTATACCACGAATTATGTATTGCAGTAATATATTTCTAGGATGCAATAGAAAATGCTGGGCAATAATTGAGAAAACATTTAACTCGTGCATTAGATACGCTTTTGATTTGAAAAAGTATGAGAGAATTTCCAGATATAGAAATGAAATATTAGGTTGTCCGCTGGAAAACTTTATTAAATTTAGAGCGTGTCTTTCTATGTTCTATCTTCTAAAGAATAAATTTCCTCAATACTTATATTCTAATATTACTTTCCCTAGATTTCCCAGAGGACGAACATTAAGTCTTCCAGCTAAAAGAAATTGTCGGCAGCTTGATAATTCTTTCTTTTGTATGGGAGTTCGCCTTTGGAACTCATTACCCTCAGACGTTAGAATTCTTGACTCTACGGTTGAGTTTAAGAGACAATCTTGGTTGCATTTCGCATCGACATAATACATAAACATTTTCCCTTCCTCATATTCCAATTTCACCCTTTCCTTTTTCTTACAGAGATGATGACGAAAGACTGGTCGATGACAAGCGACGATGTTATCAGATTTTATAAACAAAATTTATTTTTTTTTCTTTAAAACTTTCTACGAAATTCCAATAAGAATACAACGGTGTATATGAGAAATTTTCCTTCATTTGAAGAAAATTGAAAAAGAGCGAAGCTTTTATTTGTACACCGAATGAGCATAAACAATAAATAAATAAATAAATAAATAAATTCATCACNCTCGTTTTGTTTGCCTTCAGTAATTTGTAACGAGTCAGGAGAACTGATAACGATTGTATTTAGTAGATGGTTTTATTGACCTTTTCCAATATCCTACATGAAATAATGAAATGAGCTACGAGACGATTAGAAATTACTTTATTTATTGTACAAAATGTTTTGAGAAGAGATTTTCGAAAGTCAATGGAAAGAAATCGTTAATTGACTTGAATACAGAATGTTTTCTTCCATTACTATCTAATTTCCTTGTTACATTGAGAAAGCCAATTAAATGTGTTGTTTGGAAAAAGTTTGATAATTACCGAACATCTCCTGATGATGTGCACATAAGTTGATGATCTCGGAACATCCGTGGGAGTCTTGAAACTCGTAAAAAATGTGAACAGTTGTTGAAAGAATGTTTAAATTACAACGTTAAACGTTTTCACAAGTTAAGTATCATTCAACATTTAAATGCAAGTTATGCAGAATGAAGTTGTTGACATTAATTTAAAAAGGAATGTTTCCTCAATCTTTATTTCGTTTTTTTTTCATAAAATTACTTATTTATGTATCAACGGAATCCAAAACTTTGTGACACAATTTTCAAACAAACTTCTTTAGCATCATTTTTTTTATTGAAATTAAATGTAACAAACTAGAGTTAAATCACAAATCAAAGGAAGAAAAAATGTAGAAGAAGAAAATCAAATCACGTTTTTTTACGAAAACTTATTTTGTTGCTCTTTTCCCTTCATTTCTCGAGTTCTCATGACGCTCTACAGCATCTCAACTTTTTTTTCCTGCAGTTACGTTTGAACGTTGTCTTTTATCCAGCGTTCTACAAAACGCTTCAAAAGATATTTAAAATTCAAAGGAATGAAAAGTTTTTCTACAGTTTCATGAAAAAGAAGCAGAGTCAGAAACATATTTTTGTCATTGTTCATAAAAGTCTCATATTTGCATGCTTTGAATCTGTTTGTGATATTGATGGCATTTACACACAAACACATATTTTCCAACTTGAAAGGCGCAGCATTTAATATATCACGTTTTTAATGTAGAACAAGATCAAGTCATTCGAGATAACAAGTTCGATATTCGGGCAGGCATTTAATGCTATGGCAGTGGGGATAAGAGACGAGGAATAAACAAAAGCCAATCAAAGTCATGAACTGTCTCGTGATATGCTCGATGGCACCTACAGGCTCGTTCATGGCGTCTCTCGGAGTTTCTATCACTTTTATAAAAGCTCTTTAGCTCGTACATAATACTTCAAGCAAGCATAACATCTTTTTAAATGATTAGACGATTAATTTCTTGATCTTACTCAACAAACTTTTATCATTTTAACATTTTCAAACAAAAATAATTAATTCAAGTTGAGAATTTGCATCACTGATAAGTAAATGTTTTCGAATAATCTTAGAATCTGAATGCAACATAACAAATTCAAATAACTTACTATTAAAATATCATCAAGAAATGAAACAAAGATAAAAGCGAGAAGAACTAATTTTCAGATAATTCCATTAAATTGCATCAAGCAGAAGAAAGGAAAACTTTATACACTAGTTTTGTGTAGTTTTATAATTTAATATACTCAATTGCGATACGATCTCAATTTAATGCTATCAACATGTTAGAACACTCTTTGATTCTATGATTTTAAGAAAGTGGCGTTTTGAATATGAAAAAGACTTTGGAATTAAAAGCAGTCAGAGAGTTTAATAGTGCAGAACGATGTGAAATTATGGAAATAGAAAAGAGTTAATAGGAGTTGCACTATAAGTGCATAAAAAGGCTTTTGAAACGTCTTTTAAGATTAGAAGACAGCTGTTAGTTACGATCGTCATTAGACATTCTTTCATTTTGTGTTTAGCTCCATTATTCATTGTATCACTTCGCTTTAGGGTCATACTTATTAACCTGAGAAATATATTAATGTTAAGATGCATTTTATAGAACTTCATTAAACTTCTCTTACGTTTTATGTTTTGAATTATTTTAATTGGATCATTAATAAAAGGAAAAAAATTAGATCAAAATATTGTCTGAGCGAAAATCACTTTTCTGCGTCATATTCTCGTGAAATGAAGTCAACGACCCCGAAATTTGTTATTTATTTTTCCTAAAATAACTCATCGAAATACCGAGATATCTATTAAGCAATATCATGAACTCTACGTCTACGAAATTTACTTCAGTCATCACACATCATTTCAATCCCATCAACAGCACTCGCATCACCGTTAAACCAACTAATCAATAAAACCCTCCCAAAAAAAGAAAGACAACGAGTTCAATTAACTTTCCTTTGCCACGAGATATTTGTTGTGTCTGAAACGAAAAAAGGTCGTGTAATAATAATTTTTTCGTCAGACGATAGACATGAAAGGTTTTTGGCCTTCAGACAACAGCAGCAGACGTTTCTCATTCCATACGCTTCTTGCCCACTAAACTCACCCAACAGCCGAAAATATTTATGTACGAAAATGTGCGTATGAACTTTTGTGTGCGAAACGAGAGCATTCACCTCTCGCACCAGACGAAACAAATACCAACGCACAAAACAAAACTTTTCTTCTTCGCTTCTTTACATTTCGTGGGTGGTAAAATAGAGGCTGATCTTGAAAGCCTACTGGAAGGTCATGAAAAACTTCTTCGTCTCTGTTTTGAATGTCGTTATAAAGGACATTTCTTTCCACCCTTGATAATCGACAAGAAAATTTCTTTCCCTTCATTCGTAAGATTTATTAAGAAGCAGACACGCACTACAACAACAGCAGCAAAATCGTTTTGTGAAAATAAAAATTTTCTGATATCTTTGCATTGTGACAACATAAATCTTAGATTTTATCTCAAATGCCAAATAAAAGAATCTTGCACTTTAAATCATTTGATGTTCTTCGACAAAGAAAAAACCCGAGCATTGTTTAATATTCATTTGTTCATAATCCGCGTTGTCAATTATCACCCAAACAGTACGATTGAAACAAAAAAAAGGGTAGAAGGAGGAAGAGAGATAAGAACCCAAAAGAAATCCCGATAGTCAGTTCTTTTATTTACCGACCGCCAGCACTGCGACGTAATGGCTATAAAATAAAATACTCGCAAATGAAGTTTCGATCAGTTATAATCGATAACGTAATTGGGCCTATTATGCTTATGCATTATTTCTGTTTTCGTTCAGCTCTTTAAATTATTGTAAAATAATTTTTATGTTGACAACGACTTTATAATCATATGAATCAATATAATTTATTTGTATCGCCGTTTACCTCTCTCTCTATCTCTCTTGCTACTTTTCTTTCTCTTTCACATGAACAAAAGCAACAAAAGTATTTTAATCAATTGTTGAATGTTGTCATGAATAAAAGGAAAAACTTCGATAAAATTCTTTGATGCGCTTTTGAATGACGCAATTTGATTGTCTTTACTCCAAATGCAAGAAAGGAAGAAAGAAAAGAAAGCACACGAACATTTACTGGAAATTAAATTGAAAACTTAGAAAATGAATGATGGAATCAAAAATAATTGCACAGACAACTTCTCTGCATTGTATATTATAAATTTAATCGAGAAACTTTTCCTTTATTTTTTTGATAACAGACAGAAGTTGCTTTTATGTCAGTGCAAGTAAAATGAAATATCAATCAAAATAAGATTGAATTCAACTTATAAATCTTGAAGTAAGTAAATGGTAAACGGAACAGAAGATTGACAATTCGTTTAAACATTTTGCGTTGCAGACGTCACCGCTTTTATTTTATTTAAACTTTTTAATGTGACAGTTTTATTCATTATTATTATTATTGATGTAATTTGACTAGAGAACTTAAGGAAAGAACAATTTTATGAAGAATAAAACATTTCTGATGCTTGCTTTTATGTGACTTCTTTAAGTACCGATGTTTCTTATCATATAATTGTTTCGTCTTTCTTTTATGCCCACCCGATATCCTAGTGATGCAAAAATACCTGACGATATTTAAACTTTACCGTTTTAATTAAATACACAATGCAACGTTATGTCATTCAAAGTAAATTGATCCTTCCGACTCAGTTTGATAATTACCGAATTAAAACTATTTCGCCTTCAATTCACTCGCTTAGAGTGTGATAAAAGTTTCTATGAAGAATATTTTATGAACTTGTGCATTATCTTCATCGTATGCTTTCATAAAAAGTTGAAATCAAATTTTCCGAGCATGTTTCAAAGATGCTTTCTTTTGCGAAATATATGTTGAAATAAATGGCACTTTCCTTCAAGGAAAGTTCAGGTGTGATGAATGATGCCATAGTTTGGTATCTTAATGAGTTTCTGGATCTTTTATCACATCCCTGTACGCGAACTCTTCGCTTTGATTCGAGACACAGCGGACATAGAAAACTTATAGAATATGTATAAAGTACAAAACTACGAAAATGTGTAGTTTGTGTGGCTTTTCATGCTCCATACAAACGCTATGTCGATCTACATCCAAAAGTATTCTTTTTCCACCACTGATACATACGAAAATATTTTCAGTATCAATGCTCGCGCATTCTCACAAAATATTTTGGTTGTGTTTTCTTATTTAACACACTTAAAAGTTTCGGTGAAGCTTTTTTTGTGTTGCGAGCTTTTTTCTTCTTTTTCTCCTTTTGGTTTCATGTAACTGATGCTTTTGGGGAGATGAAGCGTGGGTGGTTTGGCAAATAAATATCAATGGTCTACCAAAGTAATGCAAGTTCATATTTATCGTATGTTTTATCTATTGATGATGCAAGAAAGATAGCACCAACAAAGCAATGTGTTTGATGGTATTTCGCAAAGCATCAGACATCGATATTTGAAACAAAAACATTTCGATACAGCCAAAAACTCTTTTAAAGGTATTTCTATCTCGTTCATATTCTCTGCGTGTGAGCGAAGCGTTTCAGCTTCTTCTATCGAAGGAAAAAAATGTGTGTTGTTCATGTTTAAAGAAATTTTATTCACGATCTGTTCATCAAGAACAATTTTTTTTTTCAGAAGGAACTAAAAATAGAATTTCAGAACATCGAGCTAAAGAATCTTCTTATTCTGATAGGTTTTGGTTTTAAAGTTTAGATCAAGCAGAAACAACAATATATGTTTGGCGGTTATTTAACGACAATCATAAATTATTCCTTTTCAGATATCTGCTTTTTCTAAATCTCAAATGTGACTAATCAACTCGCAACACTCTTCCAATATTTTATCGCTTTTGATTTCCCTTCTTCCTTCTTTTTCGCATTTTTTTGTTAAATACGAGCTTAAGAATTCTTTTCTGTAGGTGTAGATGCGAAAAAATATTTCTTTTTATTATATTGACCTTCAAATTTTGCGTTGAAGTGTATTTGTGCGTATATCACATGCTTGACAACACGCTACGAAAAAAAAACAGCGGAACCGCGGCCTTGGCAGTTGAGTTTGCAAAAAATTGTAAATTTTATAGATACTCTGAATTGAATTGAATTGCTACCTAGGTACGGAAATCTCGCTTTATGACAAAAATTGTATGAAAATAAAATATGCGTGAACAATAAAAGTTGAGATTCTGATCAGATAATTTTAGGTGATTATGGAGATTTTTAAAATAATTAAAAAATTTGATTGAAATGTTTCATAAAATAAAGGACACTCTTGATGGCTTTTCACGATTTTAATGCTTGATTGATGCGTTTCTTTCTTAGTTCTTATCAAATTGTTGGTGGAATCTGACTGCAAATAATTTTCAAGCCTCTTTAAGAATTTTCCTCTTTTTCCTAGTGACAAAATTCACAAAACACTTCCAAATCATAAAACATAAATCACAATTAATGAATTAAATTAGAATTCGGAGAAATTCGCAACTGTTTATTGCTTACGCATGGCATCAATGGCATTGAATTGCGAAGGTCGCGCACAGATGATTCTGCGTTTTTTTTTGTTTCTTCAAATATTTTTTTCTTTCTTGTTCTATGCACGCACTTACACATAAGATGCGTAAAATATGGGCCAAGGTCGTTTGAGTATTTTTTCTGGTTATCTATTCCCGACGCTTCGCGAAAATATTAGTGACTTGAGTCGAATGATCAGTGTGCGTAAGATGCGTAAAAAAGTGCGAATGTGTGATCTACGCATACAAGACGGGTTTGCATTCTCAAATAGTCGTTGTGATCAGCTAGAGACGATGTAAAAAGGTTCACGCACCTTTGGTTCAATGAATTGAGAATCAAAACAAAACAGAAATTCCTAATCTTACGCAACATCGCTAGTTAGCCATTTTGGCATCATTTTTTTCAAAAATTCTTAATAAGAAATTTTTGATAAAATCTTTCAAGAATTTAATTAGAAACGTTTTTAAGATTTATTTTAAATTATTAGACATTGTAAAAATTATCGAGAATTGTCGAGTTTGGAAGAAAATTCTCTCCGTGCAGAATTTCTTATGATGCGTAATATTCCCAAAATAAAGTTTTATCTTTTTAAAGCTAAGTTCGAGTGATTCCATTCTACAAGAAATAATTTTGTATGTGAATAAAATCTTAAGGTAAAGTGAATTCCTGATGTTTTAGTTAGTGTAAAATTATTTCTTTTTCATGCTTTACCTTACTCACCTCTTCTTGCGTGTCTTGTTAATGGCAACGCACTTTTGACCTTGTCTGGATGGTTACAGAACAGAATAATAAACATTTCATTCATATTAGCTCCAGAAATACTTAAATGTATTGCAACAATTGAATTTATAATAAATTGCGTATTGTCCAAATGCTTTTTTAAAGCATTGTTTTTATTTTCGCGCCTTCCATGTCAGTCAACAATAATTGTTTCCGTAAAAGATTCTAAGTTGTTGAACAAGAATCTGGAAGTATTTAATGCAAATTATTCAAGAGCAATTGAATGAAATTAATTTTCGTAGCTCTCCACTTATGCTACGAGTTCTTGTTTGGTGTTGGAGTTCATTGTGGTAATGAAACTTAAAGAATCTTTAAAAGTGAAAGCTGCTTCATTCTCTAGTTTGTCCTCTAACCAAATGAAGAACAATTAATACAAGATTAAATGAAAACATTTTGAGACTACGAATTCCAAGTCTGAAACAAAAATGAAAACTTAAAAATCAATATAAAACTTTTGTGCTAGTGTAAAAGTTTCCTGCATCGGAGCGAGAGGGAATTTCTGGCCGACGCATGAACAATGAAAATTGCAGAGGAAAATTCGATGGCAGATGGTGAAGCTTTTTCTTCCCCGATGCGAATAAAAAGAAATTTACGTGTTCTGGGTTCGTTTTTTTTTTGTTGCACACACAATATCGCTTCGATGCAGTTTCGTAGCTGCGTTCATGCACCGAATTGTATAGATGGGGGATTTTGTTATGAAGCAAACACCAACACGATGCACACGAGAAAGCCACACCCTTTAGCAATCGGCATTGGTTTAGGAATGTAATTGGATGAGGTCCAAATCAATTACACAAAAAATAAGAAAAGTTGTCAGTTTGAGAGAAATCTTGTCACAGTATATTTATTATATTTAACTGTATGTAGCTACATAAATGATGGACAAGAGTAAAGAACGATTGTAGAAAATAATAAATGAGATTTCCATTATGCCAAAAACTTTATCTTATATTCTTCAAATTTATTACCAGAATAATGGAGAGAAATGATTTAAATACATTTTCACTGAAACCTCAACCACATCCTTTGAGAAAAACTTTTCTCTCATAAAGAAATCAGAAGTAAGAGAGTCACGAGATTTTTTAACACTTTAATGTACCATTACCTACCATAAGAAAAGTTTCGTTGATATACCCGCTTGTTATAATAACTTTTCTCCCAGCTATAATGATTTCTTGTGATTGATGTACTTACAAGTAAAATTATTTTCAAGAATCAGCTGGGAAGGAAAGTCATAAGAAACTTCGTTGATTTAATAAAGTAAATAAATGCCATACAAGATGTTTTCTCTACATCGTCTCCCACAATCTCATTAGCGTTCACCTTTGCTGAGTTTCTTTGAAGAAGAAAATTGCTACGTGTTCAAATCCATTGTAGGATTGCATAAAAAAGAAATATTTAATTGAATACAAGAACTAGCTGAAACAAACATAAGTTGAAATGCGCATGGTTGAGCTTTCGCGCAGAAATAATTGGGATCGAATGTAATGTTGAAGAAAAAAAGAAAATAATCAATCAAAAATCCATCGCAGTTAAAATGTAAATTTGGGCAATAAAAAGAATAAACGTTGAGAACTTAATGATGCGCAAAATGCGTTGTCATCAGCAATTTTCCGCTCCCATCATCATTCGTGCACCAGCCAACTCTTCTCTTCATCTTTATGTATTTCTCTTTTCTTGAGAACAACATAACATTGCGTTTTGTGCAGAAGATTTTTAAATAAAATTTTATTGCACGTGATTTTTCCAACTAACTCATTTGCATGCGCAATAAATAAATATGCAACACAACAAACAAAGTCAAATACACAAATTGAAGTCGCAGAGAACGAATACGAAACTTAAAACAATTTTCACGAATTTGAGATGATGTTGATTTGATACTACGAAGTGAAATGAGCTTTATAAATCACAAGAATCATCTTAATGAACCTGATGCTTTTTATAAGAATTTGCATTGATTCTGATACCGAAAAAAAGTGCACACATGAAAAAGAACAAGAAATTTAATTGAATTAATGAACAATTTTATTAGGCCGAAACCATAATTAGAATGAAAGATTCCAAACTCATGATTGGAGCTTTATTTCGAAAAGAATTGATTTAAAAACTTTTTTCTTTTACTTGTATAAAAAATCTCATCCTAAGAATCAAGTTAGCGATTGGAAATTTTCGATAATGCATTTTTATTTCTTTGAATAAAACTTTATAAATCATTTGTTTTGTTTCACATTTCTTTCACAATAAATATATTATTGGACTATTTCTTGGTTTCGTCACGTCGTAAATATTATTACAAAAGTGATCAAATTTCATAGATACATATTGCTTTCAGCTTTGCCGATGTTTTAATGAATCTTCACATCATGACGAAACTGGAAAAATTCACATTCTGAAAAACGAAGTCACATCCATTACAATTTATAAATATTTTTATCTGGTAGGAAAAATGAAATTAATATTGAACAATTGAATTCAATATATTGTTGAAATTTCGTTCTTTTCCCTTTATGATTTATGGTCATTGCGAAATCATTGAGTTTATTATTAATAATAAATATATAAAGACATAAAATGGATCGTACTAAGGTCGTAACAGGTCATAGTGAAGAAACACAATGAAACTGTCTCCGATTCTTATCAAACAACAAAAGAAAGAAATATTTAAAAGCTAGGAACGTTTCCTTTCGTGAAACGAAGAAATTCATCTTAATTATTGCTCTAGCAACAGCAGAAAATCCAAGTGGAATGTCATAAATTATTATCACCTTAATAACAATATTTTAAAGTTTACTCTTTCCGCATGTTGTGTCGTCGTCAATGGTTTTCTTTTTATTTTCCACTCAATTCTCTTCTGCATCAACATCGACGACTGCAGAAAAGCAGAGCATAAAAAAAGAAAATAAATACGGAATAAATAAAAGTAATGTATTAAATTACGTTAGACGTCACGAATTAAACGTAAATGCACGATTATTTTGCGTGAACCATGATTTTTAAAATAAGAATATATAGAAAAAAGGCAACAGAGAAAGATTCTCAGTGCTACATAAAGAATAAAGCAAAGAAATCTTCTTTGAAGACATCGAAATGAGTGAGGTGCATAATGTGCATCTTTTTCTATAACGTTTATTATATTTATTGATAGCAAGCTACACGACTCGATTTTATAGCAGACTCTAAGCATTTTCGTTGCTAACAAAAACATCCAAAGAAAAGCGTCTTGACGAAGCTTTATTCCTTCACTCCCACGCCTCAAACTACCAAAAATTTCTGAGACACATTTTATGTGTACATTGAACTTTATTTCGGGGGTAGAAATTTCGTACATACATTTCTCTTACAAGACGTGACTTACACAATGCTTTTACTGAAAAAAAGATATTTAATACCAACATGAGACACGCAAAACCTTTTTTTTATTCATTTCCATGGAGGCAAAGCTTTTATTTTGGGCTGAAGCTATAGATGCATGTTTTGTTCATTTTGAAGTAAGCTCTAACACTTTTACACTCATTTTATGTGTGTGTGTGTAATTCGCCTCCCTTTCGAACATAACGAGCATAATGAAGAGAGGCTCTGTTGAAGACAGAAATGGAAAGAGGTCGAAGGGACTCCCACAAAAAAAGTTCTTCTTGTTGCGACGACGACGACGACGACGTTTACATGTTGCGTGTCAATAAACTTTTTAGGAAAATCTGTCTGGCTTTTCTAAATGTATTTTTCTCTCGTAAAGCTTCTTCTTTTATCGTTTCTGGTTATTTCTTTTTTTTTTTGGGTGTAGAAGGAAGGAATAACTAGAAAAGGAAATGAAAGAGGGTTAAATGAAAGCTCAATGAAATCATACCACTCAGTCTGAGTAGAAATTGGAATCGAAATAGAAGATTTTGATCAGGAAATAATCTGTAATGGTTGTTATTTTTTTCGGTGTGCCAGACAGGCTCATGTAATGTCAATGACCACGTTACATGAAATTTTCTTCATTTTTATTTCGGCTGATAGAAGTGAAGCTTCGCAATTTATTTTTACGACGTTTGCTGTTTCGTAATAAAATGAAATTGCATTTTAGACACGCTTTTGATCTAAATTAAATTAGCAGCGATACTTTTAACCTGCAATTTCGATTCAACGATCTTCTTAGCATGGTTGCAGAGTTAAATGCAAAAAAACAATAACAGCAACTTAGACAGCAGAAAGCTTTTGAGATATCGTTTCAAACATTCGCTATCAATCTTTTAAATTGCACCGTGATACAAAACCTTAATCATTCGTGAAAAATAGACAGTCATTACGTCAAGAAATACTCTTTTTTTCTTTTATCGAATTGAAAACGTAGAAAATTGCATTTTATCTCATCTGCGATCTAAAATATTGATTTGAACTTTTACTGAGTGAAGCTGAAAACAAAAAAATAAGAAATAAGAAAACAACGAAATAGCAGTTGGGTTTGAAAGAAATAGTTTTGAACCAATTTTCTTGCGCTTCTTTCCATTGACGTAGGATAGTCTTGGATCACGCTATTCTTGTCGTCTTTCAACTCATTCTCTTCCTTTTATAAGTGAAGTTAACATAAATGATGCGTAATTATTTCTTCAACACGTTTTCTCGCTTCATGCTCGTTTTGTTTCTTTATTTTTAGATTTCAACTTATCTTGAAACAATAATACGAGATCATAGATCACACGAGTGCAATTGTTAACATTTTGTTTTTGTTTTTTTAACAATTTGAGATTTGATAGTTGAGATTTGCGTTGGGAAAATAGAAATCAAGCTATCAAATCACATTTTATTGCCTAGAATTTTGTCTTAGAAGTTTCCAATTTCTTCCTATCTTAAATATTTAATTTCAAAACCTTTCTCGACAACTCTTTCTTACTTTATATTAATAAATACTTCGTATAAATCTTCTTCTCATCGCCCTGTAAAAATGCAAATAAAAAAAGAAAGAACAATTAATTGAATTCTTTCTCTGATGTTATTCAATACTTGCCGCAATTTAATAAATTTTAATTACTTATCGATTTCATTTACAGATTCATTTCTTCATGAATGTACATATTTAGCGATTAAAGTGCCGTGATAATGTTTTCAGTAACTTGAAGCTTAAACGTTTATCATTTTATGACGTAACGGATTAAATTCTGATTAGCAAAGTTAAACTTTTCCTCTCACTTATGCTCGTGACAAAAAGAAATTGTTACATGATGAAATAATTTAATATTGAAAATCTATGGAATGTGACTGAACTTTCTAATCCCTCCCAACGCAACACAAAAAAACAGCCAACATATTGAAATATAATTCAGTCGGTAAAAGATTAAAGTAAAGTATGAAATTAAATGAATCAGATCAATTAAAATTACATAGTTTCTTATCAATTGAAATCTAAGTACACTCCACGTATAAACAATTTCATCTCGTTTTTATGCCTTCGTTCCGCTCTGCAGGTATTTCTCCTTTAATGCACTTCAAAATCATCAGATTAATTGTTTTTATCGAACTCAACTGTCGGACGGTTCTCTTCTTGTTTCCCTTACTTATGTTTTTGTTTTTGTTTGGCAGCACGAGGAAGAAACACTGATTGCGGTCGGCACAATTATCATTACATTATAATATGAAATTAATTGATAATGTCTTAAAGAATGGCAATCAGATTACAAAACTGCAATGAGTTGAATACGTATTGATGTTTTGTAACTCATTCCTGTTAATCTAGAATGCTTTCTGTCATTTAATTAATTCACAAACTTTGTGTAGAATCAAAGCGAAATTACAAATTGCAAAAGTTCTCAGAACGAGATATTTCATTAGATTTCCACTTCTAAGAAACTGTTGAAACAAAAACTCAAAGACACTAAATATATCAATCAACTGCATAAGTAAAAGAAAAATGAAACAAAGAGAACATAACGTTCAATGCTAAAAAAAAAGTTAATCGCAAAGCGGCAAAAAAGAATATTTTTCTGTATGAACATGGTCACCGATCATCAGGCATCGAGACAGAAATTACAAGACATTTACATACTGTATTGACTTTTTTATAACGACATTTATTGTTTTTTTTTCTTGACTTCGCTCATATATGCGCCGAAGAACTGAGAGATAAAAAACGATGAATTTCTTTTGAAGTTTAAAAGATAATTTGTAGGAGGTCGCAATACATCAGCAAAGCGGTTGATTTGAAAATTGAAATAGCTTCTTAAAAACTTAAACATTAACATTAGTTTAAAATCAAGTGACATAAATCTTTACAGCGTAAACTTCATGCCTAATTACTTCTTTTTTTATGCACGTAAAAATGCGAAACATGAAGCTATTATTGTAGCTTAATTATGTAATTTATTAAGGGAATTGTGTTTGCGTACAAGGTTGTAAGGTTTATTTCTTTAATTTCCCAGGAAAGTCGGCTATTTGAGACAGCGCGAACATCAAGCCGCATTTTTTTCTTTATCATTCGAATGCGCGCATGGCTGACTAATAAGAAGCGTGTTCGAATCATCTCCCGATATCTTCATCGTAATTACTTCATTTGGTGTGAGACGATGGCAAAGCGAACGGGAGATTCTCGTCTCTCAAACCACATTAAATGTACATTCCATGAACATTTCAATCGGCAATCACCACGAACTTCTCAAGCTTCGGCGACTTTTTTTACAGCCCATTAAAACACACATAATAACAATCGCAGAAATTAATGCATTTAGTATTTAATTTATGAATTGCATTCTTTTTTTTCTTTATTTTGATGAAGCGTCTCTGCGCAGTGTTTAATGATGCAACGATGTTCGCTAAAAGGAAAGAGAAAAATACGCTTTTCTGTAATTTATTGTTGAAATTGACTTTAAAAAATAACACTTGGAAGTGCGTGAATGCCATAATTTGTCATAGCATGAAGTCAGAGACTGATTGTAAACTTATATTTTTAATGACTCTCTTTATGACTTTATGCGAAGCTTATGTTGGTTGGGTTTCTTCATAATAATCGTCAATTTGAATTTATGTTTTATTACGAAGAAAACTTTACAGAAATAAAGAAATGTTGTGACAGAATATCCAAACAGATCCCTATAAAATGCAATTCTCATAAAACATTCGAATCTTACATGATCTTTGCACATAATTTTGTCGCATTTTTGAAAATGATATTTTTGTATGTTTGCAACAAAAGTAATTACAAAACATGTTGTGTTTAATCTTTGCCATCCAATGGTGCGGCAATTGAAAAATGTTTTCAATTACGTTTGTTGATTTTCACGAGAGGCTTTCAAGAACATTTTTATTTTACATTTTCCATAAGCATTATTGAGATGAGATTCAAATCAAAGATAGTTGTTGAGGTGGATGAAAGAATTTTTTCACACCATTAATTTCCATCCATTGCTTTCTCACATTGTGAACTGTTGTTTTTATGCGTCTGATGGACTTGATGGTTGCATATTGAGCCGTTATTCTTCAGCATTATTTCCACTTCTTGTGTGCCTTTGGTGAAAATTGTTTTATATTGTTCTCTTCGCGATGCACAACACTTTGATAAATTACATTAATTTCGAATTGAATAAAACTATATAATATTGAAAATATAATTTACAATAATGGATAATGCTTGAATTGAAAGCATAAAAGCTTTTTTTCACTGTCATTGACCTTTTTCTCATCTTGCTGCTGTTTTCAAACATCTTACAGAACAATTGCACATAAAGCTGCGTCACTTAAGTGTATCGCGTAAATTTATTGAATATCATTGATGTTAATAACGATGGGAATTAATGCAGCTTTCTTTCATGAGACTTTCTTAACAAATATATAAATCAAGTGAAGGATTCTTCAACTTCAAAGCGTCATACCGCTTCAAAAGATGGTGAGACAAGAGTAAATGAGAATAATGCAGAGCAGTGGCAACAGCTATTTAAGAGAACTTTTAGCGCCTTGAAAAACGAAGATTTCTGGAAAATGATAAAGTAATTGGATTTCTTTGTGCTCAAGATTTCATTGTACTCATCGAACGAAAACTTTCAAAATCTCATTGTGCAGCATCATTTGATTTATTAATCTTTAACGTCAACTAAAGCGCGATAACAAGAAATCTTTTTCACAGCGTTCTTGATTCATATTACCCGCAAATTGATAACTGGTGATAACCAACGTGATGTTTATCGATTTCCCTTGTTTAATCTTGATAAATTTCCATCTAATTCTTCTTCTTTGATTTTCGCTATGAACCTCGAAACTACCAATCAAGTCATAGGCCACTCCTTTCATTACCCTTTTTTGCAATTGCGACACTAAAAGTGTGCAACATAAGTTCATACGTTTATGTTGTTCTGCGATTTGTTTACCCTCGTTCAATTAAAATGCACTTTTGTGTACTTAGATACGCTCTTCCATCATGAAAACATTGTAATGGAATTTGTTTCATGTTGGAATCGCCTTTTATTCATTTCTCCATTAAACAAGCAATTTTAAGCACTTTAAATTGAATTAAATTTATGAATGAAAATATTTTGATATGAAATGGAAAAGTCTGAAATAACACGTTAACGTGTTTGATTGATTGAAGTCCATGAGTTGAGCTTTTAATTTCCTGAATGACTTAAACTTTTCCCTTCAAACAAGTTTAGAACTTTCAACGTTGCAATATTTGATTTTATGTATGGATATAAAATCATGAAACTGTTCTTTGATAGATTAGAGAAATGAGATGAATAATTTGCGTTATGAAATTTATAGCGTAAACTTAAGTCACGTTTGCAATTTCTATGTAAGACGACGCACAACTTGGCGCATCGATACGAGATCAAAATGACTACTAAGATCAGATGAAGTAACAACAGAGAGTAGCTTGGATCTCAAGTATAAACAACTGGAGCTTTCAATAACGTTGTTCAATTTGTGAAATGACCACTGGCACAGCATGGCGCAGATCAAAGAGCATAATATTATCGAGTGGCGTTTATTGAACATACGAAAACAGAAATAATAGGTGGCAATTGCGCACCTCAAGAAGCTCATTGTATATAAACGTTATTGATGATTTATCGTCTTTCTTTCCTTGCATACATAAACGCAACGCTCTCATTTCATTGGGATTGTTTTCCCATCATTAATAATAATTCTTGAGTTACACATTCGTCTTCTCATTTTTAATAAAGCCTCGTATTATTTTCTTAGTAATGGAAATCAGCTTCTGTGTGTACGATTGCAATAATGCACTCTACGGCATCTCACATATCTTAAACGTAGAAACGATTTTGCTGTTTGAATAATGAAAAACGGGGCGAGAAGAATGTTGAGAAGCGTTTTCACTCTTTGAAACCTAACCATTATCACCATTATAAGATCTCGCTTTTGATACTGCGATGCATAACAAAACAAAATTGGCTGGAGAAGTGAAAAATGGGAATGATGAAAGTGTGAAAAGTCGTGGAAGTTCAACAGACTGTATCTAAGTAGTTTTTCTTTAAAAACTGTTGTTAAAAAACTTATTCGTGATAAGTTTTATATGCTGACACATTAATCAGGAATCTGCAAAAGTTAGTAACATTATTCGAGGCTTTACTTCTAATTTGACATCCTTCGCAAAGCTTAACCAACCGTATCAAATCGAATGTGAATTTTAAAACTGTTCAAATAATCGCGAATGTTACATAATGCCGATATGTGTTGTTTGTAAAGAAAACACTTTACATATTCGAGCTTAACATTTTCAAACAAATATTGACGAGGAACATTCAAGCTGTTTATACATTTCCCCAAACATTGCACAACGTAAAGCTTTGAGCTAAGTAGTGAAAACCTTCGCCTTGGATAGCAAAGCAAAAGACGCTTCGAAAGAGCGAAGCAAATAAATCGTAATAAAGAAGAACAGAAAAAAAGCACCCGAAAGAGAAGAATGAGTAGAATTTGAAAGTCTCTGTGTGTTTGTGATATTCCTTCTTTTGCCACCGCTAATACATCAAACCACTCCACATCATTTCCCCCTTTTTTGATGATATTAAAATAATAACACTCGAACTCACACTGTCGAGTGACTCAACAAATTTTATATTCATTCCATGCATTCTCAATCTGTAGTGTACGTAGCGTAGCGTTTGGATAGTATTCGCGCATTCCCTACAAATGCAAAAAAACGCGCAAAAAATCGTTTTCGTCTAACTACACTCACACATTCAACTTTCGCATTTTTCTACTCACACTATCGCATCATTCTCGCATGAGCTTTGACGAGAGCTTCGGGATGTAGATAGGAGATTCACCATACCACCGTCTACTGTTTACAGCACACAAGCAAATACTTCATAGCTTGTCTCGATATGAAATGCATTATTATTGTTGCTTCATTCTAAAAGCTGTAGCTACACAATCAAATTATTACTGACTATGTAGTGAGTTTGCATAGTTTTTCTTTCTAAACGATATGATTGTGTCGAAATGGATAATCCACTACGTTCGTATTACACGAAACTTCTACGCTTGCCGTTAACTGCATGGAGTTCACCAGTTTACTCAAACAATTCGCCTATGTTTGTCTCGTTTCGTTCTGCGTTTCGACGTGATGGCAGTTGATAATGTGTGTGCCGATTCTTTTTCTCGCTGCTACGTATACGTTTCGTCTGTGTACATACAACACGAGCTCACTGTCTACATTCTGCATCTCTCTGGATATTTGAAGAAAACGCAGTCAACTGCGTTCTATATGCCACCAAACGTCAGTTTCAAAATAAGTCTCAACTCGGCCGCATTTGTAAGTTGCAAGTCTCCCGCAAAAATACTTAGGATTTAAATAAATTTTATTTTACTTCAGTATCTTATCCAACTAAGTTTAAATGCGTCAAGTCTCGAGTAACTATTTAAATTATTGAAAATTACTCATTTTTTTGTTCATTTGTTTCTCTAAGAAAAAAAGAAACGACAGAAAAAGGTTCGCAGTTCACAAAAAATTTTTTTTTGGGTGATTTAAATATACAAAAAAAATAGAATTCAAATGAAGAAAAAAAAACATGAAACTAAAAATATTTTTCACAAAGATGACGAGAAAATAATTTCATGTGTGCATAGTGCAGCGAAAAAAAAAAGAATTACGAGAATCATGAGATGCATGAGGAAAAAAATAAATAAAAACTATTAAAAAGATGAAAAAGAGTCATTTGTGAATAAAGTGTGAAAATTGCGAATGCTTGAGAATTTCGTCGTGCCCAGTTGTGCCCAGTTGTGCCGCTAAGAAATGTTCATCCGCGGAAGATTTCAGTTGATTTATATAAAATTAATTTTTAAATATAATTCCTCTTGAAGTTCCTCCTGTCGATAAATATTTTTTTGTCCTGTTAACATTGTTAATTATTGTTGCTGTTGCTGTTGCTGATGATATAATAATAGATTGCAATTTTGAAGCAAATATAGTTTCGTCTATCGTCCAGCTACGTATTTTCAATTGTTCGTGTGAATATATTTCGAATTGAATTTTAGATTCTCTCATTTGCGTGAATGAAGTCAGAAGCGGGTAACAGCGACAGAGCAGAAAAAAAATCAATGAAATAATTGGATCGGAAATGGAGACGTTGCCAAATACAATGTAAATTTTTCAATTTATTTAATGTTTTGTGCGAGGAAAAAAATATAGAAAAGCATTAAGTAAATGCAGCAAATAGATTTCGGGAATCTCGAGGTATTTCAGTGTGTTTGCTATGCAACTTAGTGATTTATGAACAGTTCAGTTAAAAAATCAACAACTTATGTCCATTAACAATGATTTAAGCTCGTGAACGCCTTAAAAGCTTGAGAAGAAAATTAAAGAAATATTTTCTTTATTACACAACTGCAATTTACGCGAATGCTTGGTGTTTGCAACAACTTAAGCCTGAAGGTTTCCATTTCACGATCCAATATCTTTATAGATTCTAAAGCCTTCATTTAATTAGCTTAACTTTGTTAAATAGATTTTTTTAAATGAAGTAAAAATTCAATATTTCAAAGTTATTAAATGACAATAAATTCATTCAACTGCAAGTATTCTTTTTTTTTGCATCGTGTGACGAGTAAATAAAAACATAAATCATAACTTTATACTCGTTAATATGCTTAGCTTTCGAGTACAAGTCATGGTCTCATAAAATTTCACTTGTTAGCTTGGACATTATTGATGCAGCGAAGAGCAGCAATTACCCTTAAATAAATTATGTCACTTGTTTCGTCCTATTCCCCATTTCATTGCACATTGGGTGTGCTTTTAAATGCTGTCAATGTTCATGCACATAGACTGAACTGATGCTTTTTAATCTCAATAAATACTGAAGTAGGTTATGAAAATGTTTCTACCGAAATAAAATTCTTTTTTGTTTTTCGATTGCTTGCTTTTCTACTGTCATCGTATGACATCGAGCAGCATATAAAAAAATCATGCACATTGCGAGTGAAAACTAAACGCAATCGACTGAATTCACAATTTTTTTTGGCATGTTTTTGCTATTTTTTTATCCAAAAGAAGGAAGGCAGAAAAAAATTTGAAACAGGTGAACGAGAGAAAAGGCAAATCGTTTGCAATATTGTGCAAAATTGTTGTTCATTGCAATGAAACTGGATTGAAAGCCTCTCAATATACTTTTTTACGTTCACCCCTTAAAAATGTGTCAATGAACAAAATCTTACCATTTGATATCTTTTTTCGTCTCTCACTCTCAATATAGCCAATGTCAATAAGCTCTAAATAATCCTCTAACTCACAACAGCTTCGAGTTTTTATCTTAAAGCGTTGTATGAATTTTGATTCTCGTTTTCACAACCAAAAGTGCATTTATCTATTAGAAGAACGGCACACGACAATTGAGACGGTATGAAAATTTAATCAACAACAACAGCAACATAACTAGACTCACAATGAACAGCATAACAATATGAAATATCCATCATATGGAGAAAATATGATTAAATGGACGCTTTTGGTGTTTGTTTCAATTTTTTTAATCGATTATGAGTTTCATTAGTTTACGTTTTGTCGATGAAGATTCTAGGAAAACTTTTTTCCAATAATATTTTTTAAATGGACACGCAAAAGCAGAAGCAGAAATATAAAACAAAAAAAAGTTCTTTGATCCACTCACCTCTAGTATCAATTTTATTGATTTTTTTTTGCGTGATGTTCATTTTGGTCTTCATTGTTGTCGAGGCTTGTTTTACCTCTCGTAAACCTATCATAAATGCGACGTGAAAAAATTGCGATGCGTTATGCAATACTTGGTGCATGACATAGTTTCAAGCGCTCTGAAATCAATTCTATCTCATTATCAGAGATTTATGTTGCGGTTGAACGTTTCAAAAGAAGCGTAAATGACTTTCTAATTTACATAAATCTCAATGATCTTACATTTACGATAATTCCATCACAATTATTTATTCCTTTTTGTTATAAAATTTACTAAATTGTATTTTGTTTTGAATCTTAACTAACAATTTTCTTCAACTTTCTTCTTTTCTTTTCAGTAATTTTTTAATTTTTCTTCATCCAAAATTAAATCTAAAAAAAGTTAAAAAATTTTTGCAACCGAATTTTTGGAGTTTTTGAACAAAAAGCAAAGCCAAAACGAAAATCAATGAAACAAAGTTAATGAAAGAAAAAAAGAAATAAAAAATCAGTTTTCAAGTCAATCACAAAAAAAAAGTAAAAAAGGAAAAGTCAAGGAAACTTTGGAATAAAATTCACTTAAGTTTTTTATTCAATCATCGATGAGAGTGGTTTTTCCTCGAAAGAAATTTGAAGACACTCTTGGACGATTCATAGAACAATAGTCTCTCTCTCTCACATACACACTCTGTTTCAAGCAATTAATTGCTCTAGAAACGGCACAATTTACTGACAAATATTTAAAGTAGTTTTAAAGTGTTTAAAAGGAAAGAAAGAGAAGAAAAGTAAAAATTAAGTAAAAAAGAACATTTACCAATAAAATAATTAAACAATTCAGTGATTTTACTCGTGATTTGTGATTGCTCATTGCATCAGTTGAAGTCATCATAAATAAAATAGAACAAAAATATAAACTTTTATCTGCAAATTAAAAAAATAGTTCGAACTTTAAAATTAACTTCGTCTTCGTCTCAAGTGACAATCATCAAAGCACTTGAGGGACTCGTTCAACTTATGGAGGAGAGCTGGGAGGGTTCAGCCCAACTGGGATATTCTGAATAAGGTGAGTGTTTTTCCATTTCCCTATTACTTTTTTTAAAACTACTTTCCGTCGGTTATCACGCATCCTTTAATATTTAATTTAGTTGCATGAAAAAGAAAATAGAAATGCGAATTAAAAATCATTTTAAGTTGAACGTTAAAAAATGTTATAAAATGGAATTATCTATCCAATTGCGTTAATAGCACGCCAATCAATTCCATTCGCCATAATTTTTTCGAAGCAAATCAAACTTTTAAATGTTTGCGTGTTCTGTATGCAGAATTTTGCGAATATAAAATGCCCCAAAGTCATTTGAAGAAAGAAGGAATCAAAATTGGGTTTCCGAAAAACTAGTTTCACATCTTGAGAATAATTTCAGTTCTCAACTAGTGTTGGTTAAAGAGATTT
The DNA here is from genome assembly GCA_900005825.1 of Clunio marinus. Lineage (NCBI taxonomy): Eukaryota > Metazoa > Arthropoda > Insecta > Diptera > Chironomidae > Clunio > Clunio marinus. The sequence continues at coordinate 906,072 of CVRI01000004.1, forward strand.
ATAAAAATAACCCGAAATTTTGCACTATTTAGCAGCTTGAATGTAACTTCATTGCTTCGTTTAGTTGGAGTTAAATATTTCTAAATGTTTAAGAAGCCTTACACACAAAAATCTTCGAAACTTTTCCTTCTTGCCAGCAATGAAGAAGACCGAAACCCTTTTCTCATTGTTTGATAGCCAACGGACAGAAGAACTTATGACATAGAAAAAAAATCTTCAATAAAATAAAAATCACCGCGATATCCTATTTCTAATGAAATGCAGAGACAAAGGAACATTAGAAGACTAGGAAATTTGCAAAAAAAGGTTCTTCAACATTTACCTGAATTTTCAGAGAATTATCGGAGCAAAAAACTGAAATCTTATGACCAGCAGAATTCCTGCTTTGATGCTGATTAAATTTTATTCACATTCGAATGTTGGGCATTAGACAAATGGTCCCTGTTTGATTATGATTTCATTCTTCAACAAGCCACGATAGGCAACAAACACAGTCGAACTTTAAACAAGTCCCAAAAAAAATTGAATTCAGTTTGATGGAATAAAAAACGCGTGCAATATATTTCATTGGTATGTGCTGGTTTCTTCTTATTGCAACAGAATTCAAGCGTCGCGAATTGAAGAAGAAGTAGGCATACTTATGAAAGAAACACATCTTCGCATTCTGAGATGTTAATGAAATAAGAAACCTATTCTCGTTTTAAATATTATGATCGGTAGAAAAAAAAGTTATAATTTAGCTTGCTGAGGTTCTACCGCAGATTGTTGGTTTTGATTCATGATGCGTTAGTATTGGAAACGAAACAGACGCAATTTGCGATCATTTTCGATCTGAATTGATAGGAAAAAAACGTGGAAAAGTTTCAAATTCTTCTTCAACTTTCAATAGTTATGTTGTAAGATGACACGTAGGTAAATCAATTATCTAACTCATTTAAATTTCAAATCTCTCTCCAAGACCAAATACTTTGCCGTCATACAATCGCTTGAATGTTTTTTTTTCGGGATGCAAAAAAAATTTACGAAAAAGCTTTTGAGTGTGCAAATCTCAAGGACTTCTTCCGACAAGACTCAAAGCAAAATCTTTGAATCTTTGTTTTGTTTATTTTTAATTTTTTGTAGTTCATGTGCACGCAAAAGCAATGAAAATAGTTTTTTTTTCTAATTTTTTGCAGGACTGCAAGAGATTCCGGATGTAAGTCCAATGTCAAATCTCAAATGCCTTCTTGCGTAATCAAATTCATTCTGCCAAAAATTCACTTTTCATGTATTTCTCTCGACCAGTAATCGCTTTCGTCAAGCGAACTTTCAATGTCATTTCATTAGAAATAAATAAGCTATGGACATGGAAACGTAGCAAGCTCGGTATTACTTTTATTTCTCTTATCGCTTTAAAAATGCAGTTTTCTTTATCAGTAAAACGATTCGCACGACATTACTGCAAAATCGTTGATTTTATTCACGAAAAAGTCAAAGACATGTACACCTTTTGTAAAAAAAAGCATAAAGAAGAAAAATACCATTTTGAGAGCGACTTTTGCACATTAGCTACGAATTATATTTTGTTATCCGTCAAAATATCAGCAAGTCTCCTTCATTTTTTTGCTTTTGCGAGATGCTTTAACGACTAAGGCTAAATTTAACGCGCTCATGAAATTGACCTCCAAATTTCAGAAAAAAATTTATTTTGGCACTAAGTTGGGCTGCGTTTTGTGTGTGAGCTTCGCACATTCGCAGCTGATAGGATAGAGAAAACTAAAATACATACATCAGTAATTTGGCCTTGGAGAAAGTCACGATTAAGAAGTTATATAATCAACGCTTCAATTAAGAGTTCTCTTGCTTCCTAGTTCCAGAGTTATCGCTTGATTACCGCAAAACTGAGAGAAATAAACCGCCACGACTTCAAAATGCCACACTCTACACATTGAATCAGTTAAATGCAATAAATTTTCTCGGCTTTGATCAACTTAAACCGTAATAAATCTCGAAAAGTTGCATTGAGATGCAATTTAATGATGCCACGAATGATGTAAATGAGAAGTAAAATTATTTTGAAATTCTGCCAAAGATGAAGTATTTGTAGAAGGGAGAATTGAATGTTACGCATGCTTGTGTCACTGAATTATTGATTTACCTATTTAAAATATAATTAAAATAAAAAATGTGCAGTTTTCAAGGAAGTAGCCTTGAATGAAGGGACAACGAGAAGAGCGAACGAAAGCTACAAATGACGATAAGATAAGTTTCTAAAATCACACGTTTGCAAAATGCAACATTGTGCATGTTATCATGAGAAAGAAACCAACACTCAACTACGCACGAATTTCTTATAAGCACATAAGAACGCCCGGTTCCTTATCATACTTTTATTAAAAAAAAGAAACAACAAATGAAGAGAAAAAAATATTCAAGAGCAAATCATCACATTGATAATAGCAATGTAAAAGCCGCAATGTCAAAGCTATCAAATCGTCATGAGAAAAAAATAAACAGAAAAACGCGAGAAAAAAATTGTTCGCATCGTTCACGCACCTACACACAATCATGCGTTGAAATATGTGTCAAGGTTATTGGCTTTTCTTAGTTTTAGCCGATCACTTCCCTATTTTTGCTTTTGTGATAAAGTTAAAAATGTTTTAGTCCCAGTAACCTAGTGAGGCGATGTGTGCGTAGAAGTTGCGTATACATACGCACTCGCAACCTTGTAGCACAATATCTGTTGCGAATTTGCCGAAATATATTTATTAAGCCAACAAGTGTTAGTGACGATGATTCGAAATAACATTTGCTTATACTTTTTTTTTGTGCCTTCCACGATAAGCTCTTTTTTGCATAAAAAATTCAAATGTTTGCTCATACGCAGACGGAATTGCCCGATGAACGTCGAGGGTTTGTTGCGTAAAGTCAGCACAATGAATGTTTTTTATGGTAATGACTTTGTGGATGACTTACAGGAAACCCCACAAAGCAGTTCACTCGCACCAGACGTCTGCGAATTTTGGAAATAATGTTATATTATTTCTTTTTTTATAAATTCTTCGGAGCGATGTTCGTGAGTTGTTGTTGTGCAAATTAATTTTATCGTTTGGTAGAGAGTCGCGTATTTTTAAAATGTTCTAAATAGAATATGCGTGAATGTCGCACACACGACATCGTTATTAAGTCGCCGTTTCATTTGACTAAACTTCTTCCTTTTTCATTTCATTCAACGCGTCTGGATGCCTTATTTGAAATAAAAATGTTGTCAGTTTTATTTTTCCATTTGAAACAAGAGATGAGACGCATTAATGTTCAGTCTTTATTGAATCTGTTCGTCGAAGGGAGAAAGATTTGCGTTTGCATTTACACTCGACAACCGCGTTGCAAGGTCAAGCGATGCAGTTTTACGATGAAGTAATTATTATGCATAATATTTATTGCACATAATCGAACGGAATTTTGTGATAACGCTCTCTCGACTATTCACCGCAAATCGTGCACAGCTTCGGGTTAAATATGTTTCATGGTTGTTCGAGATTGAATAGAAATAATCATTTCTTGAAGGCATATTTCTTCCTATTTATTTTCATTTTCTTCTATTCATTTGTGACAACTCGAATTTGAGAATTATTAAAATCGTTGCATAAAAGAATTGTTTACGAAGAATGAGAATAAGTAAAGCTCTCAAGGAAACAAATCGTTTATCAAATTTAAGTCATCGAATGAAAACCAAAACTGAAATTCAAGCATCAAAGTTTGTGAAATTTCAAATTTATATTCAACCAAATTTATTTATAATTCACTCGTACACACAGTGCGAGTTTTGTGTTTTTTTTTTGTATTTCGCAAGTTAAAATTTTTCATTTGCTTTCAGATTTTATTTTTACATACGCATACGTAATGCACACAATTTGATGCGATTACGAAAGATGTTTTTTGCGACGCAAATTGTGTGGTTGCGTGGCGAAATTGGCTATAAAGTTTGAAAGTTAAACGACTACAAATACTTTGATAATTGACTTCATAACTTTGGTCAGCTTAAAGTTTTTTGTTTTGATGGTACGTGATTTATGGACGTCTCCATCTATTATCAACAATCAAAATTATCATAAAGAGCTTTTTTCTTCTGCTAAAAGCAACAAAAACATCATCGTCGACTTTTGCCTTCCCCCATTCAATTATTCATAAATCTGATTCACTTCCAATAAATCTTAATGACTGCCGCGCGCATTCTCCTATCAGTTATGCATTCAGTTTCCACTTCTCTATTAGGCAAGAGCCTCGAAACTCTGCTTCCCAACAGATTCGTTGGCGTACAAATTTACGACTTTTCACATTTTCAATTATAATCTCCAACCATTTCTACACATTTTCCTTCTTCTCTGCTTGCCTCGACAATCTTACAAATTTACAATATTTTTTCGCAATAAGAAATGTGCAAAAAATGAATCTATGCAGTTTTAAAATAGTTTTTCGAGAAAGCGATAGTGCTTGTTCAACGCGGAAAAAAAATAGAACTTACAAGTAAGAAACGCTAATGAATATTAATTTTGTTTTATAGTTTAGTTGAAGATTTTCATGCATTTGTAAGGAAAAAAATAAAATAAAAAGTCGGCAGTTATATTGATTTATTTATAACGCAATGAGAGACTGCAAATCTCGCTTATCACATTTGCAGCTCTCGCTTATTCAATTCATCCATCGACCAGACCTAATTACACTTAATCCTGATCAAACGTCATCATATTTAAAGTTACTTTCAAGTTTTTCCTGTAAATGAAGTGAGTCGACAAGTCGTCGCGTGTTTTATAATTAATCGTGATGGTCTCTCTTAGCACAATTAATCCAATAAATTGCAACATATGTAGTGAGGGAAGAAAAGTCGTTTCGCTTGCGTTAACTTACTCGTGCGAATTGTTAACGTTTGCTTTGAAATATTTCACTCGTCTTCCAATGAAACTGTAGTAGAACAACTGCTTACAACTCTCGCTTATCGCAAAGAAATGCGTTGGCAAAAAAAAAGAAGTTAAATGACATAAAGAAACATTTCACGTTGAAACTCGTATTTATTCATTTTGACTGTCAATGTCAAGTATAAAATGCTAAATATACGCTCAACTGCCGTGCATACATTTTCAAAGCTGCTCTTTTTATTTCTCTCGCGATAGTGTGCGAAAAAAAAAGCCTAGCTCGTGTTTTTAAATATTATAAATTGAGAAAAATAAAAATATGAAATAAAAAATGAATGTATAACATATCGGTCGAGTGAATTTTATTGCAAATTGCAAAACTATTTTTCCTCTTCTTTTGATTTTTTTCTTACTTCTTATTCGATAGAGTAATAAATTATTAACGCAACGACATTGACAATGCAACGACGACTAGTAATATATTTTTTTCATATATCATCACTCAAGACAGCGCTGATAAGAGAGCGAAACATTTATCACAACGCCTTCAAATCGCTTTTCCGCGTGTGCACGGCTTAGCTAGATTGTCGTTGATGATTGCGAGTTGCAAGCCGCAGCACAACTTCAGTGGACTCAAAATATCATCGTAAACTTATTTAATATTGCTTGATAAAGAAGTTGAAGAACGGGATTCTTTTTCTTCTTTTGTATTACTAATAAATTAATCGTCATCTAGTTAAATAGCGAAAATGTTGCGCTATAATTATTTGATTATTAATTACACGAACTCGCACCCTAAACCAATCGTTCGTTTGCTTTCAAATTGATCATATCAAGTCTTAATAAAGTATTAAGAAATCCGGATTATAGAAAAGAAAAAGAAAAGAGCTTTTTGATTCCCGTGTCATTAAAAAAAAATAAGTAGAGGGAAGAGTGGGGGGGAGGAGGGGAAGAGAGAAAGAAGAATTAATCATTATTAAAGTTATGTTTTCTTTTCTACTTTTATTTTTTATTTCTTTTCGAATGTAGTTTTTAATGACTAATAAATACTTGTAATCAACATTTTTAACTAAACGCTTTAGTTTTCGCGCTCAGCTAGTGATATTTGTCGTTTAATTAACTGGAATTTGTAAGAGAATACTGAGGTCTTGAATTAAAAGAAAAAATTTACGTATTAAAACGACGAGCTGGTCTCGAGTCGACCCATCTTGCTACAATTTAAAGTATCTATAAATTTCTTCAACAATGTATTAAGTTACTCTATTTGCTATTTAAATAAGATAAAAGATTTTATGCCGAGTGGATTGTGCACAAAGTTATATAGCTTAAGACGGGAAAAAGTGTAATTATCCAATGATTTATTAGTTCAAGATTAAAGCTTTCCGAACTTGAGAAACGATCGGATTACTTGAACGAACAGCTTTTCTCTTCCTTTCATTTAAGAGATCTTCTTACTAACTATCTAATTTCATTGAACTTTATTTTTGTCAATTTTAAACGAAGTCTCATCATTGAAACAACTGCTCAAATAATTTCTTTATTTTTAATTTTAACTAAAAACGAATTCAATTGTCGACTTTTTGCAACAAACACGGCATAATAATCCCCATCAAAAATCATTTAAAATGTTTTATTCCATCAAAATGCTAATCCCTTCTTGTCTCTTGTTCATTTTCTGCCTTCAAGACAAATAATTAAGATTGCCGATGACGAATGACTTTAAACGGTTGCAAATGTTCAATTCTTACATTTTTCTACTTCCATGAACATTTGTTTAGAAAACAATAAGAAAAGCATTATAAAATTCACATAAAACATTCTTCTCTCTCTAAATGTTTGCATTTAATCTTGCGTTTCTGCATAATAATGTTAAGCTTGATATGAATCATGTGTGCTGCCTGCATCAGAATTTATTGCTTACATCGCAATTCGCCATCTTTTTCTTACAGGAATAAAAAACAGAATCAAACATTTTCCTCTACCCTAAAAATTGTTTAAATAAATAAATAAACTTAAGTTAATTAAAATTTATTGTTAGTTTTCCTTCGAGACAGTGCGAGAATGAAACCTGTACACAATAAATTATTGGTAATTATGTCTTTATAGTTTGCCTTCCTTACTCTGTGTTGTGTTTTTTTTTTCATTCCTTATTTAAATTCATGAAAATGCTTAAACGATACTTCTTCAAGAATGTAAAATGTAATAAGAAGGTAATTATGAAACTCTTACGGATAGTTTTAGCTTTTCGATGGAGACTGAGAAGTTTTATAGAAGTGCAAATAAACTTATGACACTGAGAATCATTAAAAGTCAAACGCAAATATTTGTTTCGTTTAATTTATGAACATTAAAAATATGTAATTACGATTAAAAAGCATGTGGTTGAATGTCGTAAATACTTTTTCATCGATTGACAAAGTTTGAGCTTAAAAAAGTTTTTCTTATTGATTTTTCTGTTTTTGTAACGATCACGAAATGCCAAAAACAGTTCGCGTGGGTTTGAGCGAAATTGAAGCCGTAGCGCATCTAATTTAAACTTCATTGCATCCATCGCAATTTACGAGCTTCAAATAGTTTCAACGGACACCTTGCTAATGATCTATTTTCATTCGCATATCACTTTTTATTACAGTTGCAAATGTATTTGCAATAAAGAAACGACTCATTCTGTAGGTGGTGGCGTGATGAAGATTTGCCCTTCGTTTGATAGTTTTATTTGATTTGATATTTAGGAAGTTTTAAAAAATAACTGCTGAGAGAAATTGCGTAATGTTTAATTTATCTTTTGATTGTTTCACGACGAAGCCATTACTGATGAAACTGCAGTAATTTTGCAATCAACTTCACTCAATTTAGGCCTTGACAAGGCAACAAAAAACATCACAATGTTCGTCAATTGTCGTTTGCATCGTAATCGAAGTTTTGTTTTCCACCATTCATCCCCCCACATGCAGATGCGATTGAATGTGTGTAGTATTCCCTTTCAAACTACCCATATGCATAATTTAATATGCAGTCTATTTATAAAATGAAATGAACTTTTTTTAACGCGGAGTTATTGCAATGAAGATTCATTTTGTGTGATATTTATGAGTGCAACACTAAAAAAGTTCTCTTTTTTATACTTTTTTTTTCATTGACGATGAGAGCAAAACATTTGAATACATTAGTGAGATGTTTGAAGTGATGTGATGGCACGAATTTGAATTATAAACGCAAACCAAGAGAAATATAGAAACGAACACAAAATATAATAATAAAACGCATTCTCATTGCCAAGGTCGCGATCATTGAATGTCGTCCACATCATCATAATCGCATCGAAAATGAACAATTGTGTATGTGCATCTCGCGCTGAGAAGAATGTGCACGTCTTTTGGCTTGATGCAGAGCCTTTCTACGAAATAAAAACTAAAAATATTTAGAAATCAATTCGTGAAAAAAAGTTTCGCGAAACGGCAGAAAATTCTAAAGTGCAACAAAATGAGATTGATACAAAAACAAATGCAGTTCCGAGTTAACTTTTGACGGTCGAGGTTACATTTAAGAAAATTGTTTTCATTACCAGAAAAGATATATCGAAAGAGAAACTTTCTCAAGTGTTATAGAACTTCCTGTTGAGAAAACTTAAAGTTCAATGTGAAGATTTTCTTGTGGAAAAGAATTGGAAAAGTTTTTCTTACTTCTACATAAGAAGCACAACAAATAATAATTGAACAATTTAAAATTCAAGTGAAGTTGTTTAATAAATTCTACTGACCTAATTAAGGTACATATTTAGATTAACCTTTGATTTTTTGCATAGCTTATGATTGACTTTACCTTGATTTCTTTAACAAACTTCTTCCGCTTCAAATCATAGATCATAGAATTTCATAACCATTTTAATAATATTTTGTTTAATTCTCACGTTTCAAACAAGTGAAAATTTATTCAAATCAAAGACTGAAGCGATGCTGGAAAACTTGAAATTCTTGTAGTTGTTCTTAAAAACAAAGTTATCAAAAAGTTTAGGAAAAGTTTTATAGGTGAAACGATCGTCTCTAACTAAAAAATAACCAGAAATGAAAGGCAACAAAAAAATTAAAAATTGACTGCAAGTTTAAGCGAAGCCAATAAAACCAGATGGTCTGCCAAAAAACTATCCGTTTATATTTTGCTTAAATATTTCCCCCTGTGAACGCCGCTCACGATTTGCAAACAGCATAATAATAATGCATGCAATTGTTTAGAAGAGAAAAGAAACAAAAAACTAAAAGGCGAGTGTTGGAATTGTTTAGACGCTGATTCTAATATTAAAATGCAATTTCAAGGTGAAGGAAGGGAAATTGCTATCCTTTAACGTTTTCGTCGTTCCCCTTGTGTTAATATTCGAGTAAATTGTGGAAAAAAAATTACCATTGCAAATTATACTTCAAATCTACTTGTTCAATTGTCCGCATATGATCCAAACACAAATTTTATTCGTTTTTGAGCTTTGTTTCATGTAGTTTTGAAATTGAAAATTAATTATTTCCTTAAAACAAAAATCGAAGCGATAAAACAAATTTGAAATTGGAAGAAGTTTATGCTGAATTTGTTGAAGCGAAAAATATCCCACAAAATGCATTTTTTTATTCTGTTTTTCATTGCGGTGGGATTTTTAGTAACTCACGTCATGATAACTGTAAAAAAAAATTGAATTCAATGAAATTTAATGTGACAAACATTTTGAAGGAATTTAAAATTTGGGTGATGAATGCAACTTTATTAACAAGCGTTATTGAAAGTTCTTTTTATTCAGTGCCTCAGTGATTGTGACCGTGACATTGAAATGAAAGTGAGAATTTCTGAATGGTTTTGCATTCATGCCCACCTGGCTACGAAGTTTTTTGTTCTGCTTGATTTCAGAAAACACAAGAATTGACTCAATCATATGTGAAATTTAATTTCATTCTTCAATTTTGCCTTCGTTCTTGATTCTTCTCAATAATAATAAAAAAAGAAAAGATAAAAATGCTCAGTTGAGATGTAAATGCAAATAAAATTTTTTTCATTTATTTTGTGAATTGCATCGCATAGTCGTTGCGCGTCGTTATGTAATGAGAGTTTATGTATATATTTATTTATAATTCGGACACGTGTTGCCACTCTCATTGTATAGTGGAAAGCATATGCACAATTACGATGCACATAGCATGGTTGTCTCTTCAATTAAGATTGCATGCATCGAGTCTTCCTTCCTTTTTAGTTTCTTTTCTTATATTTGACAATTTAAACTTTATTTCATGAATTTTAAACGATGCATTTTCATTTCACCACTATAATCAACACACATTTCAAACAATACACAAAGAACATTATTGATTAAGAAAATCGATAAAGTTAAGATTCATTTTCTGAGAATTTAGACTTGAAAGCTTCACGGAGAGATCTCGGCCAAAGTTTCAATCTAAATTAGTTTACGATTTATGTGTTCATGAGCCAAATTTTGAGTGAAAAGACAATTTCGCAATTAAGTTGAATCAATGATGCTTGACTATACTCGAGGATGTCAACTATAATAAAATGACATATTACATGCATCTATGCGCAATTACAGCTACGAGACTTTCTGTGCTTTGCCTTTTGAAAACTTTTCAAACAAATATTTCTTTATTTATTCATTTCGTTCCGTCGCGTTTCAAAATAAATGCCTGCAAGTGCGCACGATGCAATAAAATATAAAATTCTAGTGAATGAAATATGTTCGGAGACTATCAGATAAATCAAACACTACAATTGTATGTTATATTATTACGCAATAAACAATTATTCGCTCTTACGGAATTGCACACATACACACACACACAAATATTTGTTTGGAGATTCTCTTCGTTTCTATGTTTTCTTATTCTCTTTTCATCTTGTAAATAAATATGTTTCTTGTTGTATTTTAAACTTACTAAACATAGGCTAAGATTTTCCATAGCACACACAGCATCAACTAAGCAAACATGCATGAATCAAAAGCTTTTCATTATTGTTGTTGTTGCAAATGCATAATGTAACAATAACCTTGCGTTTTATAAACTCGAAAGATCTGTTGAAAACGAACAACTAAACAAGAAAACCGTTTCTGTTATCACATGCCACCCAGCAAGGGCTTAAAAGGCCAGGTAGTTAGTCAATTGAATGTTCTTTTTCTACCGCTAATCACCATTTATTTGTATGCAGATAAATCTATCAATAATATTTCTGCTACAAATTTCGCAATGCTGACAATTACGAGAAAACAAAAGCTCGGTAATTCATGAGTTTGAATACTCTACCGCATATTTCGATCATTATTTTGTTTCTCTTTTCTGCTTAGTTACACAATTATCAATCTCAGAATTAATATAAGTACTTATCATGTTCAGAAAAGAAAAAAAAAGCTGCAATTGCACCATAAACCACATACACCATTAACGCATCGAAACATATCGTGACTAATTTATACATGCAATTAATTGCAGCGTGTAATGATTTCTACCCCAAGCACTGGAAATAAATAAGTATCATGATGGAAATATTTCATGAAGCTTTGAGATCAATAACTCTAATGACGCAACGTGCGATCAAAATCAAAGATACTTCAATAATCACGTTTAAGCTCAAACAGATGACAACATGTCGTTGTCTGTATAGCTTCAAAAGTTTGCTTTTGCAACTTAACTATTGCGCAAAATTCTATTGTTCATTACAATGACATTTTATGACGATCTTTATCTTTCGTACTGCACTTCAACTGCGATAAAAGCCAATTACAAAGCATTGCATGTGTCAAGGTGCACAATATTGTGATGTTGTGGTGTTTCTAGTTAAAGGTCGGAAAAATAAATTGAATTAACAACAGAGAGAAGTATCAGCGATTGAAAAACTTCCTGGTGCGAAAGAGATTTATTATGGAAATCAATCTACAATTGTGGCATGTCTAGATATGCCATCAGCAAAATACAAAGATTTATTTACTCTTTGGTGACTTAATTATTGAACATTCCCAAAGTAATTACAAAAGAAATATATTGTTGAAAGCTTCAAGTCATTTAATTGATTTTTAAAACTTTTTCTTTTGCCACATAAAGATTGCGTTATAGATTTAACATTTTCCGTTTTATATCGTCTCCAACTATGAACCCATTTTTTATGTTTCAACAATAAATAACGATATAGCAGAAAAGCGATTTTTCTTCTATTACCTGGCAATTTTTCATTCGTCATTAATTTCAAAATAGTTTTATTTCCTCTTTTTTTTAAGCAAGCACAAAAAAAATCGCCATGAACAGATTATGGAAGAGAGAAAATCTACTTTATATTTATCAAGCACCGAACGAACGTATGACATACATAAATTTATATTCTAATTTGAATGCAATAGCAAATCTTTTATAGGTTTTTGTAATAACAATAATTTTCTACTCGCCTTTCCGTAAGCGGCAGGGAGGGTACAAAAATAAAAAAAAGAAAAAAAGCACGAAAGAAATGATAAAAGTGTGCCTTAAGCCTTTAATGCTTTTCTTGAACTTCTTACTTTCATGGTTCAAATTGCGGAAAAAAATATAATGGATCGTAGCTTAAAAATGTGAATGAGATCAAAATCATACACGTTTACTTACATGGAGAAGATTTGATCGTGAAACAACTCGACCTGAAGTTCTCTTTCTATTCAATTTGAATCAAACGATTTCTATGCAAATTTGGATGGACAATGAAATTGCGTGATTGTTTGAGCTTGAGTTTGAACGGAACACAAATCAATTTGATATTAATGTAAGCTTGACAGTGCACACATACAACTTGTACATATATTTATGTCGATAGATTCTTGTTGCTGCTGCTGCTGCTACAGTTACTGCCGCATTTCTTAATCTTTATTCGAACAAAAGCTAATCGCTTTTTCTGTGCAATAAAAACATAAATAAACAAATATCGTTATTAATATGAATTATAAAATGAGAAATAATGTTTCTCCTTTCGAAATAATTGCTTGTATTTAGTGCCTACGTTGTGCTTCTTTGCCCTCAACTACAATTTCTCATATTTTCCTCAACTCAACTTCATGTTTATGTTGAGCCTCGATACTCCTCTTACCTTCGTTTCGTTTCCAATAATATTTATATTTTGTGTTTTCTTCTCGCTGCCTTTTACATCCAATCGATAAATTCATTTATTGTATGTAGATCACTGTTTGATTTTTTTTTTCCTGCTCGCTAAACAAGCCCAGAGAGAAGAGGAAGAAAAAAACTTTATATGAAGCGTTACAATCATTTGGGTGGATGGAATACTGCAGTTAACATTGGCGTAGATCAAGGACGCCAGTTGAGAATTGTCGATGAAAGTTGTTTTTTGTTGGATTGTTGCTTCTAATTTCATTAAGCGTAAAGATTAATACTGTCGGCTTTACATTCCTCTCAACAAAAGTTCGTTAAATGCACGTTTTGACGTTGCAATGTAATAAAAGACTACACAGCTTAACTATTACAATTTATAAATCCGCTTCAAATGAAGCATAAACTTTGATATAAATATCATCGTAACTGTCTTGATACTTGAATCATATTGATTAATTTCAAATGAAGTTGTCTCGTAAAAAGAAGTCATTTTTATATTGTTACAACTTCCCGGAAACTTTCTTTTTCATAGTTTTGCAACATCATCTGAAGATAAAACAATGTTCAGAATTCCATTTAGTTTTCTCAAATCAATAAACATTTTAAAAGTTTTTCCACCGCACGAACTACTCAACTCCATAAAAAACATCTCTCATAATTTACATAAATCATAAATTTTAATCACAATAATAACAACAACAACAACAAACTTTATGTAATGTTACACACATTATAACATTAAACATTTATCCTCATGTTCATAAAACCAAATAAATGCAAATAATAAAATTGTATGCGCAGTGCACAAGATTTGAAGTTTTTTTTTGTTATTTTTTTCATAAAATTTTATGCAATTCCATTTTTCATTCTTATTTGTTGAATAATTTATGATTTTGAGGCTACAGCAGCGAACATTACATGCAAAACAAGGAATTGTTCCATTGGGAGATAATTCAGCTTCTTTTCACCAAATGACTTTGATTGTGCTAATAGGATTATAAGTATTAAAGTGTGTCAGTATGTTAGAAGTCAATCCATTGTTCCTTCACATTCTGCTTCATATTTGTTGTTGCTGTTCACTTCTTCACTACAATTTATTTAACATTATGTGACCTCACTGACATCAACGACGTTGAAGCTGAAGCTGATATTAATTGGTGATTTGTGGGTGGGATTGTATCATCAGAATAGAGAAAATATTTAAACAACAAAGTAATAACTTTTATTCGATTATCATCCTTCACTGCACTTTCATGCAAGTAATGTTCTTTTTTTTATAATCTCATATCAATCTTTGTCGCTTAGTGTCGACTATAAATCATTTATTAAAATTTCAGTGGAAAAAGAGAGATTGATCGTATTTGCTTGCAGTGTTTTGATTAATTTTCCGTATTTAATGTCTCGCCTGCAATTATAAACCGATAGGTTGCAAGCCGATAGTGGCTTTGCATGTCGAACAATAACTGTTGAAAATGTAATTAATAACAAGAGGGAGAGAGAGCAAGAAATAAAAACGTGAGTAATGCGACGGCCTTAATGTTTTACAACTCCTTTATTTCGCGATGCAATTGACTTTAAGTACTTTTCGAGTTTCGTGGCAATCGAAGATCTAACATTTTAATTACTTTTCATTTGTGCCATATTACGTGAAAAATCTGAAATACTTCTCAAGTCCAAGTGCGCTGCTGTGCGAGTGAGAATTGCGGCGTGTCGAAACGAGATAACAACAAAGCAGTACGAAAATTTATTGAACATGATTTCTTCAATAAATTCCGTTCAGATATCTTCTTAATGGAAAATCGTTGTGTGTTGTGCAGAGTTACTCAACAACAGCCTCCCAATCTAATGCGAAAACCAATTTACCCTGAAATATTACGATAGAAATATTCTGTTGCTTGTTGCATTGCTGCATACACAACGTTGGTTTCCTCGCCTGCCTCACTAAACTAATAAACTTTAAGAAAACAATTCAAACAAATAATTAAGCAAGGAAACGAGTGCAGCAGCAATGGCAGCGACAGCAGCAGATACAAGAACGCGAAATACGATGCTTACTTGCAATATTTATTTTTTTTTACACACAACCATTTAACAGGCATCGAACAGGCAAATTGTTGAATAATTCAGCATAGGTGTTTCACATTTCGCGTCGAATGTTAATTGTCTTGTGCAATACTAATGAGTTGTGAAGCTGCTTGTAAGGAAAAAAAATGGATAACACTTCATCCCAAAGATGAAGACAGTAGCGGGCTTAGATAGCGTGTTTAAGTGAATTTAATTAACATTATTTATTAATTTATATTTTTTTAATCATCTTGTTGAGCTACCTGGGAAAACATCTGATCTAGTCAAATCTTATCTTGCATCTTCTTCAGAAATTATCTTTTCACTTAATTTCTTGTTTGACTTCTTTTACGGTATAATCTCAATAAATAAATTGATTCCATTTTTTGTATTTTTATCAAATAGATTATTGATATTCCATTGTGATTTAAAACTGTTTAAATTATCTGCAAAATGTTAAAAAATCGAGATTCTTAATTGAACAGAACCAAAAAACTAGAATTTCTGTTCACCATTTCAATCTCATGAAATTTTCTTTTAATAAGAAGAAAAATCTGCAGTGAAATTTCTCATTATCTACAATACTGTCGATTTTAAATTTCATAACTACAGCGTGGGTTCACTAAACTCCCTCTAATTAACGCATTTCGATTCTTTATTTTCCTGCTACAGTTTTCTACCAGTTTTCTCGCAATGACAACATTAACAGCAAAAGAAAACAAGTCTTTAAATTCATTTTCGAATGTAGTGTTTCTATAGACACAATTTGCTCAGCTGCAAGTTTGATTCACTCTTTCTCTCTCTCCTTTATGCACAATGGCATATTTCAACACATTACAGAATTTCAATTCTTTTCGTTCCGCGATGTTCGCGTCGCGCGAAAAAAGAAAGGAAAAATAAAATCCACTAACGAGGCAGGATTAAAGGTAGAAAACATAAAGAACAAATTTTTAACCGGCAGTTTTAAATTACAGAATGCTTAACGGCGAAAAAGTGAAGTGATCGAGGTAGTTAAGATGACGAGTAATATTTAACGTCAAACAGCCATTAGAAAATTAGAAACGATCAGTGGGGAGTGTCTTTAAGAAAAACTTTGAATTTTAAACACAGCAATGATTAGAATAATTAAAACATCACTTTCAACTTCTCCCATTGCCTTAAATTTCCCATAAATATCTTTCAGCATAATCGTAAACGAATATTTGATTATGCGAATACAATATTGTTACTAGTTTCATGCATTTTTATATTTGAAGCTTCAAGCAGCACAGCAACAACAATCATAGGTTTTGAAAAGCAACAAGGAAACGAGAAATCGAACGAAAACAGAAAAAATATTGTAAATTATCCGAACATGATTTAATTATATATGCGCGATATTTTAATGCCATTTGCTTGCCTCTATGTAGCCCCAATGTAGCTGGTGCGCGAGATCTAGGAAATTTAAATAACAGACACTTTATGGGCGCGCAAATGCATGAAACACATAACTGAAAAACTTTTTTTTATTGTAAAATGTACTCGAAATGCAATTGTAAGAAATAAAGCTCGATACATATCACACAGATAGCTTTAGGGTGGGTAAATAATATTCAGTGACTTTAAATTTCATGTAAAATTAATTAAAAGATTGTTGAATTAGTTGTGATTATTAATTAGCCGCAATGTCTTTTCTTTCTTGCTTTCATTCCATGTTCAATTAACAATCAGCAGCGTAAGCTGTCACCGACATGGGCAGTGAGCAATACTGTCTACGGTGGAACAATCATCAATCCAACCTGTTAGGGGTCTTCAGTCAACTACTGCAGGACGAGAGTTTGGTGGACGTCACATTAGCTTGCTCAGAGGGCACTTCCATCAGAGCCCATAAGGTGAGTTTTTGTTCTTGTTCTTTATGTTTCATTCTTCTTCTTCACAACTCATATTATTTAATTTAATTTAAAAAAATAAAAAGCTACACATAACTTTGTTCGCCTCATAAGTCAAATTATCGAAAGAATTTCTTCGCAGTTCGGAGGCAACATAAAGTACAGTAAAATGAAGCAATGAAAAATTATAATTTATTTTTCTTAAAACATAATTTATGTATTGTAATAAAAGTGATAGATTGAATGGTCTGAAAAGGATGCTTATGCTCGCAGTTTCTTTCTGACATTGCTAAATATGCATTTACACGATCTTTTACTTCTTACTCTTCATTTGGCGAACGTGAATATTGTGAGAAGGTAAAGATGAGTTGAAAATGATTTTCTTTTGTGAAGATTTCCTGCTTCTGTTGTATGATGGAAAGCCATTTCAGACCACAAGAATCTGCTCTTAAAATTGATGGCAATTTTTGGTAGGAAATCTCAAGTTATTGGAACATATTCAATGTTTATGAATTAAATTTATGATGAACAATCATCATGCAAGGAATTTATTTATTGGAGACTTATGTAAGTCAATTCTTCTATCGAAGTCTCTGAAGAAACATAAAACAAAACTAACCGTAAATAAATTTATAGCAAAATGCATTTTATATAAAAAATGTGATGACATAAGCACGCAACTCACCAATGATTTTTCTCGAGGCAGAATAAGAGCTTAATTTCAAAAGTGCGCGCAGTTAAAAGTTAAGAAATTTAATTGTCGAACGCCTTCAGCTGTCAGTAACAAAATCAAGTAAAGTTAAGTTTTACGATAGTTTCACAGCTTTTAAGTCACTCAATTGCTTTCTTACGAAACATGGAAGATTAAAATCCTGAAAATTAGAGAAGTTGAAGCGAGTTAAATTTCTCATACATTTTCCGACATCATTTTGACAGCAAATGAAGAAGCTAAGTTGCCTTCAGTTTATTAAATTTACAGAAGCTCAAAGTGATTGTTTTCAAACCAATTAAAATATTTAAGAAAATTCATTCAAAATTTTGATATCTTCAGGTCAAACAGAAAATTTCTACCTAGCATAACTATTCTGCATAAAAATTAATGCTATGAAAGGCATGTGGAAATTTAATAGAATTTACTTTCAAGCTGTGTGTAACGCTGATATTCCGTTACGAAACATATTGTTTGTCCATCAAAATCCATACAAAAGGTGCATAAAGAAATTGCGCATTCTTTTTTCACAACTTTTTCATAATAAATTAAATTAGCTATCGGTAGATTCTTGTTCACCTCCTTCTTGCTCTCGTCGTTCACTACAATCTTGTGCGAATTTAGCTTCAAAGTAAATTCTTTTAGAGTAGCATTTGAAATCAGGAGAAGCAATTTATTACATAGTTGTGTAGTTTTTGGAGTTGACCATTGAACAAAGTAACTATTTATGTTGTAAGGTGCTATTTTATGTTCCATCGCATTGTCTCTGTTCCTTCGTTGATCACATGCGTTTCTCATGGCCAGTTGGGATAAATTTCCACTTATAAATAAAAAGTCGTGAGGCAGTTGAGAAGAAAAAAAAGTCCACAGAATCGCATTTAATGTTTTACAAGTCAATGCGAGATTTGTACCTACACACATAATTAAACATATTTTTTGTAAACATGAAATGAAACATTTCTTCGATATGTAAATCCGTTTATCGGCACCGGTTTGAGTTTTGCAACTGATGACTTGAATGATCCCGTTTTCTGCATCGATAAAAATCTGTCTTATCTCTTAATTGATATTCATCTCAAGAAGAAAAATGAATGAGGAGAAAAAAGAAAAAGTTAGTTTTAATTATGATTAAAAGCGAGATAAGACAATTAAGGAAACTTTTCTACGCTTTTCTTTTGTATGCTTTATTCACTTATCGGATGCACACACAATTTTTCTTCAAGCTTCTGCTACAAATTCTAAACATGACTAGGAATAAGAAATGAGAGTAAAACAGATACAACATTATTCAAGATGTTTTCTCAAAGATCTCTGTTGGAGTAGCGTGTACATTGCGATGCAATTACCAATCATTTTGCAACACAAAAAAAAACATGCTTCGACTTTTGCATTCGCAGTTTTTTTTATTGCTCCAGCAAGACATAATTTTTGTGTTTCTCATATCAATAACATAGCATTGCTTTTAGCTTTAACAGACGACACTGAATGAAGTTCTATTTGTGAAAAGCATGATCACAGATTTAAGATAAAAATCAATCTTGTTGATAATGTAACAACGTTTAGTTAATTAAATACTTTTACGGATGAACGTTAATGCCAGTTGCGTATTGTAATGTCTTGAAAAGAAATGATACGCACATTAACCGCTTTTAATCCTACTTAGAACTGTCTGTCTGCTATAGCAATATAAATGTTAATCATTTCTCATTTTCATGTCAGCTTTGTTTCGTTTCGCTCGATGTTGTGGAATTATTTCCGGCTTTTCACAGTTTATTAAAATTAAAGATCACATGTGAGAAAGAATTGCAATGTTTAGAAAGTTGAGAATTGGAAGCTTCAAATCGTGAAATTGTAGCTTGTAGCTCGTTTCATTTTCATTTCTACATCTCCTCCCATGTAGTGAGTGCAGGTTTTTTTATGACTCCACTAGTTGTTGATTCGGGAGCTCTAGAGATGAGCTTTTCTCTTTCTCAGGAACATAAAATCCCTGATTCTCTA
This sequence comes from Clunio marinus, assembly GCA_900005825.1. Lineage (NCBI taxonomy): Eukaryota > Metazoa > Arthropoda > Insecta > Diptera > Chironomidae > Clunio > Clunio marinus. The sequence goes on from CVRI01000004.1 coordinate 925,714, forward strand.
CCAGAATATCATCTAATGAGTGTAAACATTTTTTTACGCCTCTTTGAAACTGTTCTTTCAACAGCCTCAAGAAACATTCTTTTATATGTTTTTATTTTTTACTTCGATTTATTTCTACGCAGAAAACTTCATTTACTTTCATGATAATCCTCGCAGATATGTTTGTGATCGTAATCTCATTTCACATAAAACACTCTCGAGATATATCTTTCTTTTACATTACGGTAAGATGCATTACATTGCAATAGTTTCTTTTTTTTAATAGATTGATAGACAGACAAGACACACAGATACAAATCCGCCCCGTCGAACAATTTTAATGTGATCGCACTAAACACACAATGTATTATTCAAACATTCTATCTTTAACATTTAATCTTGTTACCGGCTCAGAAATACGCCACATCGAGAAATTAAATTCTCTGTGACAAATCTATGGTGTAAGAAATCATTGCACTTTGTCGATCGGTACATTTGTTGCCTAGTTAGTATGATGAGAGAGAAAAGGAAAGAGAAGAAACAAGAAACTTAATAACAATGATTTTAGCGGAAAAAATAAATAATCATGAGCAAAGTCTGAAGTATTGAGTGCAGGAATCGAATTCGTCGAAGGCGGATATAACATAATGAGGCGGTTGTATGTAATTTAGTAAATGAAAGAATTGCAAAAAAAATCATAAATTACAGAGAGATTGCGAAAGATCGTTGTTGTGAGTGAGAATTCAATTTACGTGGTGCGATTAACAAGAACGCGTAGAAAATATTCGAAAGTTTCTCATGTCGTGCGTAGGCAGTGATCTTTTATGTTCTATTTATGACTCAACAATGTTTATTTTGTTAACTTCCCTAATAATTTTCATTGTTGATTTTATCATCAAAAACCAAGGAGCGAAGATAATAAAAAATAAAAAATATGATCAAACTTTGCGCGCCATGCAACAATGTCTGGAACGCATCAGACCTGAACCACAAAAACCCAAATGTTTTTCTAATTACTTTTTGTGCGCATAAAATGCGGAAACACATTTTGAGAACCAACAAAAAAAATTTATAAATTCAAAGAACAACATAAGAGAAGGCTCAAATAAGAAACAGCTTTATCTAATTCCTTTTTTGCTGCTGCGTACATTTTATTACTGCCACAGACTTTTGCAAACGAGACTGTTGCAAGTCTCGCGTACCTACAATAAATTTAAATTCATACGAATAAAAAAAAAGAAGTCAAAAGAACATTTTTTATATGGTGAGAATAAGAAGAGTCAACAAAGAGTCGAACGCAGAAAAGCAAATACAATCAACAAACTTTATGTACATTGCGTTGAAATTAATCAGAAATTTGCCAACAACATAGACAATGAATATGAACTTAATGGGATGATCCTCGAAAAGATTTGCTCCATGAGATCTTTCCATCATTCGTCTTTAAGAATATTCATTTATTTTGCAAATCATTCAAAAGTTGATTGTATTTGTGTGATGCTAGCAATGATGATGATGACGATGATGTGATCGGCAAAAGAACGCGTTTTTTTCGCACTGTGCGAACGGCTCTAAAGTTGCTTCGAGGAACAAAATAAAGGAGAAGAAGAAGTCAAACTCATTTCTATTGCTGCGGCCTAACCATATAATATATTGACCTCAACCAATTCGCTTTTTGTTGGTTGTGATATTCAAGGTCGGTGTTGCGAATGAAGTTTAAAGTCAGTCACCGATTTAAACGACATATCATGAAAAAATATATTTTTGTATTAGTTTATGTTATTTTATTTGAAATGAGCATTTTTGTTTTAAAGATTTATGCAAAACAGTGCGAAGCCTAAACACACGAAGCTTAAGAAACTCAAATTTCCCAAAACAGTGTGTGAGAGACAATGACGAATACTACGCGAAGTGGTAAACAATGAAAGAGATTTCTTCATGAGAAAAGGAATTCTTTTTGTATATTTGTATCAAGTCTCACATTTCAGATGAAAAATGTTCCATTAGATAAACAAATGAGACAAAGTTGAATGCAATTTTCGCTTGCTAAACTATTGAATGTTTATGTTTCATATCCCACTCATTGCGTAACGTTACTTTACATTCATTATCTGTTAAAAATATAAATATCCATTCAGATATTGTTGCAGAAATGCTGTGGAATGTTCACTGGGCGGCGTAGACTGGCCAATCATTAAAAGAGAGTCTTAAAGTCTCTTTTCACATGATACAAACCGTTAAACTTTCATTCACGAAAGTAATTTAAAGCGTTTAATGCTACAAGAAAATGTGTTATCATGTTTCAAGGAAATATTTCACGATGAAAGACTTTGGATTAGAAGGTGGGGAGAAAGCGCAATTCAAAAAAAATGTCTATTAAAGAGTTGCTGCCTATCTCAGCCCCCGCAAGATTACAAAACTTCATTGCGATGCCAGTGGATTCTCTTTCGTGCAGTTGGCGATTAACAAGAAGTCATCTAATTTACATAAAATTACACAGACATTTGAACGGAATATTTTAATTTTATTTATTTATTTTTTTTTCAAACCTGCGATAAACTTTATTCCGTGTAGCGCTTTCTTTTTCATTTTAATATGAGCATTTTAGACTGAAAAAAATATTTACCATTAATATCAATGTTAAGTAGTTTCAAATTTGCAATTTCAATTGCAACGTTGGAAGAGAAATGTTTGTATGTTATTACTAAACATAACATGAACGAAGTCGTGTCTTATAAGACCTTGATCAATGGAGACATTCTTATAACATTATTGAAATCGAGAGATTGCACACATTATTCGTGAATTTATCTTACATCCTATTTATTAGATATTTGTCGTCTTCAAACGCGTTTTACAGAATTGCGAATTTTTCTCTCCTTCATTCATTTATCGAGTGATTCAATTGAACTTTTTTTCCTAAGAATTCATGGATTCCGGAAAGATGCAATGATGAAACGAATAACACAATTTTCAAAACAATTTCCTTAAATTTTCCTTAGAAAATTATTAAGTGCAACAAATGGAAAATTATTTAATTTTGAAGCATACAGCGAGACTAAATAACTAAGCAAAACTATAAAAAAAATTATTTTTCAATTTCAATGCAATTTCCAACCACACTTGGCCAATGTGACTAAAACTGCGAATTTTTGCAACTTCATTATTGTTGTGTGACACTAAAGTAAATGGAAAAAATCGAATTAATAGGTTTGAAGTTCGAACCTTGTTCTTTCAGTTGAGCTGGAATGCAAAAATGTATCAACGTGCACTAGGAAATTATTGTTAAGCGATTTATATCGATACAGACATTAGTTGTTTCTGATTAAGCTATTAAAAAATAACCATTTGATGGTGGTTTGAATAGAAATCGAAACATTTGAAATTCTCATAAAGTTAATTTTGTAATGTGATTCTTCAATCCGAACCACCATGGAACATTTCACTTTGAGAAATATTTTTATTAGATTTTATTAGAAATGCTTTCCTGCAGATATAAATGTAAGCTGGCAATAACATTCAACTTAACCACGTGCAGTGATAAGCGTTTCAGATTTCAATGATATGCAAAACATTGAGTAACTACAAACAGATCGTCAATTATCCAGAAGCGTGAAAATGAAAATTTAAATTGCTTCATTCATTACTTACCTCATTTAAAAGGCAATTTAAATGCATTTTCTGCTTACTGAAATTTCATTCTTTTATGATTAAGAAATCAATCAGTTACGATTATTAAAGTTTTGAAGACGTTTCATCATCTTTCTTGCCTACTTCCCGTCGACAGCAATTGCTTACCATTCATCTTTTGCATAACAACTTTTTTATGTTGATCCTACGATGAACTTTATAATTAACTTATCTTTAATAGTCGCTCGTTAAAATTAAAAGATTTTTTTAATGCATGAGCATTGGAAATGTCTATTTCACCTTTTAAACAGAGTTGCTCAACCTTTTCATAAATTTCTAAGAGATAAAGGTGAAGAAGCAATTTTAATAAAGCATTTCATAAATACGAAACGGTGTCGTATGTCAAAGTTTATGCAACACTGAACTTTTCCTTACCATCTTGTGGAGTCCTCAACATTATCGCTAATTTCATCTCATGCACAAAACGAACGACACGAAAATCAATTGATGGCGTTTTTCCGCAACTGCTAACTGCAACTCTTGTGGAATTTTTCTTTGACTGGTTGAATAAGATAAAAACTTTTCTTTCAAGCATGTTTTAATTGACATGCTCTCCAGCCCACATTGCAAGTCTTTTAGATTTTATTTTTTGTTTCTTATTTCTCTTTCTTCATTTCACATACAAAGTGTTTACAAACATTCGCAGTTACATTATTTCTTCTCTTGACCATTTCATTCTTCTCAACAGTAAATACGAAAGGGAATTTAAAATGAGATGAAATGCAGCGCAAGAAGCGAACAAAAAAGATATTAACTTACAACTTTATTGATCAATAAACAATAAAAACAAAAAAAATCTCATTTCTCATATGTTTTATGTCCGAAAACATTAAAGATAAGTTACCAAGTTGGGGTTGCATTACAAAACAGTCGAGAGCAAAACTAATTTTCATTAATATCTTCTTTAAAAAAGAGCTTGTCATGAGAGAGGAAATAAAGTTTAAGTGCAACTCTTTTTCTGCATTAATTACTTTATTATTGCATCATAAATAATTATTCGACTCATTTTTCAAATGAGCTTTTCCTTCTTTCTTTCCTCTCAATCTTCTAATAAATCTTTACCTGATTAACGAAACACTTAACAAAGAGAGAAATTATGCTAGAGAAGTCAGACATTTATAAGTCATTTATTTAATTTACAATTTTATTCAAAGTAAGTGAGCTTATTTCAATGAAGAAGATGGCCTCGAAAGCCATAAAAGTTAATGATTCCTTTAAATGTGCTCGCAAATGCACCTGAATTGAACTTTTGACACGAATCGCTCCTAAGAAGAAAAGAAATTTTCCCATTTTTGTGCATCGCTGCATTTCACAGTTGCCTCCCAATATGCCTCAGTATTGCCATGAAAACAACAAAACGAATTGAAAAGAAAAGGGAAAGAAGAAGCTTCAACACATTTGCTATGTTAATTATAATTAACTAGATTAGCATAAATGGTTTTCGCCTACTGAATGATCGCTTACATGGTGTGTGAGAGATATTGAATCGGTTTTGCTCTGTAAGATTTCATGAGAAGAAGAAATGAAACATTTTACGTGCCCTCGAGGGTCAATCGTGATAAACTGTTTCTCACATATTCGAAATAACAAAAAAAAAAATCTCAGCATTGATCGCACCTCCCGCGCATCTGCATGCAGTAGGTTACAATGTTACCATTTAAATGCACTCATCGTGAAACCGCAAGACTTATCGTAGCGTTTGATTTCGTCATCCGTAAGCATTGATTACATTTCACACGATCAAGTGAAGACGCAACTGTCATTTGCGAATGTCCGTGAAATGAAAACTTCTTTTTAACCCGCGCCGATCCAATAAAAGATAAATAAATAAAACAATTAAGGCAGCAGCAACAAAAAAAGAAAGAAATGAGAAGTAAAGTAATATAAATGACGCAAAAACATAATTTAAAAATCAGTTTCTTTAAGTGCGATATAAACCATCACTTTTCTGCTGTTTCTCTCCATCATTCGCCTTTTTTCACATTTTCTCATGTTTTTTCACATCAAGTTATTAAAATCTACTTATGTTATGTTGATAATTATAATATTTTATGACTGATATGATTGCATAGTTACAATCAACAAATGCACGTTTAAGGAAATGCGAATTTATTTTTTTTATATCTTAGAGAGTTTTTTTTTCTTTCTAAACGAGGTCAAGTGCTTTTGCATTTGATAGTAATAAAGTTATTGGAGATTTCAATCAACTTTTAAAATGTCAAAGATTGAGGCAATTGCCTTAGGAGGTACTTATAAGTGAAAAGTTTATCTTCGCAAAGTTTGTTTTGATGATTTAAAAAGAAAACAACAATTAGAATATTGTTAATTGAAACTTCCTTAAATCTTTATGAAGAAGAATGAAAGAAATGGGAAGAAACAACAGTGACTTAAATTAATGTGAAACGGACGAAATACGAAGTGAAGAAAAGTCCATTGTTAAAGAATTATGACTTATGACGCCTTCTGTTTCTGTAGCATTTATTAAATAACTTAATTGCATTTCATAATTAGCGAGAATAAATATAATTTATAAGATTCACAAACATTTCCGTTTCTTTTTTACCTTCTCAATTGCAGGTTGTTCTCTCTGCCTGTTCTTCATATTTCCAAAGCCTTTTTCTGGATCACCCCGCCAGACATCCCATCGTTATACTTAAAGACGTTCGATTCAGTGAATTGCGAACATTAATTGAATTCATGTATAAAGGCGAAGTAAACGTGGAATATTGTCAATTATCAGCTTTATTGAAAACAGCTGAATCATTAAAAGTAAGAGATTTTCTTATTTATTTTTCAATTCATTTTGTCATTGATTTATCTTTGATTCAATCACAGGTTAAGGGATTAGCAGAAATGACCAATCAAAATACAGCTTTGAAAGAACAGGAACGTGATTCAGAACGTGTTCGATTGCATACACCAACGACGCCTTCGGCATCAGCGCCGTCGTCGTCCGTGAAGAACGAGATTCTGGAATTGTCGAATAAACGGCAGAGACTCGATAATGAGAATTACAGCCCATCGCCTCCCTCTCGTATCCCTTCATCACCCGGCTCATCACTCTACCACCAGAAGAAACTTACAACAAGTTCGTCAGCATCTGCGACGACAACATCTGTTACTGGCAGCAGGTCACATCATATAGATTCGATTATAAAAGAAGAGCCGAGTTTCAATGATCATCGCACGCATCATCAGAGAAATGAATCATTGGAAGATGACGACGACGACGATGAGAATGTTCCAATGAAAAATGAAGTTGGTATGTAAACAAATGCAATGCACAAATGCATTAAATTGTGCAAGTTTTAAATGCATTTAATTTATCTCCTATTCAGGTCTCAATATGACTCTCAATTCAACTCTTCTGCAAAACTCGATATCATCGTCTAACATGATGTCGACATCTGTGAATTCAACAACATCTTTATCAGACATACAATCATCTCGCTACACCTCCAGTTTATTGGGTAATACATCAAGTGGGACACGCCACAGCCCTCTCACATCGGACATGCCGGGGCCATCTGGTATCGGACCGGTTCAGCACGCGCCATTGGTAAGTTTCACAAAAACATTAAAGCCAATTTTTTGTTCGCTTTGGAATTTAGTTGAAAATTTATTTCTGTTAAATTCCGACATTTGCAGTCATTGAAAAAGGAATCAGATTGGGATCGTTTAGATGATAAGGAAAGTACATCGTCTGACTACCGACACTCGCACGAAATGGTAAGTTGAAAGCTTTTTTTTTCCTGTCGTAATAAATTTTCGGGTGAAATGAAAACAAATTTTAGTTTTAACGAAAAAAAAAAAAATTTTAGAATCATAAATTAAGGCTTTGCATGTTTTTAAGCCAATTTCTTGATGAAAAAGAAAATAAAAATTCCTCCGAAAATCGGGGCTGCAAGGAAAATATTTTCTGCATTTAAAAAATAGAAAAGAAATTGAGGCATTTTTAGACAATCGTGTAAAATTTTTGGCAAATAAATCAAAACAAAAAAAAAGTAAAGAAAATTTTCATGTCTGCCGAATAAAAAATAAGGAAAATTCTCACTCCACCTTTGCATGGAAAGATTTTTCATTCAGTTTGCGTTGATTTTTATTCATTCGTTTGTTTTGTATTTTATAAGTTGTGGTGTTTAGTGCATTGAAGTAAACTTATTTTGTACATAATAATAGTTGGCAATAAAATAGAATTGCTTTATTTTGCTTACTTATTTTAACTCTGCTTAAGTTGTATTTAGTTGTTAGATATGTACATAAATATTGCCTTTGTTAGTTAGTTAATGAAGAAAGAGAAGTTTTTAAAACTATCTCAAGGAAAAATAGAAAAACATGTTGGAAGCTTGTAGAATTTTTTTATTTGGTGTTTATTTCAGTCATATAATCATTCAAAGAGTGTTTAAGGCTATTAATGGGACGGGCTGAGAAGTGGCTAGAAAAACTTGAAATATTTCATCGGAAACTTTTATTCAAGCTTTCTTCTCAATCATAAAGATTAAATTTTTATTCATGATAAATTCCAATGACAACTGATGACGGAAAAATCGAATCGATAATTGTTAAATATTAATTTAATTAAACTCATTTCGCAGAATGTTTTTAGCGTCAGTTTTTACTGAATCTCTCTTTCTTTCTCTCTTACCCGCCCACACGATTCTTCGTTTGGTTATGTAGGAAAATGTTTGTTGCCTCCTTCTAACTGCGAAACACTAAAGCGACACAACTCAGTCACTTTAATTTTTCATTAAATTTCTAATGATTGCTTATTGATGTAATTTGCACTTTTGCCTCTGGTTTGGCATCGCTTAAAGTCATCTTAATAATGAAATGTGAAGCGAGTAGGAAAGTTTTATAGTTTTTGATGGGAAAATTGAAAATTTCTAAAGAAATAATTTTTGTCGATGATTGGAAAGGAAAGGAAAAAAGAGAAAGGGCTTTGAGCAAGCATATAATCGCTAACGATCTTATGTGCATTTTAGATTATTCTATAAAACGCATGCACTCTTTCACAACTATAATTTTCCAGGAACGATAATGACGGAGTAATGATTTCTTCTATTTAGGCGCGCTCTACCATTGCAAGCAACTCATGCATTCTCATATTATGATTACGTTAAAAAACCACAAGCATTATGCTTTAATCACATCGATTTCTTTCATTTCGTCGTTGCTTATGTGCAATGTAAAATTGTGAAGTGCATATCCCCCAATGTACGCGGTATTAACGACAACGCAATCATTACACATGAAAACCGCGTTGAAAATTTAACGCAATTCTGATAATTACGATGTAAACGCAATAAGTGGTGCATTGTTAAAGCTTTTGATGAAGCTCTTGCCTTTTCGCAGAATTTTTAACGTTTGCATTTCCAGACAGATCGATAAATTTCCACTTGCTTCTCGCATATACTTTTATTCCTTCTTTTATGCACTTTTACCTCAAAGTCAGTGCTTAACTTCATACAACATGTACAACTAAAAGTTTCTGAAGTCTTTTTTTCTCTTCCTTGTTGTTTGAGGAATACTGAATAGTTAAAATGCAACACTTTAAATATCCTTCAGACGCAATTCACTCATCGTGATAAGAAATTTCATTCATTCATACTTATTTGTTGCAACACATCCATTTGTCGTAAAAGTGCAAGTATAACACTTTTGAGAATTGTGCGTCGTGAATTTTCAAGTCTGCTTAATAAACACAAATAATCGTCTACGAACGTCATTCATGCATCGTTTTAATTCTTCTGACTGAGATAATTGATGGGAAGGGAAAATCCGTTCGTTAATGCTTCAAACATTTAAATTGAGTTGTAGGAAAAAGAAAAGCAGAAGCTTTAAATGTCGCTTTGATGAATTTTATAAACAAACAAATTCTCGTTACATATTTTTTGTATCGATTTTTATGTTTTTCAAATTATTTTTCCTTTCATGTATTGTAGTCTGCATATTTGTGTTAATATTTGTTGTGTGGGGGAACCTTCATGGACATAATTTTTCATTTACTTACTTAGATGTTGAATTGTTGTTGAAATATTGCATAAATGTACATAAATTGATGTTTAAGTATATCATCTCAATGTTTAAATTGTTCTCATCAAGCTCATGTGTTTGTTTTGATATATTTCTCAAAGAATAAAAAAAATACATTTTTAAATATTTTATACTTTTTTTAATTATGTCAAGAAGTTGATCTACGTTTTTTGAACATGGCTGTGCTATAATCATATTTTTTAGTTTCATTTTCATTTTCTATTGTCGAAAAACAAAATCTTAAATATTCTTTTTCAATTCTTTTTGTTTTACAAAAGAAAAAAATTATTAATTCAATTCAACAATTGATTTTCTCGTATGATTTGTTCCAATGATTGTAAGTTGTGCAAGTCTCTTTGAGATTCTTTCGGAAATTTTCCATTTTCTTAATTTTAAGAAAAACTAAAAATCTAAAAGAGGGAAAATCGTTGCACAACTCTAACATCATGTTATATCCTTTATTTAATTATATACTTTCTTGTAAAATGTTGTTTTTAATTATGTTGTTTTTTGAATCGAATCTTATACATGAAACAAAAAAATCTTTGAAATTGACACGCAAAATAAATTATTTATAAGAATTCATCAAAATTATTTTAATTGAGTCTTTAACTCTAGCGAAACAATTAGCAATTAAGCTTTTACGCAATTCTAAAGTGAATTGAATATTTTTACAAAATTGTTTACTTATTTTTGACGTGTGAAAAAGTGATAAAAAGAAATGCGATTCCACACCATAAAAACCGTCCCCGTTTCAGCTCCAGACAAAAATCGAACCTCAACTTCTTGAAAAATTACAGAGACAAAGCCGATACTTAAGAAACATGATGATTTGACTTTGAATTTAAAACATTAATTAGCATTAATTTTAAAGGATATTAAAATGGTTTTCCATTGTAAATTTTCTTATATATCTAAAAATTCTTTCTTTTTGATTTTCTTTTTGGTTCTTTAGATATTTTTTATTTTACAAACTTTCATTTGATTTTGTTTTTTACTTTTAATCTCCCGAACAATATTTTTTTCTAGTCTTAGAGACAAAAGAAATTAACTTGAAAAAAAAGAACATTTTATGAGCTGCTTAAATTTTTATAGTGAAAATAAATGGAGAAGAATTTCCATTCACAATCTTTTATTTTAATTTATTTATTTTAGTTTAACTCAGCTTGGCGAAATGAAATAGAAACACGAAATTTTTCTCTGAAAATAACATACGAATGAGCTTTTTTAAAGTTAAGAACTTTAGAAGATATTATCTCTCAAACATTTTCGTAACTAATAGCGCTTCAAATAGACAAATTAAACTTTAAATGAAAGATTGAAAAATAGCTTCAAGACAAACACAATTTGACAAAGAAGTTGATGGTTTTTCTTTTTGTTTGGTTGCAGGAATCGTCGACGGACGTTCATGGTGGTGAAAGAGCGAGTAGTAGTGGAGTAGTTGTCGGTTTGCCACTGTCGTCTTCATCTTCTAGTGAACAAAATAGCAGTGTTAGTAACAATAGTGGTCCAATTTATCCGTGTATGTACTGCGGTCAAACATTTCCCCATCAAAGTAAGTTGACACGTCATATTTTGTCACATTCACTGGAGACGCTGAAATATCGCGAAGTGTCACATCTGCTTGGACATCCGCAACTTTCAGGATTTCTACCGCACGATCTACCTCCGCCATCACATTTTGCCAGTCGACAAACTTCAATAGATTCGTCGATGGAGCAACTGGAGAACTCACAGATGGAAATGGAGAATCCTTTTAGCAACCCAGGAACGAGTAATTCATCAAATAATGACCCTAACGCTGGCAACGCTGGCGGTGTTGTGCTGTGTAAATTTTGTGGAAAATCTTTTCCCGACGTCTCTTCACTTATCACTCATCTGCCTGTTCACACAGGCGATCGACCTTTTAAATGTGAATTTTGTGGAAAAGCATTCAAACTTCGTCATCATATGAAAGATCATTGTCGTGTTCATACAGGTGAGTGTTGTGCAATTTAACGATAATTGAATTGAAATTGGAATTTCGATAAAAATGACGTTCATTCTAGGAGAGAGACCGTTTCGTTGTAACATGTGTGGTAAGACATTCTCACGTTCCACTATTCTAAAAGCTCACGAGAAGACACATTATCCGAAATATGTGAGAAAGTTTCTTTCGCCAAGTCCGGTTGATAGCAAAGACGATGCACAACAATAGTAAACGCAGTGTTTCTGGAATACTAACTTTTTATTAATATCACCAAACCCAACTCAACATCATCAATTTTCAACAATAAACTTTTATGAAAAGCAATATTTTTTAAAAAGGAAATCAGAGGAAGATGCAGAACTTCACATAAACAAGCAAAAAATTGCATAAACTTACGTCAAACTGATTTGAAATTAAAATCAACGCGTTCACATTCAAATTAATTACCCGCTATCAATTTATTCGGCAAATACAAGCGATCATAAAATTAATAATTAGTATATTGGTGCTACCTACATATAAAAAAAAGTGAATGATGGAGAAAAAGAAAATTTACCAATTGACATGAAACGCCCACGCAAGATATTATCGATAGCGAAGCGAAGTGAAAATATTTCTTAACCTTTTTCTGATATCATCTTGCGCGAAAATTATTAATCGATTGTCTGAATCTTCAACTTTATTATGAATTCTAATTGGATATAAGGAAAAGCATTACAATATAGTAGAAAATCTGTGATTTTAAATGAAGTGAATGGATAAGATGTTTATGAGATGAAACATTTGTAAAAAGGGTGAAAGAAAGTTGTTTTTTTTTTGCATAAGGAGAGACGGCAAGAATTTTTTTAAAAAGAGGAAAGAAAGGAAATGAGAAAGGGAGAGTTTAATTCATGATGTGCAAAATAAATAAGTCACATGCATGACTTTTCATTTAGATTTTTCTTGTTGTATACAATTGACTGAACCATATATTTATCTACAATTTCCCCACTTTAACTCCTTCCCCAAACAGATTTCACGTCATCTACAATAATGAATGTTAAAGGAACACGTGAAGAAATCAATTTGAGTTCTTTAAATCTGATAAAAGAAAATGTTTTATATACCCCCATAAACCCACAACAATAATTAAAATACAAAACAAATGAAAAAAAAACTTACAAACCGTTATTATTTCATGTCATAAAATGAAATAGTTATCAGAAATATTTATATATCAAAATAGTTAAAGAGAAATAGAACAGAAGAAAATTTATATCGATGCAATAGTTTTTCCATTTCCCATGATTTTTCTTTCTGTTACACTTCAATAATAATTATTAATCATTATCACAATTTTATATAAAAAAATCACTTTAAATGCAGTCAATTGGAATTCAGAGTTGAGATCTTCTCTCCCTTTTAAATGGCTGTTAAGCAAGTGAAGTTTAGTGAATATTAGTTTTAATTTTAGCGAGAATTTTTTTTACATTTTAATCTCTTGAGATCGTAATTGTAATTGTTACAAGCCTCCCAGTTCTTATTTCTTTCTTCATTGATTATCAGACGTGATCGATGATTATTTGAATATTATTGTTGATCGATGTGATGAGATGGAAAAAAAGCTGACGAAAGGAAATGACAAAACAAAAATAAGTAAAGATAAATTGAAAAAAAGAACCAAGTTTAAACATTTTCGTTACCCTTTTAATCGTCGTGAAGTTCAATTGAATTATTTATTTTTATTATTGATCTTTTATTTATAATTAGTAGATTCTTTGACATTTTCAAAGACGTTCCTTAAAACAAAAGAAAAAACCATGTTTAAATAATTATTGTGTTAGGAAAGATGCTGAAACTTTCCTAAATAATCGCGTTAATATCGCAAAAAAAACTTTCTTTTAATTAAGAACTTGGATAAATATTTATTTAAAATTATGTTGAATTAGTTTATCAGTTCAATCAAAAAGGAAAAAATCAAACCACACACAAAAATATTTTTGTTGATTACAAATTCGTTTTAGAAGTTAAATTAGCGTAATGTTTAGGTTGAAAATTACAAAAACATGAAACATGTTAAATGAAATTAATGACCAAAAAATATTTTTTCGAAACCAAAAATTTATATCAAAATTATACAAATTTTAAGGATTGAGATTTATGAGTCAATAAATTTATAAATATTTCCTTTCTAAATTTAGGTTTCTTTATGAGAGAAAAGAGGAAAGAAAAAAATTCAAAAATGTAATTATTGGCTGTGAATTATTAAATTTATGTTTAAAATTATAAGCTAAAAGCTTCAAAAACTTTGGAAACAAAATTTGTAAAAGAAAAGATGAAGAAAAAAACTTTTGGATGAAGAAAATTGACTAAAATTGAAATTTTTTTACAAAAAAAATGAGAAAATTATTGGCACGTTATGGATCTCAAAATGTGATTTTATTTTAAGAAAACAAAAAAGAAAACATTTGGCTGTACCTTTCGGAACGATTATAGTCGAAAAAATATTTTTTAATTAATTTCAATGCCCTTAGATGTTTAGTTTTTAAGAAAAAGAAAACATTAAAGAAAATGAAATAGTCTTAAAGTTAATTTGCTGCTTTCGTTCATTATTTGGTTGGTTGTTGTTTTAGTGACTTAGAATTCAAAGCAATAGAAGGAAATTGTATTAAATTTTGATGATTGTTCTGGCTACTTGACTTCGTAAAATTATTTAATTAACTTAATTTTGAAAAGAAAAAGACTTTGCCTGAATTTTACGTCACTGATCTTACACCCGAGTATAATTGTATGATTTGATTTGAATTCAAGATGAATAAAAATAAACATTCCTATACTTTAAACTATGTTCTTACAAAAGAAATAAGGTCTTCAAGAACCATATCAATTCAATAACAAAACAAAAATTAAAACCACTAATAACTTTTGAGTCAATTGATAAAATAAAATAAAAATCGATAGGAAGACTTTCCTGCAATAATTTTTCGAAACCATACAAAGTACGGCTTAAACAATAAGTTTCGACATAAAAAGGAATCATAATTTCACAGTTTCCAGTAGAGAAAAAATTATTAAATAAAAGCTTTTGATTGTACATAAAAATTTACATTTTCAAGAAAAAGAAAATTTAAAAGCTTGATAGAATCTTTAGATGAATTATTCAACAATATTTCGATATAAACAAAGGAAAAGATAAAGTTTTGTTAGTTTTTCAGCACACGCTGCTTATAGTTGACACCCCTGACACACATACACACATTCTTACGAGAAAAAAAGTGTTGGAATTATTTTTTCATGCTCGGCATTAAAGTTAAAGTAAAATGTGAAAATATTTCAAACAAAAAACCCAAATAAGCGATGTGTGAATGATTGAGATTGTTGGAGGACGATCCATGAAAGTTTCAATCATTTCCACCGTGCTTCACGCTTAGAGTGCCTCTTAAAAATTATAAATAAAATAATTCACAAAATAAGGTTTGTAAGAGTCAAGAGATAAAAGGAATAATACTGAAAGAATTTAACTAATTTTTCTTCAGATTCCAACAGATGATTGTTGATCAATTTCCATACAGCAACATTGATTTTCGTGTATTTTTTTACCTACCAATTTTTCCTGTTTTAGTTTTTCGTTCATTTAAAAGAATATAAAGAAATAGCAGCTCAGGGGCATCTCAAATTCTTCCATAAAACACAAAAAAAAACTCAATTGAAATATTTCAAATGATATCAATTTATCAATAGAACCAATAAATAAAAATTTACAGAAACCACAGAATGGAAATAGTTACAAATACAAAACAAACTGTTGAAAATTCATCAAATTGATTTTGCAAATAGATGTTAAACACAACAGAACCTGAAAAATAAATCCAAACACAGAATAAGAAAACAAAAATAGCTTAATAGTTTTGGGATACCCTCGTTTAAGATATTTCACTTGATTATGAAAATTATTAATGATAGAATTCGAATTGCGTAAATGTTGATTTCCGGATAGGGCAACAAGACTTCTACTTTCGTTGGGAAGGCCACAAAGTGGATTTTTCCAATAGAAAATGCAATTATTTGAGTGCCAAGCTATTAATAATAATAAACATTTAATAACGTGGCAGACAGAGTAAGATTATTAAAGAAATATTATGAAAGAATATTCAAAACACTTTTTAGTTTTCTGCAAATATAAGAAAAAATTAACACAAAACTTTTTCGTTCTACCAAATAAAAAATAATAAACAGAAAATCTTCTGAATCAAATCTCGGTCGAAGAATGTCGAAGCAGCAAATGTTTTAAGTTGAAAAGACTTAAAAATAAAAAATGTGAATGGAAATGTGGACAAAAGAAGTTAAAATAAAAGAGAGAAGATAAAAGTAAAAAATATTTTACACTGTAGTGCCTGTTCTCCCAATATTTATATATAAAAACAAGGAAAAAACATTTAATAAACATAGTGATATAAATTGTAAAACGATTTTTCCAAATGATCAGTTTTCATTTAAACATTTCAAAAAGTAAAGATTTCAAACAGCAAAAATCATTCTCCAACTGTTTGTTGAAGCTTTTCTGTCACTGAAATACTGTGAAAGTGGAAAGCAATCTTCAGTTAATATTTGGAGTAAATGATTAACATTTTCCTTTCTAGTTTGTATTGCTGCTTGTGCACTTAAGGTTCATCACGTTTAAATATCAAAAAAGAATTTTTTTCACGCAGATTTCACAAGCAGTTTAGAAAGGAAAATTCATTGCTTTATTTCTAATCGACAAGAAAATTCATAATGCAATTATTTAAAGAAAATCCTTTGACTCTGAACATTAGAAGAAACACACAAAAGAAAAGTTTCAACATGAGCACAAATAAAAATATTTTTAAACTTCAAATATTATAAAAAAAATATTGAAAACAAAAAGTGTGAAAATTTGTTTTCAGAAAAGGAAAATTGATTTGATGAAAACTTGTTCCTATTTAGTTATTTTGGGTTTTCTCTCTCAATTTTGAATTCTCATTATTGCAATTTTTGTTGAAATGACAGGATGCAATAAAAAAATTACAACATCAAATTGAATACGATGAGACATAATGAATTTTCAGCTAAAATAGAATAAATCAGTTTGAATACGGCACTTCAAGAACGATGAAAAATGTTAAAGAAAAAAATGTGCTAATCTGACTGATTGTTGTACATAATTTATGTTTAGTAAATTTTTCTATTAAGTCTAATCGTTAAGCATATTACTATTGTTTCAGATGAGAGAAAAATGATATTCGATCGGCCAGAAAATTAAAATGAATGAAAAGAAAACTTTTTTTGTGTTACTTTCTAGGACAACCAACAGCCATTTTGAATTTAAAATAAAAAGAAAAAAACATTTTTAACAAAATAAAGAATGCATATCATAGTTGTAAATCAATTACAATTAATAGTTATCATAACAAAATTTGAAAAAAAACATAAAACACACCCACACACACTTTTGATGATGAAATAAAATGCTGTAAAACATTACAAGAGTTTTTTCTGCGCCTTAAAGTTATGCAAAATTTAAATTATTTTCTTTAATCAAACATTTTCTTTTTCTTTTATAGAGAGAAAAGTATCAACGTTTGTTATCACTTCCAAAAGCATCGACATCAATAATGAGCGGTCTTAATCGTTTGAAATCTTCGCCTTCTACTTCTCAAATTTCACAACCTCCTTCAATGATGATTCCATCTCCATTTCACTTCCCGTTTTCTCCTTTCTCTCTTGGCATGGGATTGTTTGATGTTCATGGAAATGATAGAAATGCTGCCATCGATCCAAATCGGATTCTGCACTTGCTCCATCAGCAATCATTACTCGCTGAAGAACTTCTTAAATATAGAAACTTGTTTGGAATGCCATCCACCTCAAGTTCCAGTCCTTATCTCGACACTAAGCCATCCATTGAACTTTTTAAAATCTCTTCAGATCAACAACACAAATCTAGATTTGATAAAGATCACGTCCATGATATGATACCATCCAAGAAGCAAACTCCCTCGTCCACATCAGAAATCGATCTTACAAAAGAAGATTGTCGTTCCACACCCAAAATTAAAGCCCGTCCTGAATCCGAATTGTTACCAGAAAAGACTTCAACCTCAATTTCAGCTGCTGCTGTTTCTGCTATGCTCATCGATCCCGATGAATTAAAATGTCACATTTGTATGGCAAATTTTCCATCACTTTGGCTTTTGGAACAACACACAGCACTTCAACATAGTCAGTTGTCTTGTACTGAGAAGCCGATAAAATGTGAACATTGCGGACAAAATTATCGGTAAGAACATTATTTGATTAACATTAATTCTGATTAATGAAATACTTTTGATATTCAGATATAATTGCTGCATCCAATCATCGATTTTGAATAATCCTCAAGATCATTCAAATAATCCTAATCGTACTAATCGTTTACCAGCTGATAAATTGTTCACATGTGACGTTTGTGGAATGCAATTCCGATATTTAAAGTCATTTAAAAAGCATCGATTGAATCATGCGTTGGAACGTTTGCATGGCAAGAAGGAAATGGGTGAAAATTCGGGTGAACTAATGGTTTCAAGTACAAACGACGACAGTGGCATTCCAAAAGGCGTCATAAGCTTGGAAGATGAACAAATGCTGCTTGATGATCAGGATCAAGATGATACAATCGATTCCATTAGCAATACAAATAGCAATATAAATATTTCCTCTAATAATCTTATCAATAACCAATTGAGCGATCCTAATACAAGTATTTCAACTGATAACAATACTGGTGGTGATATTACAGATAAGTCGAATAGTAGTGCAATAACTGAATGTGATAAACAAGAAACTAATGGCAATATAACCAGTTCAGAGAATTTACAGCAAGAATTAAATGAGATGCGCGCAAAACACGAAGCAGAATCGTCTGGGAACTTCACTATGCCTTCAATGGTGAATCCGTTTCCCTTGCAAGGATCGAGTGCGTCTTTGAAAAATTTACTAAGTGCAGAAAGCATCACGAACCAAAACTTGATGGGTTTAAATTCTCAGGAAGTTTCTATATTGAATTTTTTACGGGTGGATGCGGCTGAAAAGCAGCGAGACAAACGTTTTGCATGTCCGTTTTGTGGAAAATGTGTGCGATCGAAGGAAAACTTGAAGCTTCATGTTAGGAAGCATACAGGTTTGTATTCTTATTAGATTTGAGATATAAATATATTTAATTTCTCATGCTTTAGGCGAGAGGCCTTTTGTTTGTTTGTTTTGTGGACGTGCTTTTGGTGGTAAAAGCGACTTAACTCGTCATCTGAGAATTCATACAGTGAGTTGATGTACAAAAATATTCTTTCAACTTCCTAAATAAATACAAATTTTCAGGGAGAACGTCCGTATCACTGTGAATCTTGTGGAAAATGTTTTGCACGAGCTGATTATTTGTCGAAACATTTGACAACTCACGTTCACAATACTCAAAGTCAACAACAACGCTGAGATTTAGGTTTGCAAATCATATTAAAGGATTTTCACACTTAAACTTAAATAAATGTTTTCTAGGAAGGCGGAGACGTCATTTCCTCCGCAAATAATTGAGTATTGAGGATTACAACCAAATTATCGATGACCACAACAAAGCAATATAATAAAACGACAGTCACTAAATCACAATGAATTAAAGAAAAGTTTTAATTAATTTTTAACTATACAACAGACACTTTTATCAACGAAATAAGTTTTAAAATTCTCCATTTTATTTATTACAAATCAATTTGTGAGTGATATTTGCTCATAAGAAACTTTTTACATTACCAACGAGTAGGATGGTCAAAGAAAGCTTTTCGTATGGCGAAAGCGACAATTGACGAACAAAGAAATAACTAACAATTAAAGAAACGCAAAATGTTACCTCAAAATATAAAGTATATGTTTACAGTTTAGTCCTTTGAGTTGTTTAAAATGAAATGAAAGAATGAACAATGCGAGAATGAATGCAATATAAAAAAGGTTTACAAAATATATTTTATAATTCTATTAGAAATATGGAAAACAGAGATGAAGAAAGATTTTTTAGGTTTAAAACTCAAATGCAGTAAACAATTTTTTCAATCGATCATAAAAGAGAAAGCGAAAATGAGTTGCAATGGAGAGTGAAATTAGATAAAAAACGAATTGATCAAGTTTTCTAAGCTACATTTGAGCTGAATAAAAGGTGTTAGACTCAAAGACTTTTAAAAACTTTTACCATAAAACAAGTGATCCGTCAAACGGTATGATCAGAAAGCTTCCTACGAAGTTTAAAAAGTAAAATGTTATTTGAGAGTCTGTGATTTATGTCATCAAAAATGAAACTATTTATGTATCTACAAGTTTTTGTTATAAATCTAAGTTCATCAGTGACTCTCAAACTGTTACAACTAATATTCTCAAACCGTTTGGTGGAGCTTAAATGCATGCAGTTTGAGAGTCGCTATGTTTGTTAGTGTAAAAAAATATTTTGTTGTATGTTTACTGTTTTCTCTGATTAGTTTCAAACGAATACTTAAGTATTTTTAAACTGTGCCAAAATCAATGTACCTCAAAGTTAAATAGAACAAATCAAACGGATAAAAACAAGTCAATAGCATGGATTAAGTTTTTTGCCTAAATAAAAAAGAAAAGAAATAACCAATCAATAAATGATCATAAAGATTTACAAAATAAAACTGAATTAGATTTTTACACGCAAATAAATGAATGAAAACATTTCTGGCATTAAAATTCAGACTCAAAAATAGGTTTCGGGTAATAATAAAGATGAAAAAAAAATTGTCTTTCGTCACTTTTTGTCTATATGGTGTTAAAATTTAAACTTTCGACTTTAAAAAGAAGATCAATGATTTAAATGAATTATTGCTAACAAAAAGGGGAATAAAGAAACATGTTGTACAAATTTAGAGCAAGGCAAAAATCGGATTGCAAATTAGAAGTTAAAAGAACAGATGGAAAATTTTAGGCAATAAGACACGAAAAGATCTTAAATTGAATTATAATCAATGTTTGATGTTTTGTAAAGAAAATAAATAATAATAAATAAATAAATAATCGAAAAAATGATGGAAGAAGTTATTGATGAGTAAAATCACAATACTTCATGCTCACTCATTTCAAAACCATTAAATTTGCATAATGTCGTCCATTCTTTAGAATCTAGAAAAAGGATTAAGAAAATAATTAGAAAATCAATGAAAATTTGTGAAAAAAAGATTGTTACAACCTTTTAATAGATGTCTACCATAGTCATGAAAATTATTCTTTATACACGTGGAACCTTTTATTTACCCGAAGAAGGAAGTAAAGAAAAAAGACGCGAAACAAAGAAATTTAAAATAATTAATGAAAAGATTATACATCTTTGTAAATATTTGAAACTTTTTAAAATTAAAAATCAAAAGTGTGATAAACAAAGAGGGAAAAGAAGAGAAGTTGGACGAAGTGTTTTCATTTGATAAGAGCGATGAATTTTTATTGAAGTGATGTAAATAATCAAATTATTTTTAGTCTCAATGTTCCTAAGCTATTTAAGATTTAAAAGACAAAAAAATAAAACTTTTCTACACGATGCAATTTAATGAGTTAACGTTGACAATTATTTTTTAAAGATTGCACGCAAAGTAAACTTTTAAAAGTTGTTGCACGCCACCCACCACGTCACTAAAATTTTAGTCAATTTTCACGACTCTTTTTTCTCTTCAATCAATGTATTTGGACAATGCTTATTGTAAATTCTTCTCGTTGTAAACACTTTCGATTGAATCAGTTCCACTCATTTTTCTTGGAGGGTTGTAAGACTTAACAATGATTATGGATGATAATATGAAAAAAAATTATTGTAAAATTTGACGAGAATTTCAATTCATCTCAAAATTTGATGTGAAATTCCTATAAAATAATAATTCAAAATCTCTCAATGACTTCTTGTGACACAAAAATTAATATTATCTAATAAAAGGAAATCAATGAAGCAAATAATTTGATGTTGTGGTCACAATTCTTCGGAAAAAAAAATTAGGAACATTAAGAAACAAAGGAAAAGTCTCAAAAGATATTAAATAATTGAAAAATTTTACTAATTCAACGCAAGAGACATAATTAAAGGAAATTTATTTAACAAAGAAAAGAATTAAAGTGCATAAAAAATGCTTTCAATGTTGTTTAGATGATTCAAAAAATATGAAAAAAAAAATTAAATTAATGTATTTAGGAAGTTAAATTGGCAACGAAGAATAAATAAAATGAAACAGAGAGAAAATTTTGAAGTTGAGTTCTTCAACAAAGCTCAACTTGAACATTTAAGTTTCGTGTAAATAAGCGAATCTTATGTTAATTCTTTGAATTATGTTTATTAAATAAATAAAAATGTAAAACATTGCAATATGCCTGCCAAACAAAAAGATAAACCGTACCAAGTTAAACCATATTTGAATTACGTTTACCTCTTAAATATTTATTTTTAATGCAATATTTTCAACTTCAATTAATTATCCTTAACAATCACATGCCAACAGACAAAACAAAAACATGTAAAAAAGTTCTTTCGTTTTCCAACTTATTTGTCAACCGAAAAAATGTATTTGCTTAATGAAGTGAAGACGATGAGAGACTCATAAGTAACTACACATAACAAAACAACAAAACTCAGGAAGTTTTTATTAACGAAAGAAAAAATAATAGAAATACCTATACCTAAATTTTCAACGCAACAAAATTTATTTTACCAGATCGACGATTTCACCGCAAGTTTTGATTTTTATATGAAACACAAATCGCAATAAAATGGAAGAACTTTAAGTTTGAATGAAGTTGATCAAATATCAAAGCAAAACAGCAATAAAAAGAATTACGGAATGATATTGAATTTATTGAGAATATTTTCTTTCAAAATTTCAATCCTTTGGCTAAGAAAGTGTTTTGAACAAATATTGATGTAAATTTTAATTACTAAATTGAATAAAATTCAATATAAGTAAAGTTTTAATGTTTTCATCATTGAATTTTTATTTCCAGATTTCGTGAAGTTTTCAAAAGAAAGTTTTCACTCATTTTTAATCTATGTCACGGCAAATATCTATTTGCTTAAACTTTTACAACGTTCACCGACATAAAGATGACAATAAATTCACTAAATTACCCCGAAAAATGTCTTATCTAATCTTTTATTGGATCACAATAAAGGCGGAACGAGCAGATGTCAGTCAACTTGAAATTATTGTTGTGCCAACATCTTCATTGTGAACTTCACAAAATATTCTCAGAAGAAATTCTAAATGAAGAATTTCTGTTATGAAATCTCAGTCAATTAAAATAACACAAATTGATTGAATGAGCAGACGATCTTGTTTCAAATGTTTCATAACTTTCAATTAACTTTTGAACTGAAATAAAGTTTGAATAGATTGGGATTGACAACTAACATAAAAGAGTTTAAACAGCCAACATAGCTGTAAAATCTTATCTGAAATAATCGCCAACGACAATTTATAAGGTTTGATCGTAAAATTATCACGAGGATGACATAAAGTTTTATAGAAAGACAAACAGAGCTTCTAAATAAATTGTTAACAGATAAATATTGTGATCTAAAACGAATTTATTTATTATAGTTTTAAGTATCTCTAAGGTTTTCAAGGTCGCTTCATTCCATAGGTTGGTGAGAACGGAATATAATAAGACCATTTGATTTTTTTTAATAAATCCATTCCATATGGGAAATCATATGTCGAAGCTTCAACAGAACTTCTGTCAGTTTTCAATTCCAATTCTAGTGCCCAAGCAATCACTCCACGTTCTTCATCAGTTCCAGGCACAATGTGATCCAAGAGACAACCTAAAGCACCACCAACTAAAATACTCGTTCCAAGCAGAACCGATAATGTCGAGTCTATCACTTCAATTCCAGTGTTAATTGATCCAGGGTGGTTCTGCATCCATGGACATAGCACAAGTGGGAAAAATAATGAAACGCCAATAATGTAAAGATTCCTTGAAGATTTTAAGTCGACGTATTGAAGGGCAGAGATTCCAAATGCAGTGATCATTCCAAACATGATGAGAAACATTCCACCTTGGAAAAATTCCAATTTTTACAATTGAAAGTTCTTTAAAAATGAACTAAGAAATATTTATTACCAACAACGGGATCTGGAATGAGAATAAAAATCGCTCCAAGTTTTCCAAAAACACCTTGAATCATCATAATGACAGATGCCCATAGAATGACACGTCTTGAACCTATTTTTGTGACTCCAATAGCTCCAACATTCTCACCAAATGTGTTCGTTCCATTACCACTTCCCTAAGAAAGGTTAAAAGATTCTTCAACTGTCCTTGAACGTTTTGTGTAATCATTATACTTACCCACATTCCAGCTAATATGCAACCAATGCCTTCGAGTAGAATTCCTCGATTCATGACATGCACGGGTGGTGCAGCAGCGTCTAATTTAGAATTTAAAAATTTTCTTTTTCATTTGAAATCATAAAAAATTTCTTACCACACATTCTCGCAACTAATGGATAGTAACTTAATGACTCGACAGTACATGCTAAGACACCTGCTAACATCCCAAGAACAGCTGAAACTGTAAATGTTGGCCAACCAAATTGAAAGGGATAAGGAACTCTGAACCATGGTGCGTCAGTCAACACTTTAAGTCTTACATCAGTTCTTGCTTGATCACCTTCTTGGAAAACATTTGTCCACGTTAACAACAAACATATCAACCACATAATCATGATTGATAAGAATACGGGAAAAAGTTTGAAAAGTTCAAACCAAATGATTTGAAAACCTTTTGACTTTCGATATGTCACAACTGGAACTTTGATTTCCACCATTATTTGTGAAAACAATGTCAATAAAAGTGATGTGCTGTGAAAGTTAAGATAAGTTAATTAAGTTGTCATTTCAAGGAAGTTTTCTCATCAGTTTTTTTCTTACCCAACAGCGATTCCCCAGTTTGTCGATGCTGTTTCTGCTGCATGATCAAATAAAGTTAATCCAACTAATCCAACAGTTGGCACAATTGTAAGTGGTGTAATAATCTTCACAGCAAACTTTCCCACTAAACCTGTGCCACCAATAATCACTTGAAATAATGACGAGAGCATAATTGCACCTGATAATTCTCTCATTCGTTCCTTCCACATTTCTTCTTTCTCATCAAACTCCATTGCAGCTATTACTGATGAATCTGGACATCTCCATTTTTCCAAACTTAAAATAGCAAGAGTAGGAACAAGAAAGGAAATTGTGCCGCCCTTTATCCCATCAAAATAAATTAAAAAGTGTTCAGCAACTTTAAATTATCTAATTACTTGAACCAATGGCAATCGACATCCCCAAGTTGCTTGAATTATTGTCACTAAACCTGTCACAAAAATCATTGTGCATATAATTGTTCCTCTTGCGGGATTTTCATCCTGTTTGAATTAAAGAATTAAATTAATGTGAAAATTTTGAAGGATTAAAGATAAAAACCTCCATGCATAAAGCGGGCGTTAAGATGAAAGGAATTGAAACAATCGCTCCAATCATAGTGAGATAATGTTGAATCGCCATAAAAAATGACAAGTACCTGAAATAAACTTAACAACATCTTAGATACTTGTAATTAATTAATTAGTGACTTTTACCAAGGTGGATTATCGTCAATTCCATATGTGAGGTTTTTCTTTTGAACAACTGGATCACCCATCTCCATATTTCCCACTGTTGTCTGAAATTACAAATGCAAATTTGATTTTATTAAGCAAAATTACTTTCAATATCATTGACACCAACATCCATCTAGATCACAAAGTTTTGTTTAACGTCTGATGAAAATAATGTTGATTCCTTGAAGGCAGAAATGAAACTGATAGAAGCTCCCTCGCTCGTATATTAAACAAGCTAATAATTTCGACGCAACGTTGTTAATTATTTTATATTGACGGTTATTTGTTTTCTTGAATTCGGAACTCGCTTCGTTTTCTTTTGATTTTTGGAGATAATGAAGAGTAAACTTACAACTTCGAAATACTAAGACAATCTTTGATAAAGGCGGAGGAATAAATCCTATGATTGCATCTTTATAGTGTTTGTTTATTATCACAATGTCTAGACTCGAGTTCATCCACTCACATAAGGAATCTGTGAGTGGACAAAGAAAGTTCTCCATTTGTGATTTGTGAAAAGATTTTTTATCCCTTAAAAAATTATTTTTCTCCATTTCCACTTCAAGATTAAGAATTGGATTTTAATGAGAAGAAAAGATAAAAAATATTTGTTCATCACATTCAAACATCTTCCCTCAGACAGTGTTTGAATCTCTTGTCAATCACAATCAATTTGAAAATATTGTCTCACAAGTACTTAGTTATAAAGATTAAAAATAAAAGTCAAATATATCTAGCGGACGATGAAGTTATAAATTGATTCGTCAATTAGGTAATGATGCAGTCATTTCAAAATACATGCGAAATTTCGGGGCCAAAATCATATAGCTACACGTAATGTTTATCATAGAGAGATTGTTTTATGGGACAATTAGATTTTCCCTTGAGCAAGTATCCCTAATGCCAAATCGTATTGGTTTATTATGTATCGACCATGATATTTGTATAAAAGAGATACAAATACGATTAAACGGTCACCGATAACAAAGTCTTTCTTCCTGGTTGAAGCAATTGATAAGTTCAGAATAAATGACGCTCCGCCAAATGACAATCAATTAAAATGAAGGTCATTCACTCAGCAAAGCAAAAGCGAAGCCATTCAACTAGTTAATAACTTTATTTCATTTTTCATTGTTAAAAATTGTGGATAAATTTAGGTTTTCTCTATAAACTGAAAAAAGAAGAATTTTGAAGCTTTTCTTTATTAATAATAAATTTAATTTTTCTTTTTTAGCGTTTCGTGTTTGCGACGTTCTTCGTCCCATTTTAGGCGGTCGCTGAAGTCATTATAAATTCTTAAATTAAGAAAATATTTCATTTTTCCATTTGTTTTTGAGCCAAAATCCAATGCAAACATAATTTTGGTTTGTCCAATATGCTTAGTTATCAGGTTCTGTCCATCAAATAACATGTTGTTGACATAATAAAATCCTGGTTTGACTGGGCATGATGTGATAAACTTGCTATCGTCATTAATTCTCTCGAAAAGCATTCGAACCAATTTGTTTCCTTTACGGAAATTCAAAGATTTACATAGATCGGTGACACCTTTTCCAACAAACGGTTCATACTTCCCTTTACTATTTTGAAAATTAATCGAACTTTGTAAGAATAAATTCTGCAGCTTAACAAAGAAAGTGACATTAAAGCTTAAAATAAGGTAATCGTCTTCAGTCACATTTAAAAAATAATTCACATCCAGAATCGAACTATTTTGCGTCAACTCGAGCTTTTCAAATGTAGGTTTTATTCCATCCTGTCAAAAGAAGTGAATTGGAATTAAATAGAAGAACAAAGAAATCCACAGTCACTCAACTGCTTGCAGAGATAATTCCACCATTAAAATTATTAAAATAATTATCCCTAAACACTTCCTAAAAATTGCGGCTTCCATCGTTGCCATCTCAACAGGCAATGAAAAGCAGAAAAAAAAAACTTTTAAAAACAATCACAATTTTAGTTTAATTATTAATCATTTGGAATATTCGGCGGAAATCACGGTTAAGGGAACAACTTTTATTAAAGAGTCATTTCATTTATTTTTTGACCAACACAAATACATATTTTTATTTTATATCAATTTAATTAAAACATTGCGAACAGTTTGTAAAAATTTTATGCCTTCCTAACTCCAGTTTTGTTGTTTTTCTCGTCCAAGACTTTCTTAGCTTCCAAATAAGCTTTTAACTTAAGGAAATAATTCATTTTTCCATTTATTTTCGTACCAAAGTCCAATGAAAGCATAGATTTGACTTCTCCAACATACTGAGAAAGCATCTTAGTTTCGTCAAATTCATGATTATTATTTGCAAAGTAAAATCCTGGTTCGACTGGACATGATGTTGGAAGGTGTTCTACATTAGCTTTGTCAAAAACTCCCCGAATGAATTTATTGCCTTTGCCTTGGCTAAGAAATTTACAAATGTCAGTAACACCTTTTCCAAGAAATGGTTCATATTTTCCTTTACTGTTCCGAACATTAACAGAATGTTGAAGGAATAAATTCTGCACCTTTACCAGGAAAGTCACGTTTATGTTTGATGCATATGAACCATTTTCAAACTCGTTTAGCAAATGTTGAAATGCAACAATTGATTTATTTTGCGAAATTTTAATTTTTTCGATTGTAGTTTTGATTTTGATGTTATTCTGGCAAAAACATTTTATGGAATTAATCATTAGAAATTCAATAAATTTATACTCAACTGCTTGGATTGATAATTCCACCAAAACCAATGTAAAAATGATTATCTTCAGCTGTTGTCTTTTAAATGCGACTTCCATTGATAGATAGATAGATAGAAGTGTTTATTATTACCAGTATTGGTACTTTTCTTTGATTACAATATGATATTTAATTTCATTTGCTGAAAATATAATTTTTAAAATTTTTCAATTTCATTTTAAAGACTTCGCAGTCTTTATCCCAAACAGCATGATTCACGTTGAAATCTAGTTTTAATTTCTCGTTGGCATCTAAACAGTTAATGCATTTTGATTCCTTCCCGTGTATTTTATCATCATGTTTTGTTAGTGAGTGATTTTTGGAACATTTGGGGCAACATTCTTCAGATTCTTTGCAAACAGAAGCTCTATGACCATATCGACTGCATTTGTAGCATCTCATTGGGGATAATCCATCAACAACATTACAACGACTCCAGCAGATATTGATTTTCTTGGCTTCTATTAACTTATGATAAGTTTCTATATCACAGTCGACCCATATGTTCTTCAAGTTTGCATCTTCAAGTTAAATCCGCAATTGACAATGAATGAATTAAACAATTAATATGCCAGTTTTATTACAATTTTGCATCCTTTATTTCTACTTGCTTTTCTATATACTGATTCCAATAAGATTAAATGACAGTTTTCCAAAAAGTTTAATAGTCTAATGTCTTTTTTAATAACTATAATATCCTAATATTCATCAGAAACAAGGAACAACGGCGAATATTTTCAAAAACATTTCAATTAACTTCGTGTTTGCACGAATTTTTTATTTTAAACATTCAACTACACTTTTCTTAACTTTACTTGTTTTGTAACTGATCGTAAGAACTGGAAAACTAAACTCCAGTTTTGTTCCTTTTCTCGTCCAAGACTTTCTTAGATTCGAAATAAGCTTTTATCTTAATGAAATAATTCATTTCTCCTTTCGTTTTCGTACCAAAGTCCAATGAAAGCATAGATTTGACTTCTCCAATATACTGAGAAAACATGTTATTTTCGTCAAATTGTATACCTGGTATTGCATAGTAAAATCCTGGTTCGACTGGACATGATGTTGGAAAATGTTCAAAAACAACTTTGTCAAAAAGTCCCCGAATCAATTTATTGCCTTTCCCTTTGTTAAGATATTTACAAATATCTGTAACACCTTTTCCAATTAATGGTTCATATTTTCCTTTACTGTTTCGAGCATTAATAGCATGTTGAATGAATACATTCTGCAGCTTTACAAAGATAGTGACGCTCATGTTCAATAGAAATGAACCATTTTCAAACTCGTCCAGCAAATGTTGAAATTCAACAATTGATTTATTTTGCGAAATTTCAATTTTTTCGATTGTAGTTTTCTGGCAAAAACATTTTATGGAAGTAATCATTAGAAACTCAATTAATTTATACTCAACTGCTTGGATAATTGATAATTCCACCAAAACCAATGTAACAATAATTATCTTCAGCTGTTGTCTTTTAAATGCGACTTCCATAGTTATATCCACACTTGACAATGAAAAAACTAAACAATTACGATGCCAGTTTTATTACAATTTTGCATCCTTTATTTCTACATGATATTTATATACTGATTAAAATAAGATTAAATGATCGTTTTCCAAAAAGTTTAATAATCTAATGTTTTTTTAATAACAGTTATATGTATCTTAATATTCATCAGAAACAAGGAACAACAGGGAACAATATTCAAAAAAAATTTCAATTAACTTCGTACAAGCAATTTTTATTTGAGTTTGGTAGAAAATTAAACTTTCAAATATAATTACAGTGGAACTTCGATAAACAGTTACTTCGATAAACAGATAAACCTTGATAAACAGATATTTTTTTGTCCTTCAGACCTTCAGCCATCTGTTTATCGAAGTTCCACTGTATCATAAAAACTAAAGTTCTAAAACTTTACTTCAGTTTTGTTCTTTTTCTCATCCAAGACTTTCTTACATTCAAGATAAGCTTTTATATTAATGAAATAATTCATTTCTCCATTTGTTTTCGTACCAAAGTCCATTGAAAGCATAGATTTGGCTTCTCCGATATACTGAACAAACAAGTTATTTTCGTCAAATTGTATACCTGTTTTTGCATAGTAAAATCCTGGTTCGACTGGACATGATGTTGGAAAATGTTCCATGTTAATTCTGTTAAAAAGTCCCCGAATCAATTTATTGCCTTTCCCTTTGTTAAGATATTTACAAATATCTGTAACACCTTTTCCAAGAAATGGTTCATATTTTCCTTTACTGTTTCGAGCATTAATGGCATGTTGAATGAATACATTCTGCAATTTAACCAAGATAGTGACGTTCATGTTAAATACATATGAACCATTTTCAAACTCGTCTAGCAAATGTTGAAATTCGAGAATTGATTTATTTTTTGAGACTTCAATTTTTTCGATTGTTGTTTTAGTTTTGATGTTATTCTGGCAAAAATATTTTATGGAATTACCTAATCATTACAAATTATATAGATTTATACTCAACTGCTTGAATTGATAATTCCACCAAAAACAATGTAAAAATAATTATCTTCAACTGTTGTCTTCTAAATGCGACTTCCATTGTTACATCCACAATTGACAGTGAAAAACAAAAAACTAGACAACTACGATGCCAGTTTTATTACAATTTTACATCCTTTATTTCTACATGATATTTATATACTGATTACACTAAGATTAAATGATCGTTTTCCAAAAAGTTTAATATTATAATGCCGTTTTAAAAACATGTAATATCTTAATATTTATCAGAAACAAGGAACAACTTGGAACATTATTTTTGTGTCAATGCCTACTCAAATAACTTCTTATAAGAATTATTACATATTAATTTTAGTAGAAAATTAAATATTCAACTACAGTTTTCTTAACTTTATTTGTTTTGTAATTAATTGTAAGAACTGGAAAACTTTACTTCAGTTTTGTTGCCGAGGTTTTCTTTCTCATATTTTAATCGATCTTTGTATCCATTATAAACTTTTAAACTAACAAAATAATTCATTTTGCCTTTTATTTTCGTGCCAAAGTCCAATGCTATCATAACTCTGACATCTCGAACTTGTTCAGAAAACATGTTCTTTCCATCGAATAACATGTTGTTGACATAGTAAAATGCTGGTTCAATTGGACAAGATGTTGGAATTCTTTTATCGCCTTTCATTTTATCATAAAGTGAACGAATTAATATATTCCCTTTCCGATTGCTTAAAAATTTACATAAATCACTAACACCTTTTCCAAAGAATGGCTCATATTTTCCTTTACTATTTGGAACATTCACAGAATATTGTATGAAAAAATTATCGAGTCTTACAAAGCTGGTGACATTGAAGTTCAACCGGTAGTTACTATTTCCATATTCTTCGAGTAGATATTGCAGCTCGAGGAAAGATTTATTTTGTGAGAACTCAATTTTTTCTAATGTGATAACATTTTTGCCCTGTCAAAATAAATGTTCAAAGTTAAATCAGTATTTGAATGCAAATCG
This sequence comes from Clunio marinus, assembly GCA_900005825.1. Lineage (NCBI taxonomy): Eukaryota > Metazoa > Arthropoda > Insecta > Diptera > Chironomidae > Clunio > Clunio marinus. The sequence continues at coordinate 957,282 of CVRI01000004.1, forward strand.
GTTCAAATTTATACTGAACTGCCTGGAAAGATGATTCAACCAATAGAAGAATTAAAGTAATGATCTTCAATTGCCTCCTTCGTTTTTCAGCTTCCATGGTAGTCTCTAAAGCCAATAATGAAAAAACTAACATCAAAATGATTTTCATTTTAATTATTAGTTGTTCAAATTTTGTTAAATGACCCATTATTGACTAAAGATTCCTGAATGGTCTATTATTTTAATAGTTTTCGTTCCAGGGCTTTGATAGCCAAATTTTTTGTTCAATTTTTATTTAACTGATGATTCACGCTTACTGTCAGTTGAGACTTTCTAAAACGAGAATTTATTTTTATCTTCAAAACAACATTGTTAAGTAATGTTAAACATAGATACTTGAGGATTATCAAAGATTTGACATTTATGTTTGCAATGAAAGAACAGTTGTGGTAAGGAAAAAATAAAAGATCAAAGAATATCTACTCAACTGCTTGAAATGAAAATTTCACAATTAAAAAACTTAAGAAAACTATTTTCATACAATTTCTATAGATTTCAGCCTGCATCGTTGTCTTCACAAGTAGAAATGAAAGGTCAAAACAAAAAAACTGCATTTCAGTCCACCAAATTGTTAACTTAATCATTATGCAAAAATGACGACACTTAATATCATTTTAATTATTCGTTTCTATCAAACATTTATGATCTCAAAAATATAAATATCCGAAATTCTGCAAAAGTTTAATTAGAACCAGAAAGTAAATTTGAGTCACTATTTTTAATCAATGCATAATAAAATATTTTTAATGTTTCTTTTTTTCTGCTTTGGTTTTGTTTTTGAGTTGTTCCCTTTCCCACTTGACACGTTCTATAAATTCAACAAAAACTTTTATGTTAACAAAATAAATCATTTTTCCTTTAATCTTTGTCCCAAAATCCAACAAAGCCATCACTTTGGCATCACCAACATACTGAAAAAGGCTGCTGTTTCCATCAAACACTATGTTGTTTGCATAGTAAGTATCTGGTTTGATTGGACAAGATGAAGGAAAATTTTGCTCTCCTTTAATTTTATCGAAAATTATTCGCATTATTTTGTTTCCTTTACGAAAGCTAAGAAATTTGCACAAATCAGTCAAACCTTTTCCCATGAATTGCTCATATTGTCCGTTAGCATTTAAGAACTGAATTGAGTTTTGTATAAAAGCATTTTGCAATGGAAAAAATGTTGTGGCATTGAAGTTTAGCACATATGAACCGCTTTTAGTAGCATTTAGAAAGTAATTTACATCCACGAAAGATTTATTTTGTGACAACTCAAAATTATTCCACCTGTAAACTGATTTCTCAAGCTGAAAAAATTAATAAAATTTTTCTCAAAATTCTCATAGAAATGAATACTCAACTTACTTGGAATGACAATTCGATCATAAATAATGTGAAAAGAATTAATCCCAAATGATTCATTCGTAATTTGACTTCCATCGTTGAACTTAAAATTTGTAATGTAATGAAGAAAAAATTCGAATCTGCTTTGGTTAAATATATCTGATAATTAAGTGCTCATTATTACAAAACGATTGTATTTAATATATTTTTAATTTTTAATTTTAATCGAACATTCAAAATTATTTTCGGAATCTCTTTGAACATTATGAAAAGTTGATAAAATGATTTTGTAGTAAAAGAAAAATCTTTTTATTATTTCTCCATTTGAATCGAAAAAGTTTTCATTTTAATCATGTCTGTAGCCTGTAAATATGGGAATTGAAAATATTATTTTTAATTTGACTTAAATATTTCTTAAAGCTTTTAAATCTTCTTTTTTTGAGTCTTCGTTTTGTTTATGAGCTGCTCTTTTTGCCATTTCAAGCGATCTTTGAAATCAACATAAACTCTTAATTTAAAGAAATAATTCATTTTCCCTTTTGTCTTTGTGCCGAAATGATAATCAGTCATAGTTTTCAATTCATCTACATTTTGGACTAATGTGGAATTTCCGTCGAATATTATGTCATTTGCAAAGTAACATCCAGGCTCGATTGGACATGATTTTGGAATTCTTTTATCTCCTTTGAATTTCTCGAAAATTGTGCGTACCAACCTGTTGCCTTTTTGAAGGTTAAGAAACTTACATAAATCCTGAACAATCTTTCTCATAAATGGCTCATATTTTCCATTATTAAAAAAATTAACTGAAATTTGTAGGAACAAATTCTGGAGGGTTACAAAAGTGGTGGTATTGAAGCTTAGCACATACGAATTGCTTTCAGTTACATTTAAAATAATTTTAACCTCTGAAATTGATTTGTTTTGCAAAACTTCATAATTTTTCAATTGATAAATTGATTTTCCAAACTGAGTGAGAAAATTCAAGTTTAATATTTATTATCTGCTTTTTAAATCTTAGGCTAAACACTCAACTGCTTGGAAAGTCAGGTCCACCATTGTCAATGTCAAAACGATTATCAATAAATGTTTCCGTCGAATTGCGGCTTCCATCGTTGTCTTCACAACTGTTAATGAAAAGCATGAAAAGACTTTTAAATGATATTTGACACATTTTGATTACAAATTTTTGATAAGGCAATTTCCTATTTCCCAGAAGTTAAATGAAAATCTACTTTTAACTCTTTCAGTTTTTTTATTTCATTTTAAATATTTTTTCAACTTTATTTAGAAGCATTGGCAAGAACTAATTTATACAGATGATCGTATATTTAAGATTGTATTGCATTTTTATTTGATGAGCTAAGCTTTTGTAAAGTCTTTTAAATAATTATATTAGAATGATTTCAATGAAATATGAAAAAGAAAGAAAAAAATGAATGCTCAATGTTTTTATTAGTAAATATAATTACAATATTTAGTGTTCATTCCAATGAATATTAAAACAAATTAAAGGAATTTATATCATTTTTGCCTTGGCTTTTTTTTCATGTGTTCTCTAAAATCAATATAAATTTTTAATCTCATAAAATTCAACATTTTTCCATTAATTTTTGTGCCATAGTCCAATGCAATCATAAGTTTCACATCCCAAATATTGTGAGTTAACAATTTTTTTCCATCAAATATGATATCTTTTGCAAAATAAAATCCCGGCTCGATTGGACATGACTTTGGAAGGTTTCGGCCTTTTAAATTCCCGAACATAATTCGAACCAATTTGTTTCCTTTCCGATTGCTCCAGAACTTGCACATATCAGTAACACCTTTTCCAACAAATGGCTCATATTTTCCATCAGCATTTAAAAGATTAACAGAATTTTGTAGAAATAAATTTTGGACTTTTACCAAAACCGTAAAATTGTAACTTAACGAATATGAACCATTTTCATACTCATTTAAAAAATATTTTATTTCCATAATTGATGTATTTTGCATTAGCTCAATTTTTTCAATAAAAGATTTTGTTTCTTCCTGTTGGATAAATAAAATTTAAAATTTGAAAATTAATTTGTTAAGAATTAAGCAATACTTTTTCTGCATGAGAAGTTGGTTGTGCCAATATCATTATGAAAATTATTTTTTTTAAATTCATCCTTTGATCAGCAACCTTCATGGTTGTTTTCACAATTATAAATAAAGAAACAAAAAATGAAACTAGATATTCCACAATGGATTGAATATTCATATAAGTTTAATTAGAGTTCCACGTTTTGTAATTAATCCGTCGATTTCTAAAATTAAAATGAGCTTAATATGTTTTTAATTTATCTCATTTTTAAAATGGAAATTCTTTATCTGTTGATCAATTGAAATAATTTGGAAACATTGTACAAATTTTTTTATTTATGTATCGAAGATCAAGTAAACATACAAGAAACATTATCAAAGAATTAAATTAAACTGTAAAACGATTGGAAAGACAAATTATAGCACATAATTAGGATTCAACCTTGTTTTGCATTTTTCTATCTTTTTCCAATGTCTAATTTATTTAGAGACAATCAAAATTTTATACCAATGAAAAATAAAATAAATTAAAAAAAAATGTCATATTTTAGTCACAGCTTTTTTTTGAGCTTTTCCTTTTCTTGTTCCAAACTCAAGCGATCTCTAAAATCAATATAAACTTTTAATTTCAAAAAAAACAACATTTTTCCATTAGTTTTTGTGCCATAGTCCAATGCAATCATAAATTTCACATCCCAAATATTTTGAGCTGCCAAATTTTTTCCATCAAATATGACATCTTTTGTATAGTAAAATCCCGGCTCGATTGGGCATGACTTTGGAAGGTTTCGGTAGCCTTTAATTTTATCGAAAAGCATGCGTATTAATTTGTTTCCTTTCCGATTGCTCCAGAACTTGCACAAATTCGTAACACCTTTTCCCATAAATGGCTCATATTTTCCATTAGCACTTAAAACATTAACAGAATTTTGCAGGAATAAATTTTGGACTTTTACAAAAACCGTAAAATTGTAACTTAACGAATATGAACCATTTTCAGTCTCATTTATAAAATATTTTACTTCCAGAATTGATGTATTTTGAGTTAGCTCAATTTTTTCAACAAAAGATTTTGTTTTTTCCTGTTGAATAAGTAAAAGAAATTTTGAGAAATTGAAGCAAAGTGTGGAATTTGCCTTCAAATTGAGTTAGATTCCCTGCAGATAAAATGAAATTCTGCTGAGCATCTATCGGTCTGAAGATAAATTTTTCTTAAGTGGTAAGCAATACTTTTTCCGCTTGAGAAGATGGTTGTGTCAATAAAAATATGAAAATTATTGTCTTTAAATTCATCCTTTGATCAGCAACCTTCATGGTTGTTTTCACAATTGTAAATAAAGAAATAAAAGTGAAGCTATCAAACGGAATTCAATTCATTTCAGTTTAATAAGAGTTTTGTAATTAATCAGCCAATTTTAAATAATGAAACCGGTTTAATATGTTTTTAATTTATCTCATTTTTAAAATGGAGATTTTTTGTCTGTTGTATTGATCAATTAAAATTTTGTTGAAGCTCTATTTGTATAATTTTTTTTATTCGTACATCGAAGATCAAGGAAACATACAAAAAGCATTTCCAAAGAATTATGGTAAACAATAAAAAGATTAGGAAGGCAAATTTTCAAACATTATTAAGATTCAACCTTGTTTTGCTTTTTTTCTCTCCTTTTCCCATTTCTCGCGAGTCTTGACTTCAAATTGAACTTTCTGGTCACCCAATTCAATCATCCTTTCATCCATCTTTGAACTCAGAACGATTGTAATAAGAACTTTGGATGTTGGAATTGCATATGTCAAGAAACTGTCGTCAATTACAAAATCTTTAAGAAAATAAAATCCTGGTTCGATAGGACAAGAAGTTGGAATTTTTCTTTCACCGGAAATATTCTTTTTATAAAACCAGTTTAGCAATTTGTTTCCTTTATGATTTTGGTAAAAACCGCATAGGTCAATTGTAGTCTTTTTG
>CVRI01000004.1:990299-1279628 GCA_900005825.1 Clunio marinus
AATCTTAAAAGCTTTAATGAAGGAATAAATACTTAATCGAAGGAAATGGTTGTTGATTGTAGGAAACAACAAATTCAATCAAATTTAAACCAATATAATTCTTAAACAACTTATTCTTATCGCTTTTCGAAATAAACGCTAGCATCATCATTTACAATCTGTAAACGAAACGTTAGCAAGAACTTAATAAAATAAGTTGAGATAAAACTAACTAAATAACTCATCCCCTTCATTCTTCTTTTATTCAAACTCAGTCATCCCTTAGCATAAGTTCTTAAAAAGCTTTTGATTTTTCCAATTAATAAAGGTTTGGGTGATTCAACGTCATTCATTTTTATTATCAAGAATTCAATTTCCATTTAAATTGTTTTCCAATTTTTGACAAACTAATTTTCCATAGTTTTATTGAGTTTTGCTAGTTTCTCCTTGTTCTCTTTTTCCCATTTTTCAAGATCTTTTAATTCAGCATACACCTTCAAATTAATAAAATTCACAAGTGCCGTACCAACTTTTTTGCTCAATTCAATTTTAACAATGAATTTTGCTTCGAAATTATTGAATGAAAGAAGCTTTTCATCAATTTTAAAGTCTTCAATGTAGAAAAATCCTGGTTCAATAGGACAAGAAGTTGGAAATTTCTTTTTACTGAAGTTCTTACTGTTGAGAATTGTGCGAACAATTGCATTCCCTTTAAGATTTTTGAAGGAACTGCAGATGTTGGTGGGGCCGTTTTTGAAGAAGGTTTCGTACTTTCCTTTTCCCTTCATTAAACTTATTGAATAAAGAAAGAAGAACGTGTCCAATTTAGATAGAAAAGTGACATTAGCACTAAAATAGCAAGTGTCATTAGGCAATAAATTCAAAACGTGATTCCAATCGACAATGGAGGCATTGTAATTGACATCAATTTTCTCAACGATCAGTTTTATCGATGGAGACTGAAAATGATGAAAAATATAAAATTTCAATTGTTAAAGTAATATTTTGAACAATTCACCGCTTGGTGATATAATTTTGCGAACAATAAAGTTAAGAAAATGGGAAATAAAATATTTCTCATATTCGTTTTGAGATGTATTCAAAATACTGAGGCTCATCATGAAAATGCAAATAATTTTATACCAAAAATGATCAATTATTGAAAATAATTGAAGAACAATTAAATGCATTGGTCTACCAACAAGTTTCTGTTTATGATTGGTCAATTTTCTGATTCATATGAAAATCTTTATTAGTTTCTTCCTTTTTGAAAGTTTATCAAACATGAATCAGCACAATGATTGAAGGTCCATGAAAATTCCATAATAATTTATTCCAGTTTTGAGGGGAAAACAAATAAATATTAAAGGCATATGATCAATTTTATCAATAAAGAGTGTTTCGAAATAGAACCAACTATCCTGTAGTGAGATTAATAATTTCATCGTCTTTCAGAACTGTTGAGAAGGTTTTTAATCGTTTATTAAAAAAAAATTAATTTCCAGATTCCATTTTCTTGTTCTTTTTCATTTCCTTTTCTCTTTCCTCCTGCCACTTGATCCGATCTTTAATTTCACCATTAATTTTGAGTTTGATAAATTCAGTCAATGTTCCGTCTATTTTAGTGGTGAAATGAATGTCGATTTTAAATTTTTCTCGGAAAATTTGAACTTGTGGTACTAAATCTTCATCGAGTTTGAAATTGTGGAAAAAGTAAAGTCCAGGATCGATCGGACAAGTTTTAGGAAATTTTCTATTGACACTATCACCGTTGAAAATCATTCGAAGAATCTTGTTGCCTTTCTGGTTCTTCAAAAATCCACACAAGTTCATAGCACCAGTTTTGATTACAGATTCATAAGCACCATTTGGCTTTTGTATAAATAGCGAAAATTGCATGAAAAGCTTTTCAATCGGCACTACAAATGTAACATTGAAATTTAAGATTGTACTTTCATCGGGTGTTTTTTCAACAAGTTGTTCGTAAATCACAAATGATTCATTGTAGGTGACATCCATCTTGTCTATAAGCATCTTTGATGGATTCTGAGGAATAAAATGGATGAATACTCAAATTTAATTAGATTCTTTAAGAGATTCTTAACTGCTTGATGAGAAAACTTTATGCAAAGAACAACCAAATAAATTTTAAAGTTCATTTTTAATGTCACAAAATGATGTAGTCTGAACATGTAATGTCGTTCTCATGAAGATTTGTTGTTTTATACAAAAACGAAACTCGCTGACGATCTTATCGCTTCCACATTCGACTCATATCTACTCAAATTAAATGACCATAAAGCTGATAAATTTTACGATTTAATGAGACGGAAAATTTCTTTTAACTATGAATTTCCTTTGATTTTTTGAGCTGAAAGTAATTATTTGGATAATCTTTTTAATTGTGAGTTTTGTTCAAAGTTAATAATTATCAAAGTAGCGACAATTTAAATGTTCTGGTCGCTTCTAAAAGTTTCTCATCAATTAATTCATGTCTTATTTCAATTCGAAATTGTCAACATAAGTATGCAATTGGGCTTTAAAATTTATAAGATATCTGAAGAGATTACCAAATTTGGCTACTGACAAAATTTCTTAATTATATTACATTATATTATGTAAATTGTAAAAATGTTTTTAGTAATAATTTTTTGGTTTTATTTTACTTTTGTGTTGACATTTGTAAATTAAGTCTAACAGGAAGTCTGGTCTGACGTCATCTTTTCTATTAAAATTAATTTATTTTCGAACTCAAATAAATTATTTCTGATGCAGTTCTAGCCATTTGTCTCTTTCCGTTTCTTCTTGTTTAAGAGTTTTCTTTCTTTTTCTTTCTCAAGTTCATATTTTTCTCGATCAACTAGATCAACAGCAAAATAAGTTTTCATTGCATAATACTTGACCTTATCTATCTTTGTGCAATAATCGATGACAACCAATAACTTCGTTTCGAAAACATTAAGTTTCACAATATTCTCATCAAACTTCAGACCGTCCACGAAGAAGAATTGCGGCTTGATAGGACAACCTTCAGGAAAGTTCCGATTTTTAAATCCACTATTGTAGAAAAGTTTCAACAATTTATTTCCTCTTTGATTCTTTAAAAATCTACAAATATCCACAGTAACATTTTTTATGAAAGGTTCGTACTTTCCATTTGAAATTTTATTATAAACTCCANTTTTTCTCGATCAACTAGATCAACAGCAAAATAAGTTTTCATTGCATAATACTTGACCTTATCTATCTTTGTGCAATAATCGGTGACAATCAAGAACTTTGCTTCGAATAATTTAACTTTTAAAATGTTCTCATCTAACTTCAGACCGTCCAGGAAGAAGAATTGCGGCTTGATAGGGCAACCATCAGGAAATTTCCGATTTTTAAATCCACTATTGTAGAAAACTTGCATCAATTTATTTCCTCTTTGATTCTTTAAAAATTTGCAAACATCCACAGTAACATTTTTTATGAAAGGTTCGTACTTTCCATTTGAATTTTGGGTATAAACTCCAAAATGAACAAAGAAATTTTTCACTTCAACGTGTAACGTCGCATTGAAGTTTATTGTATACTCATCGTTGGGTAGAAATTCCAGCCATGTTTTCAAACTTATAATTGACTCGTCATTAGTATTATTAAGCCCTCTTGCAATTAATTTTGTTGGGCTTTGATTTGATGCCTGGAAAGAATTCGTAAAATGTTAAATAGTAATTCTTAATTTAGTAGTTTTCTTCAACTACTTCGAAAGATATTTTCACGACACAGAAACAAACTAGCAATGAAATTAGTCGCCTCATGCCTTCGCCTTTACTTCTACCATTGTCAAACTTCAACATTTTAATACGAAAAAGTAGGAAGAATTTATTTTTTAATATTTGCAAAATTCAAATGAAGCAATTAATGAATTAAATACAAAAATACGGAACTACGATTATCAAAAATTGGAAGAGCAATTTATTTCACGTGTACATTTAATTGTTTACTGATGATCCTTAAACAATAATGACGAAAGTCAACTAGAAGAACTTTTTGTGTGAAAAACTATATTTGAAGCAATTTAATTATTTTTACTTAAGGAAAATTCATATTCAGTTATAATTTATTTCATTGTACATATGTAAAGAAATAAATTTAAACATTTTCGAGTTTCTTCTTCTTTTTCATTTCCTTTTCTTTTTTCTTCTCCCACTTAATTCGATCATTGATTTCGTCGTAAATATTCATGTTGATGTATTCGATGAATATCGATAATCTTTCCTTTAATTCTAATTTAATTTTTCTATTACTTTTATCATCGCTGAAAATCATTCGAAAAATCCTATTGCCTTTCTGGTTTTTAAAAAATCCACACATGTTCATAGGACCACTTTTAACAAGAGATTCATAAACACCGTTTGGCTTCTGCTCAAACAACAAGAACTGCAGGAATGAATTTTCAATTTTGGTTACGTAAGTCACATTGCAACTGAAGATCGTACTTTCATCGGGTGTTTTCTCCAGAAGTTGTTCATAAATCACAAATGATTCATTGTAGGTGACATCAATTCTGTCTACAAGCAGCTTTGATGGATGCTGCGAAATAACAAATTATGAATTCAAATATTTAATTAAATATCTTGAGACTCTTAACTGCTTGATGAGAAAACTTTATGCAAAGAACAACGAAATAAATGATCAAGTTCATTGTAAATTTTTCAGTGATGTGATATCGAGTCAGAGTGTGTAATGTCGTCATGTAAATTTGATGGTTTTGTACAAATAAAACAAAAGTTCATTAATCGGCTTATCGCAACTGATCTTATCTCATTTGGTATTCAAATTAAAAGACCATAACAATTATAATTTGTGCAAAACTCTTTCGTTTTCATTGTTGTTGAAATATTCAATAGAATAGAATCAAGTTACGAAGGCAACGTAGAGCATCTTATTAAAGTTAATTAATTTAATTCACATTAAACTTTAAGGAAGTTAAGAATCTTCTCGAGATAAAAAATTACAAAATCAAAAAATATTACTTGCCCATCAAATCAAATTAAACTTTCTTTTTCTTTTTCTTTTCCCTTTCTTTCTCCCATTTAATTCGTTCTTCTATTTCACCTTCAAACTTCAGCCTTGCTATCTCAATAAATGTTCCATTAATTTTAGTAGTGAAAGTTATTGAGATCTTGAAATTCTCGTGAAGAAAATTTACTGGTGGCAATAAATGTTCGTCAAATTTGAATCCGTGGAAAAAGTAAAATCCGGGCTCGATCGGACATGATTTAGGAAAGTTTTTACTGTCATTACTACCGTTGAAAATCATACGAAGAATCTTGTTGCCTTTCTGATTCTTCAAAAATCCACACATGTTTATAGATCCAGTCTTGATTACAGGTTCGAAAGCAGCGTAATTTGACTTTTGAACAAGCAGCAAAAATTGGAGGAACAAGTTTTCAATCGGCACCAGAGAAGTGATGTTGCAACTGAAAACAGACCTTTCATCGGGAGTTTTCTCCAGAATTTGTTCGTAAATCACAAATGATTCATTGTATGTTGCATCCATTTTGTCTACAAGCAGCTTTGATGGATGCTGTGAAATAAATAAATTAATAACTCAATTGCAATTAAATATTTTAATTTTCCTAACTAATTGATGAGAAAACTTTATGAGAAGAACAGCAGAATAAATTATTCTATTCATTTTTAGTTTTCGTTATGTCGTTCTCATCTACATTTGATGGTTTTATACAAAAATGAAACTCGTTGATGATCTTATCGACTTCCACGTTGAACTCATACTCAATTTAAATGGCCATAAAGATTATAAATTATTTTAAACAAACAAACAAATGAACGACAATGTAAATTTTGATTTATTATCATTGCAAATGTTTAGTGCGATCTGAGAAGAAGCGACAATTTAGTTGCAGAATAATTTTTTTGTTTCAAATTAAAATAAAAACAATCGAATTGTCGATAAAAGAAACTTTTATTAAATCATTTAAAACTTTACAGAGTTGAGTATTGAAATATTTTCGACATTTTAATTAGACTTTAATTATCTTCAACTTTGAATTTCATTCAGTTTTTTGTCTTCCTTCTTAAGCAATTGAACTGCATGTGACAACTCTTGGACGTGCAGAAATTCCATCGTGAATAAATTTAAATCCAGCATCTTCATCTTCAAGTTGCAACAACGTAGCAATTCCATGAATTAAGACTTCGTCTTCTTCACGGATCTTAAATTTTTCTGGATTGGATAAGAAGCGATCCATCAAAACGTTAACTCTTTTACGGATGTTCCATAATCCCAATGCGAATCCCATTTCAGCTGAAAACTTGATGAAATTATCAATTTTAATTTCAACAATTTCATTTGGATCCTTTTCCTTATCATCGAAGAAACTGTCGGAATGAACCATCGCACCATAACCACATGCAAAAATGACACTCAAATCAGTTGCCAATGTGCAAATCTTTGCTGAAGTTTCTTCTCCATTTCGATTTTTCTCTTCGAAGATCATCCATTGAGTTAATAATTGATCCTTTCCAGCATTTCCTGGTTTTACAACACTTCCTGGGTCAATGGAAACTTTGTCACCGAATTTTGTGACGATTTCTCCTGTTTCTTTAATTACACGTGCAATGTCAGGATATGAACCAGCAACAATGCACATTTTAATCATCGAATAGTTGCATGAATACTGATTGTAAGCTGAAAGATTTCCAACACTGTGAACGAGCTTCATTGATCGTAAATATCCAAGAATCTTTTGTCGAATGTCCATTACACGAAACATTGTGCCAGAATTAACGAAATTTTCATCACAAAAGTTGTCATCAAATTTATTGGTCGTGATGTATTCGTTCCACTTCTGAAATATTCTCAACAACACAAAGTGATCTGAAAATGTTCCATCGTCAATTTCTTCCTTCAACTTTTGACATTTCTTGCGATCATCCTCACAAACAGTTGCTGAGAATGGATCGCCAGCAGCGAGAATACTAACAATGGTCAAGACTGGATCTAAACATTTGAATAAAATTCCATAAATAATCATTTTGGCATGTTTTGTGTTAATTTGAATGTCTGCAAGATAGAAGCCAAGTTCAGTGAGTTTCTCGTTATATTGTAAAGCTTCAGAAAGATGTAAAAATTGAATGATGTGAGAAATTGCATAACTTGATGGTGGATCAATTGCTTTAGATAAGAATTCAGCAATTTTCCCGTCAGACTTCAAAACCATTGCAGCTTTCAAACAAATGTTACTTAAGTCGCATCTTAAAATTTCCAATTTTGAGTGATTAGCAAAATATTTGAAGCAATCACGAGAGTAAAAGCGATAAACGACGCCAGTTCGATTTTCTTTCCCAGTAGCTCGTTTCTTACGTTGTTCAGCTGATTCTTTGTCAATCCATTTGGTCTCTGAACTTGAAATGCGATTTATTGGATTGAAGGTTTTCTGTTTCTGTCGTCCACTGTCAATGACGTAAGTCTGACGATTTAAATTAAATGAGAATCAAGGAAAAGTTAAAATTATTCATCAACTTACCACATTATTGACGATGATACTCGACTCGGCAATGTTTGTAGCAAGAATAATTTTACGAATATGTTTTGGAAGATCACTGAAGACATCAAGTTGATGATTGTTCTGAGTTCGATTGTTTAAAATGAAGATTTCGTAGTTTGTATCAAGAGCACTGAAGAGATTGTTTGAGAGGTGAACGATGTCATCAAGATCAGGCAGAAAAACCAGAAAAGTTTCGTCTCTTGGTGTATTGAAGTGCAAATTGCTGATAACTTTTGTTAACAATTTAAAGTCGATGACATTCTCAAGATAAACTCCTGGCTGCATTAAACTCTTGTAATAACAATTCAAAAGCATCCGATCTTGAGGTGAACTTTTCATGTCATCAAAAAGCATTTCTTGAAATTGTCCTCGTGTATAATTCATTAAAATCTTTTGAATCTTCTCATTCTTCTTGGCGACTGCAATGTCATAAACTGTCATTTCACGTTCGTTCATTTTGATTGTTAATAAAATATTGGCTTGGAGTTTTAAAAGCATGACGACTTGTTCTTCTAAATTTCCTTCAACTGCAATCATCAAAGGAGTTTTGTGACTTTCAATGCATCGATAATCAACGGGAACATTCTTTGTTTCAACGATGTAGCAAAATTCAAGAAATGCGCTTTCAAATTCATCACCAGAAGTCATTTTTATCAACAAATTGTCAACTTTTTTCTTCATATCATCAGAAAAATCCTTCACTAAACCAGGAACACATGCAGAGACGTCTTGAGGAACTTCAAAGTTGATTTCCTTTAAAATATCTTCCAAAAAGAATTCTTTGATATTTTTTGGTATTTCTGGCAGTTTAACAATTGGACATTGATCAAAATAACTGCTCAAATTACTTTTATTTGCTGCAGCAGTTGATGATAGAATGATAACTTTCAAATGAGGATATAAATGCAAGTTTTCCTTGACACAAAGCAAAAGAAAATCACAAAATACGTCTCGTGTTTGAACCTCGTCAATAATTAACATTGAGATGTTTTGGAAGAACTCTTCAGGTTTCTCGCTCATTAAAATTCTTATGACGGAGTTGCTCTTGACAAAGATTAAGTTTGAAGTTGGTGCAATCTTCGATTCAAGTCTGATTTGATAACCGACTGTAGTTCCGAGTGATTCTCCACGTTCAAAACTGATTCGTTTAGCCAATGTTGTTACACAAATGCTTTTAGGTTCAGCAACAATAATACGACATGGCTTGTTCATTTTGTTATATTCTTCCAAGACATATTGAGGGATTTGTGTTGATTTTCCATATCCAGTTGAACTTTCGATGATAACGATTTGATGATTTGCAATAAAGTTTAAAATGTTGTTTCGATATTGGAAAATTGGTAAACGTTGACGACTTTCAAAACGTGAGAAATTTATATTTGTTGGAGGAACGGAAATTTGATTTTTGGATCGATTAGAAATATTTCCGATCACAACAAAACTGAATGGAAGGAAGTTTACGTTGATATTTGCGATACGTAAGCAATAAAATGATGATAAAGAAACTTTCATTTCTTTCAAAGTTTCCAAAATTTTCATTATGACATGCCTTGAACGATTTCGTGTTAACAACATTGGATGTTCATATAAGACTAATTGATCTTCACTTTTAAAAACAATTATTTGAGTGTCCAAGCCTAATGAAGAGCAATAATTAGTAAAAGAAAATTCTAACCTCTTTTCTAATTACCTTTGCCGCTCGTTTTAAATTTCAGTCCCAGTTTAGATGCAACATCTTTCACCATGACTCTTTCGTCTTCCGATAATGTAGATGGGAAATCAAACTGGTTTTCTTTTTTCGTGATAAAGTTTTTGAGCATAAGCTCAATTCCCATCAGAAATGTTTCTCTTGGAGTCGAAAAATCCACGAGCTTTGGAAGTGAATTCGACATTTTCAGTTTAACCTAGATTGATGTTGAAATTCAAAGAAAACTGTGCAAAAAAGACCTTCTTCTTAGTAAACAAATCTTATGTCAATATTTTTGATGATTTAATCTTGATTTCTTACCTTTTTTTGAGTTTTTATGCTGGAGAAATTTAAAAACGTGTTCAAAGCGACACTGAGGGAGATCAAATGTGGCGACACCTAACGTGAAAACTCTTAAAGAGGAATAATTACCGAAGATTGAAGTGTTACGAAACATCTCATTATGAGGGTCTCCAGGAATCAACATCGACTTGTTTTCCAAGTAGAGCCCTTAATTGATAATAATAAAATAAAGAAATTTTAAATTTAAAAAAAAAATGTTTATTTGCTCTTATCTCTTTCACATTCCCATATTAATAAATATCATTTTTGATTTGTTGTTATTATTCAAATGAATTGTTTCTGTTCATCATTCATACTACAAATATAGAGAAATTCATTTTAAAGTCTAATTCTAGTGAAATTTTATTCTTTTTCATCTAATTTTAATTTTAATTTTGGGATTATCAGTGAGCTGGAGATGATTTTTCTCTAATAAATTTACCTCCTAAGATTTCGTCTACAAAAAAACTATAAAAAGAGTTAATTCCATTAGTTATGATTGCTCCAAAAGCTCTACTGAGATAAATCTTAATAATTCAACTGCAGCTATGTATGTCAGTCCATGCTAGTAGCTAGTTCATTAAATTTTTAAGGCATAAAAAAATTGTGGGAAAATCTACCATGAAAAAGGAAAAATCTGAACACAACTCCGTTTCTGAGCTCCTTACAAGAGAAAATAAATGAGAGAAAATTTCCAATTGCTTTCTTAAGTAAGTTTTATTTGAACTCTCATGATGTGCGTGATCTTTGTTAAGAAACAAACATTGGAAATGATTTTCTCTTTTTAATATCATTCCACACATCATCAATGTTAATTATTTTCATCTGAAGGCATTACATTTTCAGCCCAGTTTTTTTTTTCATAAGAAATAAATTCAACATTTTAATTAAATCATAAAAACAAAAAAAAATTCTTAACACAAATCTTTTAAAAGGAAACGAATCATAAGCAAAGCTTATTGCATGACAGATTAAATCAGAGTGGAAAAATTATTTACAACAAAATTTATAAAGAATATTTAAATGAAACTTTTCTATGTTTTTGTTTACGTTTCTCTTTTTAAGTTATCACACAACAGTTTCAACTGCCGCAATTTGTCAATATTAAACGTATCTCACAATCATCTTATTAAATGTGCCCTTCGCTCTACTTTTTTTTTTTAATATATTTCTTTCTTCAAAATGATGTCGAAGACTCGATGAGATAAACTTTGTTATCTGCTCTTGTTTCACAACACATTAATTAATCATGTTTTGGAAGGGCTTCGATAATTGGCACAATAATTAGTAAAGTCAAAAATCAGAGAAATCTTCATCTTCATTTACATAATTATTGCAAATGCTTCAATAAAGATTTTTTTTCTCTTCATTAAGTTGAGTTTTCATTTTCTTTTATCTTTCATCATAATGTGCTATCTTCTTCTCAATTTAATGTTTTTGCAAAATGATTTCGAACAAAGGTCTGACAAAATCTTTTTAATAGGAAATCTTTAAACGTGATTTTCTCGCTTTCATCATTTCTGAATTTTAATTAGAAAAAATTTCAACAAGAAATGTGAGAAACTATTAAAAAAAATCTTCATTTCCGTAACTGATTTTGTCAAACTTTATAGAAATTTATGTCAGACAAAAAAAAGATTTCTTTGGGAAAATTTTGTTCGTTCGTTTTACGATGATGTCAGTTTTAAATGAAGTTGAAGGCTTTGAAAGCCTTTGTGAATTGTTCGGTAAGATATTTGACTCTTCAACTATTTAATTATCATTTAAAAGAAGTATTTTTCGTATTAATTTGATTGTTGAAAATTGATCACGGTTTGGTGCTTTTCCTTAATTAAATGTGAGTCTGACTGTTTTGTTATGTGCTAAGGGATTGGAAGAGAACTTTGAAATATTGATTATGTTTGTTCGAAGTATTCGTGTGTTCAATGCTTTGTCTTTAATTAAATAACTTTTTTTGTTCCGCTAATAAATGGAAAATGAAAATATTTTTGTAATCGCTAAAGCATTTAAGAAGAAAAGTTTCGATCAGAGTGACTGAATAAATTTAATAGTTTAGAATATTTATCTGGGATCAATTAAATGGATCCATTAATTTACAATATCTTTCAATTATATAATTAATAAAAATTTTCCTAGTTTCTTCATGTTTCTTTCATTTGTTCATCAAATACAAATAATTCTTCTATTCAATCGATGCATCGACCTGACACTAACATCTGAGCAGAGGTAGAATTTCGTTGCATGAATCTCAGAATTATTTATGCAAATGCTGCAGATGTCAGCGACAAATCGACTGTGTTCACTTCTTAACATTGTTCTTCTTTCTTAATTAATGTTTCTTTTTGTTTGTAACTTAAGGCGAACTTGATGCAGCTAAGCGATAAAGTGGATTCGCATTCTTTATTGGAAAAACGTGAGCTTCGGTGTTAAAAATCCATTCGTCTAATGGTAACAACGAGTCGTCAGAAAATAACAAGTATAAGTACTATTAAGGATTAAGAAAAGAAAGTTGATTAGCTTCCAATAACTTAAATTTTTATTTAACTCACCTTAAGTGTCTCAGCAAGGAAGAAACTTTGCTGAACATCGTCTTGTTGTGGTGGATCGCTGTAAACATTTTTGATCCCACTATAACCACCATCTGTTCTACAATGTTGTTCCAATGCCTAAATTAAGCAATCACAATTTTTTTAAGTTAAATTCTACCAATTAAAAAAGAATTTCTTACTTGAACAACATCCCAACCCCAATCACGATACTTCTGATCGTGTGTTAATCGCCACATTATGAAATAACTTTCAATAGTCTCAGGACGAAGAATGTAATATTTTTCTTGTGATTTCAAAGCTTTTGCTTCAACTGCATCACTAAACCTGTAGATAATTGGAAACAAGAAAATGAATTTTCATTTGTAAAATTTAACGGATTTTCGTGAATTCAATTTTAAAAAATTTCCGTTAATTTTTTTCATTCTTACCTAAAAGATTCTGGTCCCAATTTCGTGAAAGATCGAATGTAACTTTCATGACAAGTGTTGGTGATTCCCTCTGCTACTTCCATATATCTGTCAGTGTACTGGTTTTGAAGTGTCCTTGATCCAAGACCAAAGAGACCACCAGCAAAACATGCCAAGTGATCCATTTTATGCTCCAAACGATCAAACTTCAAGTCTGACACGTAAGTAAGTCCATTGGGACTTTTTCTCACCATGTGCTCCATTATCGCTGACATTGCTTCGTCATACATTTCACGAGCTTCTTCATCAGTTTGGCCCGATTGAAGCCATGCTTTCAAGAGATATTCATAAAAGCTGTCACCTAAAGCACCGAGCGACATATGTTCTAATAAAATAAATAAAATGTAAACAAATGGAAAAGTTTTCTCATGACAAAGATGGCTTACGTTGTCCCCATTTTCCGGTCTTAGGATTCAAGTAATTTGGGTATAATCCTTTAGGTTTGTCAAGTTCTTTCAACACTGATCGAATATTTTGTACTCGTTCTCGATAACCAGAATTTCCAGTGATATCACTCAAATAAGAGAACTCCAAATGAATTGTGCCAAATTCTGATAAGATGCTGCTACCACCACTTGCCCATCCATAGTTTTTACTACTTCCAGTTCTAAAATTTATCAATGCCAGTGGAATGCCGGTTGGAGTTTGAAAAGCTGGTAAGAGTTTGTCAGCGACATATTGCGCTTTTTCTTTGAATAAATTGTCGCCAGTTAACGCATAAGCTGCTAGAAATCCACCAACAAATCTTATATTTGTTTCGAACACAGAGATATCAGCTGACTGTATTGAGATAAGCATTAAAAGGAATTTTTAATTTTATCAAGAAAGGAAAAACGACAGAAAAAAATTTACTTACAACATTGTCTAATGTAAATTTCCTAGCAACCCAATCACGACTTTCATCAAACTCTTGCTTCATTCCCATGATGTAAAGTGTATCAAGTGAATCAACAATTGTTGCACCGAGATCATAAGCACCAAAAATGCTTCCAGTGTGTGCACGCTTAGAAATCGGTTTGAGTTCATTTTTACCCCACGCATAAAGTTTGTAATTGTTCCAAGCGTGCATCATCATCTAGTTCAAGGTAAAGAAATAAAATATTTTTTAATTTCAACATAATCAGAATAGGAATAAAAGAAAGAGCATGAAAATGACGCAGTTTATACCTGCTTGACTTTTTCTCTTTTCACAACATCAATCATTGATACATTTCTTTCAACGTTTGAATATCGATGGAGAAAACCATCAACTGAACGCTTGTTTATTTCTGTTGATCGCTTTTCAATTATCTCATTGTTATAAATAATCTTTGGATTCAAATGGCCATGATCTGATATTTCAAACGAATAATCATCATCGTAGTCGCTAATATTCTGAGTGACAACATAATAGTCATTGTCATTATTGTTGCGATATTTAAGTGATGTTAATGTAATCCCGGTGAAGGCCATCATGGTCATTGCCGAAAGCAAAACTGTGTTTGGCATTATTATTATTTTATTCTTTGTTTTATTTATTAACTTCACAAAGAATGTTTCTTGTCAACGCTTTTCAGATGCAAATGAAATGAATTTATTTCAAAGTCGCCACTGATTAAATATAAATGTTTTCTTTTCTTTCTCCCTTACAACTTCATACAACTGAAACTCATTTATGTAAATTGATTACTTAATTATAACAAAAATTGCTTTCTGCGCTTTGCCCCCTTTTAAATCAACGAACTTTCCTACACATCACGCGATTGATCATTATCGGAAGTGTTTCGGATAAAGCGAGAAGAAAAAAGAAGAAAAAAATTGTTTTAAATGACGCGAGAAATAAACGAACTACTTCATTCATCACACACAAATCACAACTGAGACTGATTTGGAATGATTTTAATAAAAGCTTTTAATTCAATATTCTCTCAGCGAATTTAAAAATCCCACATCGTCATATGTTCGAGAAAACTGAGAAGAATTCTCTGCAATAAATACGAAAGTACTTTTGGTATCATCTTATGTTACTTTGAAACGAGAAGCGCGACTTCTAACGGGATTTCGATGAAATATTAAAAGCGCGATATTATTTCACAGCGCATTCCATTCTTTACATCATCAGCTGCTTCTTTAAATCCTTCTTTAATATGTAAGTAGTCAACATAAGTCAATGATTTTCATTTTTCCACTTGGTGTTAAATTCAATGGATGCATTGTACTATGTCATGACATTTCCTTCCGAAAACATGTTTTATTTTTTAAAAAAAGAAGTTCTTTAGGATTTAGACAAGCACGAATTTTTTTGTGTGGGAGTGAAAGATGTAAATGAAAAGCTTTAGGGTAGCGAAGGAATTTTGACAAGAAGAAAACAAATAGATCAAAGCTGATTCTCATCATATTACTTAGAGTGTTTTTATTTTATTCTTCTTTTAATGAAGGGAAGGTTGTAAAGAAGAGACGAAGATTGATAAGAGAAACATGACGTCATCAGTTTTCATGTCACTTTCAGTTTAAGAAAAAGAAAAATAAACGTAAAAGAGAACGACTTGAAGCATCTCATTTACTGAAGATTTAGCGAGTTTCTTACAAACATAACATGAAGAAAGAAGAATTCAGTCGAAAGAAGTTGATAATTAAATTAAAAATTCATATTTTGTCTCTCTCGGTTCGAAGCACGTGCTTTCATCACCTGAATCACCGACGAGTATCTTATGCCACATACATAATTTACTGAGTTGAGAGCCTCATGATGTTAAAGCATTTCCTATAATTTTATACTTTCATTGTGGTCTCGTAATTTATTCTGAGGAAAAACATTTCCAATCCAACTGACTTGATACACATTCACTGAGCTGAAGATGAAGATAGAAATCCAAAGCAAAATCAATGTCACAATACAATCAATTTTCGTTTTCGTTTGCAAACATTTTGCATATCAGCATTGAAAGGAAGAAGAAAAAAAATTGTTTGATGTTCATTTCGAATTGAAGAAGAATTTGTGGTTCGTTTTGTTTCATTGAAAAGTATTTGAATCGATTTTCATTGGTATCGGCTTGGTACCGCATGGCACCACAAATGAAACGACATCGGAATTTTTGTTTATAAATTTTATTTTTTCTTTTAAACGAATTTATAAATGAAAAGCTCTCTCAGCTAAAATGTCTGCTTTAGAAAGGATCATCGACCCTCATCACATATTCTTGTACATTCGTTCATTTTACTCTTTTTTTCTGTTGTGTTTGAGAAGAAAGAACAAAGTTTTTAGACACATGGACCCGACAAAAAGAGATGACACAACACGATGCTCAAAAATAATTAAACATTCAACTCGCTTTGCGACAAAAAGTGCTGAAATAACGAAAACGAATAACTCATAACGTAGTTGGAATCTCGGACACTTTTACCGCTACTCCTCGCATTTTTTTTCATTCTACATTGTGGATTAAGTCTGGGCACGAAATGGAAATAAAAACGCAACCTTTTAATGTTGACGCATAAGTCGCGACTTCTGCGACTTCGTGAAAGTGATTAAGTTGAAGCATTTTTTGCGACACGATTAACTACACTGCTGTTAAATGTTTTGATAACGCTTTAAAGAATCAGAAGTTGGCAACACAGCAATGATGAAACTTTCAAACATATTCAACTCAATTACATTGCGTCATTTTCAAAACATTGTTGTGGAAAAGTTTTCTTTTATTTTGATATTCATACATTTGCGGAACCAGCACATCATTATATTTAACAACATGATATTACGATCGATTGTGTTGTGAAAGCAAATGACACGATAGTTCAACCCTAAAAGCCCTGAATGAGTATTATTGCAACAGTTTTAGGATGTGGAAACTCATGGAAATAAAATTTTATGTGTTCAGATATCATAATTATGATGAAGATCCAAACAATTTGATTGCGTTGCAAATATTTATGATTTAGTTGCTTTCGTGTAATTGTTGTTTGATGAATGTAGTGAATTTATAAGTCGCTTAAGATTAAATTTTAATTGCAGATGGAATGAAAAAAAGTAGTCGTAATTTCAATTAAACTTTTTAATGTATAATTAATGTTTTCATGCAAATAAAAAATGCTTTACATGCACATACAACTTTTTCTCAAGAGCTTTTCTGTGTTCATAGTCGTTGAAAAAAGTTCTTAAACTATTAAAATGAAAGAACTTTACAGCAAAAAACAAGAACTTAAAATGTTAATTGTCATTGTCATGAAGCTATTTAAATAAACTGGAAAGAATCTAATGATATCTCAAATTGAGCTAAGTAGGTTTATTTTGAAAAATTTCCATGACGTTGGCGACAGCAATCAAATGATTTGTTTACTTCACTCTTTGGTTCAACAAACGTTAGTTTAGGTCAAAGATCGTACAATGAAAAAGGAAGCAGGTCAGAAAAAGTGAAACAATATACAAAAACCTTCTAAATTTGTCATGCTTCGTTCACTTTCAAATATTTACCAGACATTTATAATAAAACAAGTGTCGGTGCCAAAGTCATCTTGTGTTTTGTGATTCTAACCATTTACGACCACGTCATACTCAAATTAAACCACAAACTGAGTATTGGTCGGGTAATCAACGTTTTTAAACTTTTAACCGAAAAAGTTTAAACGAAACAAGAACTGAAAAATAATCTCAAATAATTCTGCTTATCATTTATGACTCGCTAAAAGTTTGTTTATCACATTTAATCATTTTTCATGAAACGTGGCACAAGATGAAGAAAATCGAAGTTTTATTTTATTCTTGATTCAAAATGAAGCTGGTTGAAACTTTAAAGCAATTAATGTAAAAAATGTTGGCAGAACTTTTATTTTACGTTAAACCGAGTACCTAATTCGTAACAATCGATTAAAGTTTTTAATGAGCGCTATTTGAAGTATGAAAAACTGTGATAGATAATCACAACTTTAATTTCACCCTTTTCTCATCAAGATTAGATAGCCCATAATAGAGGCAATAACATAAGTTTGATTATATCAAATTATATTAGAATGTTTCGCTTTTGACAATGAAATATTTATTGATAAAAACCACCAACGATTAAATAACAGATGCCAACAATTTTCATAAATGATCTATCAGCTGCTTACTCAGCAAATCATGGTCAAATCTCATAAATCAATTAAAAATTCATCGTGCCAAAGAGAAGAAATGCTACGGAAGAAGAAAGAAGATGTTATGACCTAATTAAACCGAGTTGGGCTTGTTTGGGGAAGAAATTCCGTTAATTGAATTAATCAGCGGTAGTTCCGTGTATTTACAACATTTGTTCAAGTTCAGTGGTCTTGGTCAGATGTTTCTTAATAGTAATATTAATTTTCATCACTCACCTCCTTTACTTTATCCCTTTTCTCACGAACCGATGGTTCTTGATCAGCTCCATCGACAATATAAACCTCAGAAGCATGTTGAGTGGTTTTATCATCTTGATGATGACGATTGTGATGATTCTTGTGATGGTCAGGTACAGGTATTGGAACGATGGGAATTTTATTTGGTAGCTGGAGTTCTGGCTTTTCTAGCCCATCAAAATCTAATTCGGATCTGATTTTCTCTTGAAGTCTTTGAGCATCGAAATCTTTTGCATTTTTATCAGAAATTGGAGGAGCCGGAATAAATATTTCTGGCCCTGCTTTCTTAAACTTATTATACACTTGAATCACACCATTTGTACCGCCGAAATCTGGCAGTAAAAAAAATCCAAATAGAACAATCACCAAGAACGAAATAAAAACAAGAAATATTAAAATCTTCTCAGAAGCTCGAAACGACCGAATTTTCCCCGAACTCGATGTGTTGAAGCGCTGGTATGTTGGTAACATGGCTCACAGATGAAACTTTTATAATTAAACGCGAGGTTTTCCGAGCTAAATCGATTTTTCTTCCAGCATTATCTCTTCACTGACTTTTTATTTGTTCTCAGGCTACGCGAATGATTTGTGAAGCTGAAAAGTGACGCATAGCTTTGTTTAAGGGGGTAAGAAACTGTAAGGTAAATAAAAAATATTTTCGTGACATCAAAACATTCAAAAACAAGAAGTTATTGAAAAATGTCGATTGATTCATGGATTAAAGATCGATTGGTTGCATGTCTTGATTTTGATGTACCAGACGAGATGGTATCGTAAGTTCTTCCTTCATTTTATGTTATTAAATATGAATTTCATAATGTTATATTGTTTTAAAGTTATATACAAAACATCAAAGATGAGGATTCTCTTAAAAGTTACTTTGAATCTTTATTGGATTTCACAAACGAGACTCATTGTATATTTTACAATAATCTCAAGCAAAAATTGTTTCCTTCAAAGCATATTGCAAAGATGATGAGCAATAAAACTTCGCAATCACAGCAAAAGCCGAATAGCAAGAAAAGTGATGACGATGATCAAGCAAATCGAACAGGAGCAAAAAGAAAGACGAAATATTACAACTATTTTGGTAAAGATGGACAAGCAAATGATGTTGTCATGTTGAAAGGGCGAAACAAATGCGAATGTCAGGCAGGCAAACACAAACTTGTTAATAATTGTCTGAAATGTGGACGAATTGTTTGTGAACAAGAAGGAAGTGGTGCTTGCTTTTTCTGTGGCAATTTAGTATGTTCCGAAGAGGAATTGAAAGTCATCAATTCTCAATCGAAGAAAGGAGAAATCTTAAAGAAAACTTTATTAGAACAAAAACGACCAAAAGGATTAGAAGAAGCAATCGCGCAACGTGATCGTCTTCTTGAATACGATCGTCAAAGTGAACAAAGAACCACAGTGATTGATGACGAGTCTGATTACTTTAAATCTAATTCAGTGTGGCTTTCAGAAGAAGAGAAAAAGAAACTTGGATCACTCGAAGAAATGTTGATGGAGAAGAAACACGCAAGTCGTGTGAATAAGAAAGTTACTATCGACTTTACAGGTCGTCAAGTGGTGGAAGAACCGCAATTGTCAAAAGAACTTGAGGAAAATATTTTGAGACAAGTTTTAGAATTGAATTCACGTTCCAACTATACCGGAGCTATCAATCCAGAAATGATGGCGAATGCTCCAATATTTGATGAAAATATCCAAACTTCATTCCCAAAATTAAAGTCAACATCTGGCTTTGATGGAGTTTATAATCGTGTGCAAGATAAAGAGTTTCAAGAGATGTCAGATATGAAATGTTGTCTATCAATGCATCAACCATGGGCAACATTATTGATTGCTGGAATTAAAAAACATGAAGGAAGAAATTGGTACACAGCTCATCGAGGTCGACTATGGATAGCATCTACTGCAAAACCAACTAATCCGGATGAAGTTAGTTATCTTGAAAACTTCTATAGACAACATTATAAGGATGAGAATATGACGTTTCCATCGCAACATCCTTCCGGAGTTTTATTGGGTTGTGTGAAAATTATTGATTGTCTACCTCAAGAGGAATATCGCAAAATTTATCCCGAAGGAGAGTCTGACAGTCCTTTTGTGTTCATTTGTGAAGATCCTCAAGAGCTTCCAGTTAAATTTCCAATTAAAGGAGAACATAAAATTTGTAACTTTATTTAACATTCTAATCAATTTCAACATTAAATAATTTTTATTATTTCAGATACGTTAGATCAAACTATACATTCTGCTGCCAATAAAACTTTGATGAAAATCCGTGCAAAGGTCAATTGAAATTTAATTTCATTGTTGGAATCTTAACAAATTATTATGAAATAAAAAAATGTAACGGCATTAGAATTTTCGAAATTTTGGATCATTTCTATGTAGTTTTTATAAAGCACCAACACCATCTCATTCACGATGACGCTCAGCCTACGATTGTTTATCTTCTTGCGATTACGAATAATTTGAAGATAAATTATTTTTCATATTATTGCATAAAGAGCTCCATGTCATTTAGTTATACGTTGCTGCAAATAAAGTTCAATCATGGAAATGATAAAAGAATTTTCTGAAAGTGAGCGAGAAACAATCAAAAAGGAATGTTCCAGATTGAAAGAAGTTCACTTTTTAGATCATGCTGGAACTGCACTTTATGGAGAGAATCAGATCAAGGAAATTACAGAAAAGCTAACTAGTAATTTCTACTGTAATCCTCATACTTCAAGAACGACTGAAAATATTATTGACCAAGTTCGTTATCGGTAAATATTAAGAAATTACAATAAACAAATTTTAACTTAACTGTCATGTTTTCTCCTAATTTGTTCTTTCCTTAAAGAATTTTGAAACATTTCAATGCTGCCTTTGAAGATTATTCAGTGATTTTTACATCCGGTGCTACTGGTGCGTTAAAACTTGTTGGTGAAACATTTCAGTTTACTGAAAACGATTCGTTTTATTATCTTACGTAAGTTAAATTAATAACAAAATTTTGCAAGTCATTACATTATGTAAATTTAACAGCGACTCACATACTTCTGTACTCGGCATGAGAGAAATTGTTGGAACTGAAAATATTATTCCACTTACCAAACAAGAACTACTTGATAAAGCTCTTAAATTGAATCATCCTGGTCTCATCACATTCCCAGCTAAGTGCAACTACAATGGCTTCAAGTATCCACTAGAAATCATTGAAAAATTCCATGACGATCCTCAAATGTTTGTCTGTCTTGATGCTGCTTCATTTGTGTCTACAAACCATCTCGATCTTGGTCGATATAAACCTGATTATGTTTGCATATCTTTTTATAAAATTTTTGGATATCCGACTGGACTTGGAGCTTTGATTGTCTCAAAAAGAGGGGAAGAAAGACTCAAGAAAAAGTATTACGGTGGTGGAACTGTCAAGATTGCTTTAACTCGAACAAATTGGCATCAAAACCGAGATCCAATTCATGAAAGATTTGAAGATGGCACAATTTCATTTCTTTCCATCATTTCCCTTCAAACATGTTTTCAATTTATGCAAAGACTTTTGGGAGCTGATTTTATTAATCGAATTTCAAGACATGTTTTTAATTTAGGGAGATATTTGCATGGAGAATTAGGAAAGCTAAAACATCACAATGGACAGCGAGTTGTTGTGTTTTATCATGAAACTGATTTCAATGATTTCAATACGCAAGGTGGAATTGTCAACTTCAACTTGCAACACGCTGATGGATCATTCGTTGGTTTTGCTGAATTTTCTTGTATTGCTGCTCTTCATAATATTATTTTACGTACGGGATGTTTTTGTAATCCCGGATCGTGTCAAACTCATTTAAAATTGACACATGACGATTTGATGAAACAATTTAATGCTGGACATGTTTGTGGAGATGAAAATGATTTGATTGATGGAATTCCGACAGGTTCAATTAGAGCTTCATTTGGATACATGACAACAAAGGAGAATGTCGACAAACTTGTTCAAGTCATTAAGGAATGTTACGTTGAAGACACAAAAAGCCGAATTTTATTGTCACGTAATGAAATAAAAAAGAATTACAAGATTAGCAACGTGAAATCGAAGAATCCAACATTGAAGTCAATGAGAATATTTCCAATTAAATCGTGTGCTCCAATGGTGATTAACAAAAGTTGGAAGATTAACAGTAAAGGTTTGAAATACGATCGTGAATGGGTGATTATTGATGGAAATAATGGAACTTCATTAACACAGAACAATGAAACTCGTATGTGTTTAATTCGACCTTTTATTGATGAATTGAAATCAACATTGCGATTAGACTTTCCCGAATTTCCTAGCATCGAAATTGCTCTTCGGAATAAAAATTTACCATCACGTGAAGCAATGTTGTGTGAAACCAAAGTTTGTGGCGATCGAATTCAAGGTTACGATTGTGGAGATGAAGTTGCAAACTGGCTTAGTTCAGTGTTGTCAATTGACAATCTTCGACTTGTTAAGCAAAGTGAAGAAAGTGGAAGGAAAAATGGTGCAATTTCACTTTCAAATCAAGCACAATTTCTTCTAGTTAGTGAACCATCTGTTAAATGGCTTATGGATCATGTAGATGAATGGGATGACACTGTTGAAAATGTTGACAATATCATTGATCGTTTTCGGGGAAATTTTATAATCGACAATCTTGAAGCGTTAGCTGAAAATGATTTTAAAATGATTAAAATCGGTCAAATTGATTTTGAAGTGCAAGGACCATGTACTCGTTGTCAGATGATTTGTATTGATCAGGCTTCTGGACTCAAAACAACGGAACCTTTAAGGACAATTGGCAAACTTTTCAAAGGAAAAACAAGATTTGGAATATATTTAAGACATTTAAGTACTGACGAAGTTATTATTAATTGTGGTGGTGATATATTTGTAAAAGAGATTTAATAAATACATTTTTTTTCTAGCTTATGCAACAATCTGTGATCGTCTGTTGTTTAACTGATTTCATTTCTTTTCCTTCCTTACACAATTTCACATTATCGGCAA
Source organism: Clunio marinus (assembly GCA_900005825.1). NCBI lineage: Eukaryota > Metazoa > Arthropoda > Insecta > Diptera > Chironomidae > Clunio > Clunio marinus. Next base: position 1,013,252 of record CVRI01000004.1, read on the forward strand.
TATCTTGATGATCAGGGAAAGCAATCGTTTGAAGTTTTGAATGAACCAGAACATTGTTTATTTTCACTTCAAAAGCTCCTAAAATTAAATTTTAAAGTACTCAAACGCTACAATAAAATAATTTTACCTCTTCGTCCAACAGTACAAGAAACATCGGCATCTGACGATGAATTTTCAAGAAAAGTTTTCAACTCATTGCATTGCCTTTTGAAGTCACAAACTCCGCTGAAAGATTGTATATTGAGTATTCAACATCACATAAATATTATTTATTTACCAATATTCAATGTCAACATTTACTTTATGTTTTTCATTCAATTTTGATTCCATTCGTCAATTCTTACTTTTATTTGATATTTTATGTAATTTACGAAACGCATAGCCGATATTAACTTACATTTACAAATTGATGCAAAACAAACACTAAAATAGATTTGAGAATAAAATAAATGAATGAAATGCTTTAAAACGAGAAAATTAAAATCTTAATTTAAATTGAATAAATGATTGAAATGGAAAGCTTTGACGACAATGAAAATTTTTCTGCGCTTTTCCGAAATGAGGCAAAAAAAAACCGTTTTTTGTAGCTATTTAAAAAAGACGCAAACACGGGATGGGCAAAATTACAAAGTAAGAACTGTGACATTTAACTAAACGCGAAACGAAAAAATTAATTCGAGTGTATTTGAAGATTATTTTACAATTATTCGTTGATATATTTGTGTCTAAGTTATAAATTGCGAAGATGTATAAGCAAGAGAATGTGCTGATTATAGATCCGGCTCAAGAACTGAAGTTCAAAGGTAAGCGACGTAAAATTTGGAGAAAAAAAATACAAAAAAGTCATAAACTCGTGAAGAAAATTAATGGACGAATTCAAAGCTTATTTTATGTAATGTTTTCAATCTAATCTGCTTTCAAATGTTACCAATGATGATTTAGAGCAAACGGAAATAGTTTAAATAGCGGAATTACGAAAAAATGAAAAATCATCATATAAAAGCGATTGCGAAAATACAGTTAAAGCTCCATGTCTTGATCCAGTAATGAAAAGAAATCGTTATCATTACATCAGTCTCCAAAGTAGACTTCTTTCTTCACATAACATTCTGTATGTGATTTATCCCTTCATTATAAATTGCAAAAAAGACTTAAAGGTTCCACTGAGGTTTCGCTAAGCGAGAAAATCAGCGACTTATTAACGAAAAGAAATCTTGATCTATTTTTATTCTCCTGATAAAATGTTTATATTTATAAAGTAAGGCCTAACAACTGAAAATAATAGAACATCATACATGAAACTTTCTTCCCTTTCCTCCTAAAAATCGTTAATTTTGTGCACAAGAAAATTGCGTCTTAATAGATTGATTGGAACTCGCCACCTTTATTAATCTTATTCGATTGACGTTTGCTATCACTCAATTCTATAAATACTGTTGTGATATAAAGCCAGACACGAAAGAGCCCATCAGTAAAATGAAAAGAAAAGAGAAAAACAAGCCAATCGAATTACGTCGGAAGTGGTAAGAAAACTGTGAATGGGATTTTCGTTGAGCTGAATGGAAGTGAAGTAAGGAAAGAAAAAAAATCAATAAAACTTATAGGCTGGGTCTAGAGGGAAACTTGAGTTCATTATCCTAAAATGAGCCTTCATGACATAAGCTTGTTTCAATTTGTCATGAAAACATTATTTTTAAAGTTAAACATCGCGATGTCATTTTCAAAGTATGACGTCATCGAAGAAGAAAAATGTTTTCAATGACTCACAAGTTGTGAGAGAAAATCTTAATGCTTGTCAAGACGATGATTATGTTGGGGAATTTGATTTAACTTATGAGTGTGTTGCGTCTTTAACAAAAATGTTGTTTATAATCTTTACATAGTTATGAAATAACATAAACAAATCATTAATCTGCTTATCAAAGCTCGTATTGTATAATTCTCCCTACCTATGCGATGTTTTATCATAACTCGGCAAAGCAATTAAATACATAACACAAATATTGAATTTCAACTCTAATAGATTGACAATTTCATGCTATAATACTGAAATTGAGCAATTTCTTAATGAATTCAGACCGAACATGACCTTCCACAAGCACTTTGTCTGATGACATCATTTGGTAAAACATTTTCCGTTTATCGTATATCAAACGCCTTAATTAAAAGAAAATAAAATAAACATTAAAAGATGTTAATTATTTTCACTTCATTTAAATTTATTGTTTGTGTTGTGCAATTTTCTTCACACAACATTGCGCATTTTCATCTCCACTCCTCTTTCATTCTAGTAATTTGAGAGGATGCGACGGAATGAAGAAAGTAGAAAGTTTCCACGTGTAACGTAATAAAGAAAACATCGATTTTCTGTCTCCCATATGAACAATAAAGAAATTTCCTTATCTTATCTTTATGAATGAATAAAATTAAAATTCCTTTTTTGTCACTTTCAGGTCCATTCACACAACCGGTCACGTCACACATGAGCCTGCAAAATCCAACGAATAAAAAGATTTTGTTCAAAATTAAAACGACAGCACCAAAAAAATATTGCGTTCGTCCCAATTGCGGTGCTATTGATCCTGGACAGACCGTTGACATTGCTAGTGAGTGAAAAAAAATAAAAACATTTGCAATTATGAAAAATTAATTTTTATTCTTGTTTAGTTTGTCTTCAACCATTTGTATTCGATCCGAATGAAAAAAACAGACATAAATTCATGGTTCAATCTTTGATGGCACCTGATGGTGAAATTAATGTTGATCAATTGTGGAAGGATGTTTCTCCTGAACAGTTGATGGATGCCAAGTTGCGTTGCACATTCGAAATGCCGGAAGAAAATATAAAGGAGGGCAATGTTAGTCAATTAACTTCTCATTTGCTGAAGAATGAAGCGATGATGAGCGATGCTCAGCAAAATGTTTCTGGTGATGGCGTTGGAGGCAAGTCCAATGATTCTGACATTGTTCGAGCAGCAGCAGAAGTTCGTGAATTGCGCGAGGAAAACAGCAAGATGCGTCAAGAAAACTTGAAATTAAATGTAAATATTTTCACCTTCCATTGAGAACCGAAATTAAAATATTTTTCGTCATCTTTTAGGAGCAAATTCTTCGTTTGAAATCGTTGGTGGAATCGAATAAGTCGCTAGATTCAAGCTCAACATCAGCACCATCAGCCAAACTTATTTCGAATCCATATTCACCACCTCAACTTGGACAACAACAACAAATACCAATCATGTGGGTGGTCGCTGCAATTGGAATGGCCATCTTTGGCTTGATCCTTGGCAAGTTTGTCCTCTGAATGCATTAAACTACTTTGAACATTAAAAAAAAGATTAAAAAAACCACAAAAAGAACATGAAGCAAAATAATTTTGCAAAGCGCGATCATTGATTGACAGTTTAAAATAAAACAAAACAAAAGAATGGATGAGGGATCTGGTGAAATGGGATTTTTTTATGTTTTATCATTTTCCTTGGATAAAAAAGAGAAACATCAACAAAAAAGTAATATCAAATGTAAAAACCGATAACAGAAAAACAATTAACGGTATTGGAAAGTCATCGACCGACAAATTTATGCTTTAGATAACCAATCGCGCAAGTATCAGATAAATTAATCTGGGCTGCTGACATTTTTTTATTATTAATTTTTTGTCTCGATATTTTCCTCATTAATTTCCACAGAAAGGAAAGTTTAGAGAAAAATAAATTTTTCTAGAAAGCGCCCATTTATATTTTCATTTAATTTTTTTATTGTCTTTCTCATCATTTAAATATTAAAGAATGCTTCTATTTGTTAATTAACTTCTCTCTTTTCTTAAGTTTAAAATCATTTCTTAGTTACTCCACGCTTTTTAAGACGCCAGGAAAAGAAGAAGAATAAAAAAAATGTTTAACTTGTTCTCTGTTTGTCATTTGTGAAAAATAAAATAAAATAAAATGAATTGAAAGTCACATAAAAGAAGAGGAATGAGTTAATATAATTCAGTCATTTGTAGCAGCTACCGTGTTTAACCGATTATCATTTTCTGATCAATTTAATCCAAAGTTCTGTTTTGTAATTCAAACTACGTAACTTTAAGAAGAAGAATTTCAAGCTTTGATGATTATTTGGCAATTTACTTTCTTTAAATTTTGCTTCGGTTAAAGACGGTAGAGTAGCAGGAAAAATATAAAGTTGATTAGAATTTGACGGCTGAGGGTTGGCAAGCGATCGAGGACACTTTCTGTCACTTTCATATTGACTTTGCTACTCTAAGTCAACAATAATAAATTCAATAAACTTAAAAGAAATAATAAAAGAAAATTTTCCCAATGTTCCTACTCAGAGAACTTTAAAGCAAACCAATAAATGAAAAACTTGCATTTTTTTTTTGTTTCTCTCTTCTAGTTTATCTGTAAAAGTTTAAAACTTGATTTGAGTCAGTTAACCGTCGTGTATTTAGTAGTCTCAGCAATTCAATGATTGAGAATAAATAAAACAAAAATACTTTAATCGATAAACGAAATATGAAAGAAATCGTAAATTTAATTAAACTTTCCTCTAATTGGACAACATTTTATTGTAAAATGGATAACAAAAACGCTTAACAAGAGTTTCTCTGAAAAAAGAATCCTTTTTTGCCGTGAATGGAAAAGAATAAACATTAAAATGATGAACACGATATTGCGTAACTTTATTATCTATTATAAGTTTAAAAACAAATGAATGAAGTCACAATTTGATAAATGCCGATTTAAAATATAATTAAATTCTTTTCACCTCTTACAAATAACACACAAATAAATCAACAGCATTTGGTCACATATGAGCGAACTTATCTACTTGCTTGTCTTTTGTTTTGCTTATCTAAAGATAATTAATTTAATTTTGATCCCATCCAAGCGATCTCTCAATCGCCATTTTCCACTTCTTGAATCGAACATCGCGTTCGTCTTCAGAGATTTGCGGCTTAAATTTTCTCGCTTTTACGTCAGTCTTTGCATTGATATCCCATTTGCCGACAGCATGGCCAGCAAACATTGCCGCACCAAGTGCTGTTGTTTCAATCATTGACGGCTTGCTAACTTCCAGACCGATCAGATCAGCTTGCCATTGCATTAGCATTGAATTGTTTGTCATTCCCCCATCAACTTTTAACTTTGTCAGTGGCGTGCCACATTCCAAATTCATCGCATCGAGAATATCTCGAACTTGGAAACAAACACTTTCAAGTGCTGCAACAACGAAATGTCCCCTTTCTGTTTCTTCAGTGATTCCACAGATAATTCCACGCGCTTCTGAATCCCAATGTGGTGCAAAAAGCCCAGAAAAAGCAGGCACAAAGTAAACGTCGCCATTATCTTTCACCGACTTCACCAATGTATCGATTTCTTCTAAACTGTGGATAATTTCCATGTTATCTTTCAACCAACTTAAACATGAACCAGCAACGGCAACACTTCCTTCCAAAGCATAAACTGGTGCTTGGTTTTCAAGTTGATAAGCGACGGTGGTTAGAAGCCCGTAAGTTGAATCGACTTTAACATTTCCAGTACAATATAAAAGGAAGCAACCAGTTCCATATGTGCACTTTGCTTCACTCATTTCAAGGCAGCGTTGACCAACTAAAGCTGCTTGTTGATCACCTAAACAGCAGGAGATTGGAACATCTTTTAACACGCCTTCGTTCATATATCCGTAAACTTCAGAACTCGATTTAATCGTTGGAAGAATCACATTATCCGGAACTTCAAAGAAATCTTTCAAGATTGGATCCCATTCGAGAGTCTCAAGATTCATTAACATCTAAAATAATAAATCGATTAATAAATAAATCACTTTTTATATAATTAATTCTATAAAAAATTAAGTAATTTTACGGTTCGCGATGCGTTTGTAACGTCGGTGATGTGTACACCTTTTGTCAAATTCCATATCAGCCAAGTATCGACAGTGCCAAAGAAAAGCTTTTTGTCAGCTTTTACAACAGCTTTGACACGCGGTGCATTATCTAACAACCATTTAAGTTTGACAGCCGAAAAGTAAGTTGAAACAGGCAATCCACAAAGTGGCTTTAAATAATTCTTATTTTTTGTATTATTTGGAACTTTTTGTAGCAGTTCTTCAACAGTTGGTATAGTTCGAATGTCGCTCCAAATGATTGCATTGTACAATGGCTCACCAGTCTCAGAATCCCACACAATTGTTGATTCTCTCTGATTTGTTATTCCTATTGCAATTAAATCTTTTGCTTCGCCTCCAAGTTCGATCAATTTTTCAATAGCTTTCGTTATGCATTCGTTAACAACATCGAGTATTTCTTGTGGATCTTGTTCGTACCAACCTTCCTTAGGGAAAATATTCGTGACTGACTTTTGATGAGACGCAATAATTTCAGAAGACTCAGCACGAAAAATTAGAAAACGAGCTGAGCTGGTTCCTGGAAAGATAATAAAAACTTGCGTTTATTCCCTTTCCTTTTGTTGTCTTCTTTTCTATTTATTGTTACGAAATATTTTCCAATTCTTTATAATTACCTTCATCAATGGCACCAACCAAATCCCCAAATTTACCAGGCATTTTTTTGTTATTAATTTTATGCTACAAAAATATTAAGTACAAAGGTTGACAGTGCCATAAACACAGAGAAGAGAAAATTAAGGAATTTCAATAACTGATAAGAGAACTCTGACTTCATATGTCCGAGTTTCTACGAATGATAGGTTGTGTCAATGTATTGAAAATTGGACTACCGAGTAAATTTTTTTTAAAAGGTTGTTGTTTACATTTGTAGCAACTTGAAATTTTTGGCAAAGAAATTTCATTTCGAATCTTTTTTTAAAACTTAAAAGTTTTTTCTTCTTTCGCAAGAAGTTTAATTTTTCATAATGGAACAAATAAACATTCTTGACTTTGACACTCCAATACTTGAAATGATTTTAAGTAATGTACACAAAAGAAAAAGTGCTGCTGAAACTTGCCGAACATTTTATGAAGTTGTTTGCCGAATCGAGAAGTTTAAGCACAGATTAGTTATTAATGTAAGCTTGTGAAGTGATAATATCAATTTAAATAATTAAAAATGAGGACTTTTCAGAAAATCAATATCAATCAAAGCATGGAATCAATGAAGAATTCCAGTCGATATTTTAATGAACTTTGTCTTCACGATTTGCCACTTTCTCACCATATGAACGAAGTGATGTCAGTGTTAAGTGAGTTAGGTGGCACAATAACAAGAGCTGAAGTTACAAGAGTTCGTGGAATGGAATGTCAACTTATGGAGTTGTTGAATCTTCTTCCGAATCTTGAAGAACTTCATTTGAATTATTTCTTCAAAGATAAAGAAAGCGAAAACTTCAAAACAGTTTTGCATTTAAAAAAGCTGAAGACATTCAAATTAAGTTCATGGCATGAGATTCGTAATATTATGGATCAGTTATTGAGTGGTGTCTTGGAAGATGTCACAATCGAAATATCAAGACAAGAACATCAAGATTTGTCGAAGTTTTATGAAAATCAAATTAATGTGAAAAAATTAGAAATCAGTTCTTCGTCGCATCTCAGATGGATTAATCATATGACACTTGACGAATTCACATTTAATGAAGTATTTGGTGAAGATCTTTTAAATAATGAAGAAATTATTGACTTTCTTCGTACTCAAACGCGACTTGTTAAACTTGATTTGCGATGTGAAATTAACGATCCAAAAGTCAAATTTATATGCACTTCCCTAGCAAGTTTGCAATCTTTAAACATTAAACTTTATGAGATTACTCCAGAGATCTTAGAAAACCTTAATAATCTTAAATATTTAAACGATCTTTCATTCGGTGTATTCGAAATGGATGTCAATGTTTTCACAATGGGACGATTTTTAAATATAACTAAACTTGGAATACGACAACAACAATCGACAATTATTGACGTTGAAAATTTGCTTGCAATGGAAAAAGCATTTCCTAGTCTACAAGAGATTTCATTGGAAGGGCTTGTACCTGTCAATATTTTTATTATTTTAAACATTTTTGAACGTTTAACAGTAATTGCAATAAAATTCTCACACGAACATAATGAAGATTTCTTTGACCATTCACACATCAAATCGACCTACTCAAATATCAATAAATTACGATTGAATCTCGAGGGAAGGAACATTATAAACGAGACAAATATTGAAAATTTCCTCTCGTTTATTTATTCAATGCCCAAATTGGAATCACTTGAATTAGCTGACATCGAAGTCAATGAAACCACTGCGAGGATGTTAGAAAATTTGCCTTTATTGAAAAGTTTTAAAATCAGCAAAATGACTTTGCCATTAAATTTTGAATTTGACAACAGATTTTCTTGCATTCTAAGAACACTCAGCGAGATAAAAACTTTGCATTTACATTTTTGGGCTACCGACATTGAATTTGACAGATTTCATGACGACATGCAAAGAACAATAAACGATCAACTCGAGAAATTGAAGATAAAAATCGATCGATGTACTTATAGTGGAAGTGTTAATTTTAAAATTCTCAATTGAAGAAAGTTCTCTTAAATTTCATTCCATTTTTTGATATTATCATAAAATTGTGATGACATTTGAATGAATTCTTTTAACAAATTTTTTAAATTTCTAATATTTTTGTATTTACTCTTGTCAACTATATTTTTATATGTAGTGATTTATTGCAAATAAAAAAACCATTAATTTTTAAAAATGAGTTTGACTGAAATAATTCATTTAGGTAATTAATAACAATAAAATTAATAAGTCGAATTTGAGATAAAGAAAAAAGAACAAGATTTCATCTCTCTGCAGGAAATTAAGCAATTTCTGGAATGTTTAAGAACCAAATCGTTTCTTAAACAAAGATTTGCCTATAACAAAAATATTTGTTGATTATCTATTTGATCAATAACAATATTTACAAATTTTGACATTCGGACATGACTCTGGAGAATGAAGTTAGCATCCCGGACAAACTCGAACAAGAAACAGTCCGAGATCAACATCATTGAAACATTGAATCTTCAATTTTCTTAAGACTCGTCTTATTTTTGTTTCGAAAGTTTTTATTATTTACAAGGCTCTAAAGTACTTAATAATAACTAGTAAGTGTTGATAACCATGTGAAGTTTTGCTTTATTGTAAATTCAACTGAAACATTGTTTTAATTTTATTATGAAAACCTGAATTATAGAAAATTCCTTTCAAAACTTGTTCTTGTTTATTTTTGTTGTAATTTTTATTACATTCTTCTGTTGCACATTATATAATTAATTTCAGCATAGTTCTAAAAGTATTGTTATCTAAATTGAATAAGAGTTGGTAGGAATGTTGTAACCAGTTTGTCTTGTTAATGTTTAAAGATTTGAACTACTTAAATACAAAGAAATTTATCTCATTTCCTGTTTTCTTTCATCTCTTCACTGGATCTTATCCTTCCAGGAATAACACAAAAGTAAACACAATGAAGGATCGAAAAATTCTTTCGACAATCCTTCTAACATCTTTAATACTCCTTGTTGTAACAAAATATACATTATCATGTAATCAAATGTTGTGTGCAAGCATCGTATCAAAATGTATGTTAACTCAAAGTTGTAAATGCGATTTAAAGAATTGTACATGCTGTAGAGATTGCCATCAATGCCTCAGCTGGTTAAAGGACGAATGTTGTAGTTGCGTTGGTGAGTTTGTTTAAAGTTTAATAATTTAAAACAGTAAAAAAATTAATTTTTAAATTAATAAATTTAGATTTGTGTCCAAAACCAAGCGACACAAAAAATCCATTATCAAAGCAATCTCATCATGGAGAGCTTGAAGGCATTCCAGGATTATTTAATGTTCTCTTAGAAGATCCAGATGATGATAAGTGGTCAGTTTTTACATTCCCCGTTGATTATGACACTTCACATTATGAAGCAAAAACAAAAAATTCCCAATTTTACATGCGTAAGGAAGTTTAACAAATTTTTCTTTGTAATATTTTCATTCATAAATTTTCTTACAGATTCAACCGACCATGATCTTCAAAGTGTTTCAGATTTAAAGACAGCAACTGTGAATTGTAGTGTAACATTTATGTCACCATGCATGAGTATGCTCAAATGGTAAGTTAATTTGTCCTTGAAAATTTATTTAAATGCGACTTGAAATGACCTTGACCAACCTTAATAAATTTTATTTCGCAGTCGAGAAGCATGTTCGAGTATGGGTGCAAGCTCATATCGATGGTTCTTTGATGGATGCTGTGAATGCATAGGATCAACTTGCTTTGATCATTACATCGATGAATCGAGATGTTCAGAATGCCCTGAATCAAAGATTGGTGATGGAAATAATAACAGTCTTGATCCAATGCCACCAAATGAAGACGATTTGGAGTATGGTGAAGATATGAAGAATATCTAAACGATTGTACCTTGCCAAGTGAGATGTGCCTTAATTATGTTTAGAGATTTTTTCTGGGAAGCAGGAGTCACTTTTCTGTTATGCTTCTTAATCGCTCTTGATATTAACAAAGCTTCTTAAAGCGAAGAATGATAAAAATGTTATTTGTAGTAATAAAAACTTTAATGAACGAGCCTGGAACACGAGAATGAATGCGTGGAATTTAAAAGTCAAATATTTGTTATTTTCTAATTGCTACTTGATAAATGAATCTTATTTTACCATTCCAAGCTTCGTTTTTCGAGTTCCAACGCTCAACTAACCATGACAATCAATTAGGATTTTTAGTTGTTGACTTCCAATATTTTTATGTGAGGAACGCGTTAATTAATTTCAAATAAATTTACAAAAAATGATATTTTTATTTCATTTAATTCTTTATTTATTAAAGCAAAATTCAATTTGATTTCTTATCTTTTTCCAGTTAATGAGTGAGAACAAATAAGTTCAGGTTTGTCAAGGGCTTTTCTCATCAATGAAAAAATAAAATTCTGATGAACTTTCATAATTATCAAAAAAGAAAACAAATGAGAAATGAAATAAACTATAAAAATAGCAAAAATATAGCAATGCGAAATTTAAGAAAAACAATTTTATATGCCGATTTCAACGAGTAATCGTTAAAGTCATGAAAAACGAGAACATGTTGTGATCGACATAAATCTTGATTTCCTATTCTGTGACGTAAATTCAAGCTACGTTGCGTCAAATACATAAATCATCGACTTACGCTTAGTCATATACGCATCAAACGTATGTATACGCATTTGATCTTTCTTAGTTAGGTATTTAACGTTAGATTTCTTAAGTCACGTAAAAATCATCTCTCAAACGTAAGTCAAATTGACGTAAGCTATTTGACGCAACAATCATGAATGAATTTTGTCTTGACTGCAGCTAATCATCCACATTTATTCACATTGATGACCAAATATCTATAAATACAATTATTGGCCACATCTTTCATCCATAAATCATCATTTATTCATTGGCCTCATTTACACAAAGAGATTAACAGTCAAAACCCTGATCTTGTTGGTTGAAAACATTCAGAAAAAAAGTGTTAGAATTATATTTTTATCCTTTAAAGATTTATATCGAATATTTTAGGCAACATTGTAAAATAACTTGCTGGATCATTGAATTTATCCTTCTTGACCAAAGTCATCGGTGAACTTTTGAAGCTTTTTCATGTCCTCATCGTTGACACTTGGTTTCGTTCGAGCCAATGAATTCAACATATCGCCCTGAAAACGTTTTTCTCTCATTAATTAAATGTTTTAAAATATAAAATAAAAGAAATTTACCATTGTTACAGGTGGCTCAAAAAGTTTATCTCCATCAACATCCATAAATGTCATCTCTATAGCGCCAGGCTCACCAGGTGAACACGGTGTTAAAAGATCATCGACAATTTGTGTTTTATCCAAAGGCGAAGGTCCACGAATTCTCTACAGAAAAACAATTAATTAATAATCATAAAATGTTCCTTTTGATGAGATGATTTTCACCTTAAAATGAGTCGCAGCTTGGACTTTCCTAATAGGTTGCATAAGAGCATCTTGAACAACAATGGAAATATCCGCACCTGAATATTTGTCACTTTGTTTTGCCAACTGCTTCAAATTCTCTTCTGTTAGAACATGAGCCGTGTTGCCGAGGTGAATTTTGAACATTACAAGACGAGCATGTTCTTCTGGTAATGGGATATAAATTCGCTTTTGAAAGCGTCGTCGGATAGCGGAGTCGAGAACCCAAGGAATATTCGTAGCGCCAAGAACGAGAATTCCGTCTGTGTCGTGTCCAACTCCTTGCATTTGTACGAGAAATTCTGTTTTAATTCTCCGTGCACTTTCACTCTCGTTCTCTGATCGCGAGCCACATAAAGAGTCGACTTCGTCGATGAATATGATGCTCGGTTTATGTTCACGAGCAAGTTCAAAGAGATTTCTGACCAACTTTTCGGATTCTCCTAACCATTTGGAAACTAAATCCGAACTTGAGACGGAGAAGAACGTTGAGTTGTTGGCTTCTGTAGCGACAGCTTTAGCCAAGTATGATTTACCAGTTCCAGGAGGCTACAAAAATATTTCAAATTAAAATTATTTCTAGAGAAATTTAATTAAAAACTTACGCCAAATAACAAAATTCCCTTCCATGGAGCACGTTTACCCGTAAACAGATGGGGAAACTTAATTGGAAGGATGACGGCTTCCTTCAAGGCTTCTTTCGCAAGTTCAAGACCAGCAACGTCGCTCCACTTTACATGAGGTTTCTCAACAACAATTGCACCTTCAAGCTTCCCTTGAAGCTTCTTCTTTTCAGGATCTTCTCCATCCGACTCGCTGTCACTTTTCTTATCTTTATCTTTACCTTTGGAACTTTCACCGTCTTTTACTGGCCTCTTTTTCCCTTTCTTTAGGTAAGTTTTCAGTTTTTCCGCGCGATCAAGATATTGAATGCATTTCGTGCGAATTGATTCCTTTGCCTTGTCGCCTTGTGCTTCATCTATTGGTAAACATGGAATTATTATAATTTCTCCGATTAGATACAATCTTACTTACATTTAATTGCATGTAAGAAATATTCAACACCGTGCTCGTAAAGTCTCAAAGCTTCCTCGTAGTTCTTGTTTCGATCTTCTTCTGTAGCTTTTGTAACAATATCAATTGCTTTTTGAAGTGTTGTTCCTGCTGCCATTACTCTCGTTTTATATTCGATATCCTAAGTAAACAAACATACAATAAATTTGCAATCAATATTTCTCACAAATTTTTCAAGGTGTTATGAATCATCGCACTGCAAAAAAAATTTCTTTTCATTTTTCTGAAGCTAATTCACGAGCTTTCCTCATACCTTTAAACTAAGATTGTAAGTGCAAGTGCAAAGTTTGTGGGATGAAGAATTTTGTAAGAAAATAGTTTTAATTACTGAAGTTAATTTTAATAAAATGATTTTTTTTAATTTTTTTGTTGTTCTTTTGAGTTAAGGCGAACAAGTCGAAATATGGAAATACTCTCCACCTAAAACTGCACCCCAGAAAGTTAGTTTCAGGTGGAGAGTGTGGAATTACTTGCACAGACAATAATTTCTCGCAACTTTTCTCGGGTGCGTTTTGTATGGAAGGTCAAATCCACGCAAGTCAAAGTGCCGGGTAGTCCGACGTCAATCACGTGTGGGGCCACATGACTAAATTACAAGGGGAATGTAAAAATTTGATTTGTTGTTTTGCTTCCTCAAATGTGACTGCGACTTAACTTCTGGTTTTTATCAAAATATTTTTAGTGATTCTTAAAATTCTACACAAAAACAGTTATAAGAAATATTTAAAGCTTCTAATCTTGTGATAAGTGAAAATTACAATGTCCTGAATCTCAAGACACTAAATACCGCGTGGAAAATACGTTTAAAATAAAAATAATTTAGTGATTTTTTAATTTTTCAAAATAATAACAAAAGATCTTTAGTGAAAAGCATAAATAAATTGTTCATATTAAGCATTTAAAATCTTAATATTGATCAAAATGGATATGGTGCAGTTTGATTACCAGTTTAGGTAGGTTGGATATTACTCAGCTACTATGGTGGCATATCAGCAAAAATAAATTGCGCAATTAATAAAAAGTTCTTATCTTTATTTCCATTAATTTCGCTTTAGATTAATCCTCATTGGCGACAGTACAGTGGGAAAGTCATCTCTTCTTAAATACTTTACAGATGGTCGCTTTGCTGAGGTAAGTTAAGCTTTCTATTATCGCGTGTTATCTTCAGCTGAGTTACATAAAAAAGAAAAGATTAATTAACATGGAATGTTAAGATAAGTAAATCATTCAAAAGAAAATCTCATGTTCGTTTGTAATAAAAACTTCAAAAATGACTCATGCATTTCATTGCGACCTTGAATTACTTTTCTTAAAGCGACACAACTTTTCTAAGTCATTCGAAGAATTTGTGGGAAATGTCGCAACGTTTATTTCACGTTTCGTTCTTTGTTAACATTTTCACACGACGCACATCCACTTGATTGTCTGTAAAATGCGGACTTTTGTATGTCTTATGACGCAACTGTTTTTATTTACAAATAAATGTACTTTGATATCATTTGTTGTGATTTTAGATCAGTGATCCGACGGTTGGTGTTGATTTCTTTGCAAGTATGATGGAGGTGAAAGATGGAACAAGAATCAAACTTCAGTTATGGGATACAGCAGGACAAGAAAGATTCAGATCAATTACTAAATCTTATTATCGTAAATTATATTTATTAATTATAAATGAAAGTTAATTAAATTTGAAATATATTTAAAGGTAATTCTGTCGGTGTTCTTCTTGTTTATGATGTTTGTAATCATGCATCATTTGAACATATCCCGTTGTGGTTATTGGAAGCTAAGAGACATATAGAACCTTATAATCCCGTATTTGCCCTTGTTGGCTGTAAATTGGATCTTGTTAATAATGGAGAGAATCGTGAAGTGAGTGTGGAAGAAGCCAAAACATTTGCCGAACAGCATCAGCTAATTTATGTTGAAACATCAGCAAGGACTGGGATCAATGTTAGAGAAGCTTTTGCCTTAGTCACACAAGAAATTTACAACAGAATCAAAAGTGGAGAGTATAAAGTTGAAAGTGGATGGGAAGGAATAAAAACCGGTGAGTTTAATTGCATTCATAAGTTGATGGTGAATTTCTAATGCTTGAATATCATTTAGGATTCCCTCGACCCAACAGCTTAGACTTTAATCTAGTGATGGCTGAACCAGCTAAAAGCTCATGTTGTTGAAATAGTTTACAACAATTCGTAACTTTGAGTCCAACAAACAAAACACTTTCCTTGTTTTATATTTTTAACTTTGATTTTAAACATTCATAACAAACAATTGTCGAAAGTCTAAATTAATTTATGTTAAATTAAATTGAAATCAAGTTCAGCTTTCAAATCATCAAATTTCTAACACGTAAAAAGACTCGTTTTCTTCTAAGTCATATTAGAATTATTTATGGGGGAGATTTTGATTGGTAATTACTTTAAATGCAACGAATGATGTGTTGAAATTGATGAACAGAATGATTTGATATTTGAGTTAAAAACATTTGTTGGTTCGCTTCTTTTGTATATAAAATTTTTCTAATTTCGTATATAACAAAACAAAGAAAAAGAAAAAAGAAATATCTCAATTAGAGTTCATGTAAAAAAGAGAAACTTTGATTATTATCTATGAAGAAGAATAAAGAGAGAAATTTGTAGTTCATTTTGTACAAAAAAAAAACTTTAATTGTGTTATCACTAAGGAAATCAATTGAAATGACAAAAGGAATGATGATGACATTGACACAGTCAAGAGAGTAAATGTTTGTGGAAGATTATGAGAGAATTTCCTTGACGACTTCATTCATTCAGTCAATTTTATTGAAAGGTTTAATCTGATCGCGATCAATAAATCAAATCTTTTTAATATCAATTTTAATTAAATAAATAAAAGTTCAAAAATGGTAGTTAAAATGTTTGAAGAAAATCACCGTAGGCAGTTAGTGAAAGATTATTTAGAAGCACATGGACCGCAGTCATTAAAAATGTTGAAAGGTAAACGAGAAATGTGATAAAAATGTGTTGAAGTTTTAATCATTTTTCGTAGATGGATTTCAGAGAACTAAAGTTAAACTTCCTTTCACTGAAAGTGGCGATAAAATTCTGGGGGAATGGTTGGAGACAATTGAAGGTGTTGAACATAAATTTGCGAAAGGTGCGATTGAATATTTCGTTTCGAATGTAGACAAGAACAACAATCAAAATGTAAATATGAGAAGAAGACTTGTTCATTCGCCATTTTCATCAACATCATCTTTATTGTCGAAAACACGACATTCTGATGGAACGAACGATTCAACTGCAACTAAGAAGTGCATAAATATACAAAATGACAATGACAAACTTGTAAGATTAGATCACAAAGAGATTCAATTTTCAGATTAATTTTCTTTCGAAATTTTCAAGGATTTTCCAAATCTCTTCGGTTGCATGTTGGTTGGTGATGACAATTTACTCAACATCTCTTTGTTTGATCTGAAGTTTCTACGAAATCGTGATGCGAAAGTTCGACAAAGCGGAAGTTGCATATCAGGATTGACGATAGCAAAAGCTACGAAACAAATTGAAGAGATTACCAATCCAATGATTAAACATGCGATAATTAATGTCGGATCAATTGATATCGCTGAAGGTCGTCAACTAATTGAGATGATAACAGACTTCTTTGAATTGTTGAATACTTGTGAACTTAAATCTATCACTCCAATCATCACAACACTTCCGCCTTTGCCCAACTACTCTCTGTTCAACAAGAAAGCGATTCTTAACGATTTCAATTACTTCATACGAAAAAACCTTTCGCAACAACATTCTGTGATCGATTTGAACTTGTGCATGTTGACGAAAGATGGAACTGAGAATTTGAGCTTTTATCAGCCAGTGGGACGATATACAAGTGGAACCAAGAAGATGTTGCTTCTCTGGAATAAACTCGGTCGTCGGCGTGTCCATAGAATGCTTATAAGGAATCTCGGTGCTGCCATTCTTTACGAAGAGAATTATGTAGGAGTTTATGTTTAGATTTTATAATGTGTCGTTGATATTTGTTTAATGTTAAGGATTTCTATTCGATTAGACTGCAGTCTCGTCGAAGCAAACTTTCTTCAGAGACTTTCGGTGCATCAGAAATTGACGTCATTTCTCGATGCCCTCAAAGTCTTATGAAGAATTAACTAAAATTAATCTCAAGAATTCTTTCCATTCATATTTTTGCTAGCAATATGAATGATCAAAGAATTCTTTAAAAAAATTCATTTCAAGGAATTTAAATCAACCTCGAATTTCATTGAATTCCTTGAATTGCAATTTTTTTCTTGCTTAAATTTTCTGTCAATTGATTTGAACAATTTTCTCGTCGACAACAAAATTGCCAGATATTAAATAAAGTTATTGTAATTAAACTGTTTATCATTTTTATTATTAAAACTTCACCGGAAAAACATAAAAATTCATAAAATTAATTTACAGATTAGCACCCATCAAGTTGACGACGCGATTCTTGTAACGTTTGCTAATATCTTTCTCAATCTATAATTAAATAAGAAGAGAAAGTGAGATTATTAAACTTAATCTACAGATTTATTTAACTTACATGTTTCTGCAGTGTTTTAGTCTGCTCGATAAGCTTCTCAAGTGTTGGTCGTAATTCAACTGAATTCTTCGTTAATTCAATCGACTTCTCTTTCAAAACTTTCTGCATGTTTTGTAATTTATCAACAGCACGAAGTTTATGTCTCAGTTTATTGGTAAGTATGTCGACATATTTCGGTGAATGTTTGATTTGATACAATTGTTGAATGAGCGACGTTGTCAATGAAGTGATAGCAAGATCAACCATTGCAAGCATTCCGGTCACTGTTTTTGTGTCATGATCAGTGAATCCATCAAGAAGTGACATGGAAATGACGTGAACTTTGTCATTTGTTGCTAATTCGTACAATCTCATTTTGAGGAACGATTCAAGCTCGTAAAGCTCGTCCAACACTACATCGCGATAATGTGGAGAGTCAAGAATCGTGAATGCTTCTTCATCTTTTGCTACACCACCAGACATCCCAGCTTCTTCAACAACAATTCCACTTTCTTCTAGTGAAATATTGAAATCAATTTCTTGATTATTTTCATCATTTACGTCATCACCGCCACCGCCACCCCAATCAATCTCTCCAACTTCTAGATTTACTCCAGCTGCTGTTGATAAGTCATCTCCAAAATCGATCGTTCCTTCATTATCACCAAAATCAATTGCTTGATTATCTCCGAAATCGATTTCATGGCTCATTTGAATTTCATTATCGTCATCATCAAGTTTAAAAGGCAGTGGAGGTTCTTGCACACTTATTGGTGCATCAGAATATTTATATTCATAAACTGTTGTATTTCCCGACTTCATAATGTGCTTAACAAGTGGAAGGCAATATTTGTTCGCAGAAAAGTTTTCATACAAACTAACAGCTTTCTTCAAGTCGACAATTTTCTTAACAACTTGTGATTGTAACTCGGGAAGGTCTTTCAATCTTTCAGTGAGTTCGACTTTAATTTTGTCACCTTTTATTCCTAGTTGTTGGCATGCGACGTTATATTCGTTTCTAAGGATATTTTCAGATTTTACAGCATCTTGAGACTTTTTAAGTGCTTCGTCACTCAACTTTTCAAACTGCGTGATTTGTTTTCTCACATTGGGAATCTCATAGCTGATATTTCGAGAAAATATTTGACCTGCTTCAGCCATGTACAAATTATCCTTTTCATAAAGTTTAAGGACTGCTATCCAATCTTTCATTCGTTGCGAACTGTAACTTCCAAAAATATTTTTCGAGTCCTTTTCAGTCATTTTCAGGATCTCAATTATTTGTTGGCAATGGAAGTAATTGATGTCTAGAAATTTGAAAAATGTTTTATTTGTTTATTTTTCATGGTTGTTATGAACTTACGGTCACCAGATAAGAGTTTTACCAGCTGTTCATTTGCTGGCATATCTTTTAATGCTTCATTGATACTATTTCTCACGTCTTTCACATGTCGATGCCAATTTTTATCAACAATACGACGACTTACAAGCCAATCTTGTAGTTTATTGACATGAATGTCAATTGGAATATCTTGTTCGTTCATATTTTAAAATTTTATTGAATAAAATGTTTTCATTAAAAATTGCCAACAAAACTTGACAGTCAGACAAGCCAAAACCAGCTTGAATTTCCTGCAAAAATCAAATTATGAACGTTAAAATTTTTCTTTTGAGATTTAATAATTTCCTAAAATATCATTTCTTATTGCTTCAAACTGCATGCAGATAACATAATATCGATATCATAACATTGGAATAGTATTAACTTGATTTCTCCAAAGTAAACCATTTAACAAAGGAAATTGATTTTCTCTTTAAATATCCTCCCCATGATTCTTTATTTTGTTGAATGTTTTTGATTTCTGATTCTTTCGATTTCAAAGTCAGCTCATAACGTTGTAAATACTCCATAAGATTATTGTAGCCTTGAGTAATATGTTTGGTATCTTTTGTAATTTGTTGTATTTGCTGCTCAAATTGTTGTTGAAAGTTCATTTGTATTCTTCGAATATCATTGTTTCTATAATAAGCAGAAATCGACGTTCCAATAATTCCTAAAAGAGCACCAATGATTGTTGAAATTATGCCCCATTGCCGAGTATGAGTTCTTGATTTCTCATGGAGCATATTGATTTTAGCTTGCAAATGAGTGAACAGTTCTCGCTCTTTCTTATCAAGAATAGCGTAATGTTCCTCGAGTTTATTCTTTCGTTGGATAACTTCAAACTCCCTTTTCATCAATTCTAAATATTTGGCTTCACCCCTTCTATGTTCATGTATCTCTGTTTGGAGATTTGTTAACTCACTTCTTGTATTGGAAATTTGAAGTTGCACCAAAGTCCTTTCGTTTTGTATTTTGTGTAAATCTTCCTAGATAAAAAAATTAAAATTTTATAAGAAAATTAACAAGAAAAATACTAAATACAGTTTACCTGCATTATTGTAACCTTCTTATAAGCTTCATCGATTTCAGTAAATCCAACAATTTCGTTGTATTTGGATAAAGCTGATGAACTTATTTCATTAAAAGTGTTTCTCACATTCCCAATTGGTGAGTGTAATTTCTTGTTTTGACTATTCGTCTCATTTTGAGCAGACGAATTAACTTGACTGGATAGTCTTACGACATTTATTTTACCTACTCTCCTAACTAAAAGTTTACTGGAGTGTCTAAGCATGACTTTTTCTATTAAACTTTAAAATTAAGAATATTTCTAGAAATGTTTTGTAAACAAATAAAAAATCTAGACAGGGTCTCTGCCGGCAAATATTTTAAAACCCCTCGGAATTTAAAAATTTATAACCTGCTAAATGTTAGTAATTTTTTTTATACGTAAAAAGACACAAGATATCGTTCATAATTATTTTCAATTATTGAAGAACTACATTTGACATTCCCAACAGCACCTGAAACTAATAGCTTTTTAATTGAAAGCCAATCAAAGTTTCTTCATAATTTTTTTTTATGATTTGCAAAAATCTGTCAAAATATTAATTAATTAATTAATAATCACGCTTTTAAATTGACTTTCTAGAATTAAGTGTTGTTAAAAATAATGTTAGTTACCTGGTTGATTTATTTAAACTCAACCTCAATCGATAACTTACATACAAACACGCTAACCAAATATTACTGTGTGACACAGCGACAAGTTGAAAATAAATTCTTGATAAGAATCTTGTAAAACATCGTGTGCTCGTGTAAGTTGGCACCTATAAAATATTACTAAATCTTTTTGTTTCGTTTTAAGCTCGTTCGAATCATGTTGCTATGATATTTATTCGATTAGTTGGACATTGGTTATCTAATGATGTTTCATGTTTAATTTAATTTCCAATAAAGTATCATTTATATTCACGAAGTTCTTTTCTTCAAAGATTACATGAGGTAACATCATGTTAAAGTTAACAATTATTCAAATTGTTCTTCATGTTACCTCGCGAAGAACCATCAACGAGAGTCATGAACAAAATTTATGTTGTAATGGCTGTAGAACTTTGCTGAAAACATAAATTAACATCACTTTGTGTCATGCACAGAAAAGTACTGCGGATGGAATTGTAAGGGGATAATACGCTGAAGACGGAAACAGGAGACGGTGATGATGAAGGAAACCCGTAAAAATAAATTCCCAGATGAGCGATGAATTTCTCACCAATAAATAAATTATTTTTAAATGTTCACTGGTGATGTCTAACAAGTGTCTTCAACCAACAGAACAAAAAAGATTGAAAGACAAAACAATCTCGGCAAATAAATGTGAGAATCACTTGGCTTCGGTTTCATTCACTAGGAAAGTTTGTTAAATTCTATCACGCTAAAATCTTTGATGAAGCGACTTGAAATGGTAATTTGACGAATTTTGTCGGTATTTAAAGTTGCTGACAATCGATGCATTTTATGCAACTTGCAACTGAGCTTCATGTCTTCTCAGAATCAAAATATTCATTTATAAGTTATAAAAGTTGAATGAAAATATGGAAATTATCTTCATCTGAAGATTGTAAGCTAATCTCTTGACTATAAAATTATTAAATGTTTATTGTGTTGGAAAACCACAAACTTAATTCATTTGAGAAAGAAAATGACTGAAATTGTAGTCTTGAATGTTTTTTTTTCCTTATTATGTGGTTTCAAACTTTCAATATTTAGAAGCTCAAGGTTGAAAAAATTATGTTTACAAATAAGTTCTAATTTCTGAATGTATTTAAGATTTTTCGAACCTAAATGAAATCATAAAAAATCGTCGTTTTCATTAAAACAAACAAAAAAGTAACGTTAACATTCTCACTAATAAAAAAAGTTTAAAAGGTCCATAAACCAACGAAAAATATAAGTCTGATCATTAATTCGACAAATTATTTCTTCTTGTCAAGATTTCATTCATTTTATTTTTCCATTCCTCTCATGATCAAGATTACCACGTTTTCAATATCAATTATTTATATTTCTCTAGAGGTGAGAAAGGCTCAAGAAAATGAAGCTCGACAAGACATGATAAATACTATTTTACTCTTGTAATCTTTCAATCAGAATCTGTTAATAATAAAAAGAAACTTTTAAATAGCATACAAAGAGAGAAGAGGGATGCATGACAAATAAATATTTTTTATGAAAAATATTATCGATTGAAATGAGACAAATCGTTTGTGCCTTGGCATGAGCGAATATTTCACCGTTTGTTGCATGACAAATATCAACATTTGATTTATAATGATTTTCAGAAATTTAAATGTTGAAAACGAGCATGAATGATGATGCTTGCCAATTTTTGGTGTAAGAAAAGAAATGAGAGAAGTTTTGTTAGTAAATATTAAACTCACCCAAGACATCGGTTCACTCAGCAGTTCTTTCTTTCGTGATTAAAAGACAATTTATAATGAGAAGTGTTGCATTCAAACATAAAAAACGTAACGACATTGAATTAGGTTTATGATGGCTGAAGAGTCGTAAAAAATAAAGATTGATTCAATTTAAGAAAGAAGGAATAAAACTTTACCTCATTCACAAACTTCTCCCTTAAATAAACTGATGTGGCGAGTGATCAAAATTAACATATTTCGTTTTTCTTCCTCTCACCCAGAATGACGAGAAATTTATGATCGTGTAGAAAATAAAAAACAAACAAAAATTTTGTTTTACGATCATTAATTTGTCACATTCCAACTTCGATTCTGAAATTCAGATGCTGGACATTCAGCGTTTTAATGTATGTGGACCATTTAAATTTTGACTGGTGAGCTTTCCTGATAAACATTTCTGACATCGCACACAGATTTAAATCGAGATTCACACGACGAGACTCGCTTGAATATCTACCTGAAAACGATTTCATATAAACAAACTGCTTAATGTGTTGGCCATAAAAAGACGAATCCAACTATGAAAAGTAAATTTTGTTTTACTTGTGAGAATCTTTAAGAATCTTCTTCGCAATCGAATTGGAAGAATTGAATTTTAATGGTGATAATTTAGTAAAATTTGCATAATTTTAGATTATACACAATTCGATGTCGTTAGAATATCTCGAACATCGCTTTTATTACTCAGCTGCTTGTCTGCAAATTTTTTTATTTGACTTTATAACACTTTTTATTGGACGTTGCTTGTTGCGATTTGAATGAGAATCAAAAAGGAGAATTTATCGTTATGTGTCTATTAGCCATTTTTAATAAATCAAGAGACGAGTTTGACGATTGAATTCATGTGATTCCTCTTTGACATGAACAGTCTTTTTGATTTATATCGAATTATCTATAATTCTCACGCCAATATTATTTATGAGTGGGCATTTTTATCGTCCCCCGAAAATAAAATGGTTTTTATTCTCATTTAAAGCCCACCAAGCGTGAAACATGATTGGAGTGAGCTTTCAATATATATCTATGGTCGACTCTATTTGACTAATTTCCAATAGTTGTCGCGACACGAAACTCAAAACGATGTAACTTTATATCAATTAACACAGATTTTTTGGTGGGCATTTTTGATCGCAATTTTTTAATCGTCACGGCGTTCATCTGACGACGACTTCAACGACTAATAATTTACTAAACATTTTGATGATTGCTTGAAAGCAAATGAAAGTCGAGAATAAATAAATTTTAAAAGAAGTTAAAGTAATCTCAAGACGCTTTACATAAATTGACTCAAAAAATAAAGACATCAATCAATTTTTACGCGTTTCAAGCGAACCAAAATGTTATTTTTTTAACAATTTTTTCTTCCTTTCTTTCTTAGGAAACTTAAAATAATGTGACATTTGATACCAGGCTGTAAAATTTGTTTAGTCGTGTTCGAGAATGTTTTCATTACTTCCGTACATTTGTGATACAATTATTCCCATAAATCCATTTCAAGAAAATTTCTCTTTACATAATGAAGTGAAAATGTCAGTTCAATTCCTTCGAAATGGAATATCAACGTCAATACGATGAAATTTAATCAGAAAATTTCACGCATATCGCATCATTGCTAACCAAATTCTGATTAATTTCTTTTCAATTCTTCGGAATTATTAAACAAATATCGCACAAGTTTCAGTTATCATCCGGATAATTGAATATGAAGTCAATTTATCGAGAATAAGTCATCTCGAATTTCTTATCTAATAGGGACATTTAGAAAGAAATCAATTCAATTTCACGTATTTGCAGTTATTATGAGATTATCAAGAATCACCGAGATCAGAATTTTTTAATTAAACATTTTTTTACCTTCTTCTTCTTTATTCTTTGTTTTTGCAAAACTTCATCTCAAAGATGAAAAAAAAGGAACAAAAAATTCGGAATCTCGCTTATCTCGAAGAGCAATTTAAAGAATTATATTAATGCTTTGTCGTGCTCTCAAGTGACAAATTCTTCTTCGCTTATTTCTCTTTCTTTTGTTTTTGTTTTAAGAAAAATTTAAACATCGCATTTTTGTCGTCTTCGCTCGTTCCTTATGTTTTACTCAAAGGTGGCATTTCATGAGATTTAAACAAGATAAGATATATATGAATATAAATTATCAGAAACATCTCATGCAGTGTCCACTACGTGTGATTAAATGTTTACATGATTGTAGTCAACCCTTGTTTTCTTTTTTATTATCTTTCTTCCTTTTATTTTCTATTGAATTTCTATATTTAAGGTAGTTTATTGTGACTTGTTATCTGCGCACCTCCGAGAGTGAGGCAAGTCACTGAACTTCAACAAATTTATCATCATCATCATCATCATCATCATGAGAAACAATGTGACAAATTAAAATAACATTGAAATATTCTAGTGAATAAAAATTTAATTATTTATTTTCAACCTCAGATTGCGAACGAAAGGGAGAAGATTCATCGCATTCTTTGAAAGAATCTCGAGGGTGTTGCTAATAGTAACTTTTCGAATGATTGTTAAACATAAACTGAAATAAGATATTTCGTTTATCAAAGTTACTGAAATTTTGAAAACAAAATCACAAACATTGTTGATGCTTCAAGCACGTGTGTCAAAGTCATTTCTACAAAGAAATTAAATTTTGCATTCGTTTTCTTCCATCAAAAATCAACTCCTTAGGATGATTCGGAGAAATTATACAGCTGTAGATAAATAAAATGCCATTTGAAACATATCTCAATGACAAGAAATTAATTTTGCTAATGGGAAAATTTACTTTAATCTTAAACTTCATTTTTCTTCTTCTTTTTTCATGTGACGTCTGTAAATGTCGAAAAACTGAAAAACAAATTTAAGACTTAAAAGTTTTCGAAAACTTTTCTAATCGATTTTCATGGGAAATTTCAAGATTTGATTTTCTTTGAGTCTTGATTTGAACATCTACGCATGTGTAATGAAATTTCTATCCTTTTCTCATGATCAAGGATATATTGGGGCGTTGCTGAAGAGAAGAAGAGAATAATAAACACGAACAAACACCTTTTTGTTACTTCTCTGTCCAATCGCAAAAGTCGCTTCAAGAATACATTTAAAGTCGCTTTATCATGAGCGATTTTTCTTTCATGATTTCAATGATTTATCGATTTTGTGAAGGCGATTTTGGTGGTGAACAAAATTCTCTTTCAGCTGTCTGATCATCAGACTCTGATGTTTCAGTTCTTTTGTGGTTGCTTTAGGCTGTCCAATGTATGAAAGAAATTTAAATTTGGGTCAAGTCTTTATTTTCAATTATAATTTTCAAGTTTTTTGAATGAAATTTTTATTTTTCTTTCATAATCTCATAGAATCATTTTATGTTGTAGGTAATTTGAAACCATATTGAATGTATGCTTTTCGTTTTGTATGAACAAAGATGAACATCGTAACCTAATCTCGAGCATTATCTTAAGATTTCAAATGCATTCTTCAAAAGATTTTTCTTGTTTTTGAATTTCCTAATATCATATCAATCAAAATGAAATTACGAATGATTTTGACTCGCGACCTCAGCCAAAGAAACTTCTGAGAAAAATTCACACCATTAATTTTCTAGGAATTACGAATGTAGCAAAAACCACAGATAGGGAAAAGGACAGTGGACAGCACATAAAAGTTCTCAACGTCGAATGCTTGAAGATTAGTTTCGACTGATTAATTTATTGAATTTTTGTATCTTTTATCTAATCAATCAGCAATGTCGTGGAACGTTGTTGACTACATAACTCAAAAGAATTTCACAATAATAAAAAAATAACAACAAATCAACAAACAGAGTAGAAGATTCCATCAGAGTGTGAAAACTAAAATGTCGTGGAGCGTGGACGTCAGACATTCAAAGAAATTTGAAGCCAAGCATTTTCGGATTTGAGCACTCGTAATAATGTTGACTCATAAGCAAGTTGTAATTTAATCGTTTAGCATTTATTGAATTTCTTTTCACTGATCTACATCCCATTCATTCACAACAATTTGATACGATACTTTACATAAAATTCGTGTTGATATTGATACATCTTCTCGTACACGCTGGTTGAACGCTTTAAAACGGCAATATTTGATGACCTTGAAATCAACACCCCAGACACGTTAAACAATTTGATTGAGACTTTCTTCTTCCTTCTCGACTTCAAAATCAATTAAAAACGAATCAAGATGTGTGTTTAATAGGACGACGTCAAGCTGATAAAATTTTTGATGTTAACATTAAACAGAGTTTTACAAATGTTAACTTTTTATGATTGACTATCATTGAAACATAAAGGAAAACCCTTGTCTATAACTTTTATTTCTAACAAGCACTTGAGATGCTTCATTTTGTTTTCTGTTTTATTATGAAACGTCTTCTCTTTGGATTAAGTCAACAATCACATCCGGTCAAAACATGGATAATATTTGAATTATAAAATGCATCGTGGGCAAAGACTTAGAAATGTCTAACATTACAATCATTCGATATAAAATATTTACTGTAGGTAGTCGTGTTTGTTTCTGGTTGAAGACTGAAGACTGAAGACTGAAGACTGAAGACTGAAGTAAGGCTTCTCGATCGTATCAATGCACATGTGAACTTCTCTTCCTTCTGCTTTTCACTTCACATTACGAACATTCCATTGTGATGTGCTCAAATGAGCAAGAAATCTAATTACATGAATCTATCGACTTAAAAGTGGGTAAAATATGATCTTGAAGCTTTGATAAGATGTGAAATGGATTTGGAAATATATTTGAAAGTAAACAAAATTGAAAGTGCTTTGAATACCAACGATAAGATCAGTTATGACAATTTCTTTCTCTTGATATCCTTTGAATGATAACAAAATAAGAATCATTTAGGTAGTTGCAACTTGCAAGCAAATTTTGTTAAATCATTTTCAGTTCACGTGGTGAAAACATAAAATCAGCTGCATTTAAATTCAAACGATTACAAATACGAATAATGAAATTATTAAGTGGAATGTGCTTTCTTTGCCATCCTAGAAATAAACTATGATTAATTTTACTTCTTTTAAATGCTTGCAATGGCAAATAAAGTAACGATTATTGATAGAAACAATTTTATTTATTAAAAAGTTGATTGCTTGCAATTATGATGTTAACAAGAATTTATTTCGTAATTTTCTCACGCTATGAGGTGCTTTGGGTTTTTTGCACCAAATGACTAAGCAACAGAATCGATAAAGCGTTGGAATAATTTTATAAGTTTTAATTTAACTGACCCCATAAAATGTTAAAAATAAGGAAAATTTCTTTCTTTGGAAAATTAAAATTCTTTTCTTAACAAATCAAGAAATATTTGTTTCTTAAGATTTGATACTCTCTAATCAAAGTCCACAATTGATCGTTGTTACTTAAAAGTGAAAGGGTTGAGATGACCTTTTATCGTGAGTACCGCAATGAACCCTTTCAAATGAAGGGCGAACATGTTAGATTCAATTAGGCTTAAAAATAACAACCTTTAACCCTCAGTCGATTGAAAAAAAATATGTTCGAAAATAAAGAATGAAAGGAGAGAATTTGATACTTTTCCAAACAGAATGCAGAAGCAGACGAGAAAGGAAAGAAATTAATGAGAAATTTTCAAAACTGAAAAAGTCATAAATTTAATGAAAATAATTGGAAAGTTGCAAAGGAAATCATTTTTCTACCGTTATTCGATCTGTCAGTGATTGTGATTGCTGCATGATATTTTTATAATAATTATCATCGACCTTGATAAGACACAAATCACTTGTTGTGATGTTTAATAAAGTTCTAAGTTTTCAAATGAAATTTTTTCATTCCATTTTAGGAGAATTGCATAAAAAGCTTTTTCAAGTTTCCGTTGCATGTTTATCACATGATCGGTGAACAGTTGGTGAGCTTCATAACATCAAAGACGATTCAGTTTTGTGTTGACGAAGCAAAATAAATTTGATATCGAAAAAAGTTGAAGGAATGGAAAATGTGATATCTTTTTCAGCGACGTTTGCAATGATAACAGCACTTTCTGCACTGCCATCTTTGCCTTTGTTTTAATATCAGTCGACTTGTACAATGCGGATTGAATATCAATCCCAATGCGCTTCTTTCTAAGAAGAAATCTGGTGACAATTTGACACCGAAAGACGCTGATGCTATTGAAAACTACAAACTGAATAACATTGTAATTTCAATGTAAAGGGCGGCAATCAAAATAAACTTCCAAGAATTTTCCATTTGTTTTAAAAATATTTACATTGAACGGTGAAGTTCACTTCCAGAAAATTGAAAGGCATATGAAATATTTCGCAAGGCGAGTTGTGCACGCATTTAAACCATAACAAAAAAAAAATTCACGTTTTGATTTTAAATTTTGTTGCGGACTTCCATTCATAAATAAGCGGAAAATATCTTTGGGATTGAATGAAACAATTGAAACATAATGTCGTTAAATGATTTCCTTCTCCATAGTGATTATACTGCTTTGACATCACTTTTTAAAACTCCTAAAAAGCAATCAAAATTCGGTTTGTTTAAGACAATTGAGATTTTATGATCCAAAAATATAAGCTAGCCATTGAAATGTTTTCCGTATGCTTTCACGCTAAACGTGCCGAACTTCCAAAACGAAATGTTCCCTTTGTAGCATAAAATTAATGCTTCCACAGAATCATAAGCTGCTTCATTTCTAAAAACATTTTCAAAAAAAGAATCAAGTTAATAACCCCATTTGAATAAAATTAAATTCCATATTTACAATGTCTACACAAACACAATTCGACCTTCGTTTCATTTTTATATTTATTTTAATATTAAATCAAACAGCCATCTTCGAAATAACGAAAAAGCATCCTGGATAATGTTAAATAAGAGAAGAGACATGATAGAGCGAATGACAATGGGAATTTCAATTGAATGAACACATTATTAACCATCATAAAAGGGTCTGCTTTCAGCCAGTACGACTCTTGTATTCAATGCTTCAAGCTTCATCATATGGTGCCTCATTGTTCGTATGCCTTTGCTTTCAATTCACCAAAATGTACACAATCTGTTTGAGCTCTTTTTGATGATTTTCGGTCTGAAGAATTCCCTGTGTATGATTGAAAAACAAGAAAAAAAATGAACATTCGATGCATAAAAAGAGCATTTCCCATAAAAGCATAAAAGCAAACGAGTGAACTTTTCTCTCCCAAATATGCAACAGCCCCGAAATATCAGAAAATAAATAACAAAAAAGAAGATAAAGCGACAATGTATTCAACTGCTTTTATGCTGCTTGTTTGCCTGCCTGTCGAATCCCACTGGCGAATGAAGAAGTAGGAAAATGAGACAAAAGATGCTCTTGAAATAACGAGCGAGAAAGAGGTGAACATATTCACATCGAAGCACATCGTTCTCGCCTTCTTTCCTTTTCCCTCATCGATTCATTCGTAAAGAAGGCACACAAAATTCAGTTGTTTGCGAGATCTCGATGAATTAATGTGTGCATACGTTGTCGCTTTTTATTATTCGGTGGAATCACATATAATTTAGTTTCATACCGATAAATTTTAAACTTGAGAAGCAGAAAGATAAAAAGTTGTGAGAAGTTCTACTTAGAAAAAATATTTAAAAAGGATAAAGTTCTGTGATAAAATTAATAAAAAAGTTATTGTCAAAGGAAAACAAACAGAAGAATTATTTTAAATATTTGCAATATGACATAACGCAGAATCGTGTTTATGTTTGATAAGCGAGGTATCTACACATAGAAAAGTAATTCAATCCATCTCCAGACTTCTATTCAAAGAAAAAACAAAAAAAAATTGCATGCCAATAACTTGATGTTTCCTTCTTCTTGCCATCCTTCAATAAGATAAAATAAAAATTCCTTCAACCGTCATAAACTGACAGGATAATCATACACATAATTCATTAATTCATCATCGTCGATTAGTTTACTTTTGAATGAACTCAAAGTCGATGTCAACAAGAGTTTTATAACTTCATGCACATATGCATCGTTCGCAATTAATTAACTGATTGAAGAGTGAGATCATTTGTACATGATGCATATCAGTTATGAATAATTAGCGGATGAGAAATGTTGTCGTAAAGGAAAGAAGTGAAATTGTTTTATTTTTGTGTTTTGAATTCTTTGTCATGTTTTTTATGCTGAGAGAAATGCATTCCAGTTAAACTCTCACATTTATCAAGCTCGATCAAAAGTGGTGATGAAATGTGTTAAAGAAGAAAGCAAATGAAATAAAATATGAATTTCTCTCGAATGGCAAAAGAGATTTAAAGTTGTTGATAATTGATACAAATCAAATGAATAATTGACAAAAAGCCAAATTAATGAAAACAGAAAAGATTAATTCTGATGAGATTGTGGAGTGCGAGAGAATAAAAAGAAACGATTTATTACACAACACTCGAAAATAAACGAGACGAGAATAAAGAAGAAAAGTTTCATGTGAAATGGTGACATTAATGCCTTGTAGTTATTTATCAGCTCCCCGCTGTGCTGGACTGATTGAGAAAATGATAGAGATTGAACCAAAGGTACAGACAATTGACGAATAATCATAATTTATTAATAACAATCTGTTGATCCAAAACGAACCACCGTCGAGAAGTTTCTTTATTCAATAAATATTCAACATAAACGTCGAATCAAATGTTATTAGCTGTCTGATGATTAAATACTTCACACCACCATGTAATTCTAAATTGTGGCGATTTGACAATTTACTGAAATAAATGAGCTGCGACATTGACACGTTTTAAAGGACCGTTGAAAGTTCCAAATCATTTCCCTCGCTTCTTATTTAAGTAGATTTTGTGACAAACTTTTAAGATCCTATCAGTTATAAATATTCGTTTATTTAAATGTATTTTTTTTAGCTCTCTCTCTCTCTCACTTTATTTTATTAATTATCGCTCGTTAGCTTTGTTTTATTTACTTTTTGTTCATGTTTTTTTGTTTCTTTCGAACAGTACGAGAAGTTTTTCATTTTTACAGCATGAATAATTTATTGATTTGATGTGTGAATTTTATGGTTTTATTAATTGATTTCTAATGAGATGGAATAAATTTCTATCTGAATCAGATGGAATGAGAGAAACTAAAGTGAGAAACAGAAAATCTTTCGTCCGGGTGTCGCAGTATGAGTTTTGGAATTTTAAATAATCACAATTTTAAGTGTTCTTGGACAAGGAATCTCGTCATTCAGGTTTCTTCTATGTTTTTGCTGTTATTTAAAATCAGATAACTATTTTGAAATATCTGGGAACTACAAGAAATATCTTTTGAGTGTTTTGCAAATTTATCTTGACTGCAACGTGAACGATCCTTGTTGTCGCTTTCCTTAAACAAAAATCCTTTGATTCCTAAGCGACGCACTCAAACCTAAACAAACATTAGAGGACCTTTTGATTTTATCTCGTGTTCAATCAACTGTGAATGAAACTCTTCAATCCTTTGTTGATATTTAGTGCAAAATTATTTTTCCTCGAAAAAGTTTCTTCATTCGTTTATCTTTCATAAAACATAAATAATTTATAAATTATCAAACTCAAGCATCATCGTTTAGTCTTCAAGATAAAAACACGCCTCGTCATAGGATCATTAAAAATTATTTTGTATCAGCATAAAGAACTTAAAGAATTGCGTTTCAATTACTCATCAAAATAAAAATGAAGGAAAATTTATCTTTCATTTGTTTAAATCCATTTAAGATGTTTGACTTCAACATAAACATTCCAAAGTGTCATAAACATTATATTGTTAATACTCAGATTAAGTGATTTACTCTCTCAGAACGGCTCCAAACATAAATCTTGAAACGGAAGTTTTTAAAGTTTATATCATAACACAAATTAATTAACCGACGCTTTGAAGGCTTTTCTGTTTATATATGAGAAAATTCTACGAATCATAAATTCATGAGATGTTGCACACAAACATTTTGTTCCACCCATTGTGATGCTTTTAACGACAACATGCTTAATTAACTTTTATTTATTTTTAATTGTAGGTTAAGCGAGCTAAAACTGAGCCATCAGAAACGAGTGATAGAAATCGGTAAGCTTAAGCTTCCATTTCCCCAATCAACTAAAGTCTAATAACATTTATCATTGAAGCCCAATCGTGTGTTAAACTTAAATAATGAGAGAATCTGATTTCAAGCTTTTACGTTTAACATTTACGGTTTTCGGTCTTCGGTCTTCCCGTCGAACGGTCAACAACTTAAACGTTGAATTAAACGAGAAAGAGAACATGACAATTTATTTTATCATTGACACTTCACTAAATTACAAGATAGCATTTTCTACCATCTAAAAGATAAAAAAATAACAGCCATGCCAGCATCATCTGTTAACATAAAAACGATATCAGAATGAACACGAAAGAACATAAAACTTTATGTAAATACGATTCAATTCTTCTTTCTTTTCTTTCTAAAAAAACAAACAAATTTTTTTTTAATTTTGTTGATGTTGTTTTAAATATTCTGGTCAGCATTCGTGATACTTTTTTTCGACTTTTTAACATAATAACAGTGACATTTTTCCGTGATAATAATTTGTTCTCTCTGGTGGTGGTCTGAATCTACTTTAAAGTTTATGTAAAGTGAATTTGTTTAAACTTTAAATATGTGAATAATACGAGAGTGTTTAGCGCCTTTGAGGGAGACTTTTATTTATTTTATTAAAGAATCGATCACTTGCAAAATTCTCTTAGCTTCTTTCGCACAATCTAGAGTTACATAAGAGGTCAGACTGTAAAATTATTCGTGCATTTCGTAGAAAAATATCTGCTGAACTGAAGGAAAAGTGTCAAGTTTCCTAACATCTCAGTTTTCCTTCTCCATCCCTTACATGAAATATCTAAACAGTCGCATGAATGAATTCTACTGCACTTTTTTATTCTTCTAAAACATTTCATTCGACTTCATAAAGATGGCAAATGTTCACCTGCAATTTTCATAAATTCTTGAAAAGAAATTTTAAAGGTAGAAGAGAAATTACAGATTAATGTCATTGTTTGTGTCAAATTGTGTGCTTAATGGTTGGTCTTTTGCTTATTGCCAGGGTCTACTGTGGCATCAAATTTCTATTTCGATATCTTTTCAATCGGCAGATTCATCAGAAATTTTCTTTCTCTGCTCATTTCATTTCATTTCATGTTATTTAGTGAAAAAAGAAAAGAAAGCTACTGTTGAGTTAGAAATTCTCTTAATCATAAAATTTGAAATTTTTTTTTGGGATTAAATAAGTTTCTGAATCATTTGAAAGTAAAGGATGGGACATGAAGTAATATGAATCCTAATTGGTGAATAATCGGGTTAGTTTAGAGATCTAAAGTTAAAGCAAGGATCTAACCGACGATTCCTATCGCTGATCTCACATTACATGACAAATAAAAATAACTTAAAAAAGCGACGGCGAGTTAATTCATTCAGCGAAAAACAAAGAGAATTTGTGAAGATATTTACAAAATATTCTCGAGTTCACCAACCATTGCGTCATGTAGCTACAAATTTTAGACTAAATAAGAATTAAATCAAAGCTTTAACACATCGAACCAGATGAAATTATGCTTAATTGCCATTAAATGCTTTTGTGTTGAATTCATCACAATTTAAACAGTTGATGTTGTTACTGTAGATTAAAAATTGTTTATTAAATAAATAAGAATCAGAGAAGAGAAAAAACATCAATTTCACGTCAAATAAACATTAATAAAAGTGCATTTGTAACAAATTATTTCTGTGCGATGCATAAATATTATTTTAACTAAGATCAAGATATTTTCACCAACATACTTCATACGATTCAGTCTTTCTTTCTTTCCTTCCTTCCCTCTGTCATTTGATGAGAAATATGAATCTTAACAAGCAATAAGATGAAGAAATGTTAAAGTAACTAACAAGAAAAATGCATGAAAAAGTGTTATAAAGATTTGTTTTAATTAGTGGAGTTTAAGTAATTTTTCACTTAACCTTATGTAGTGGAAAATATGCTTGAAGAGCATGCTTTAGAAAAGATTAACACATTGCAGCATGTCATTAATTATCAGTTCAATGTCGTGAGTGAATGCAGATTTTTGTTCTTTCTTTCGAAACGCTTTTTGTCGTTGTTATCCTCTGCATGTGCAGTTTGCATAAACACTTGACATGAGTCTTAACTTCCTAAGGATCGCTCATTTCTCAAATAAATAGCGCGCACTTGACACATTTGTTGCTTCATGATTTATTTACAAACGAACATAACATCGACGATGTCAGTTAAATATGATGGGCGCTTGATGACTTCCATCGAAATGATTTAGAAAGAAAATAAAACAAATTCTTTCTTATGTGAAGTGTCGTAACGCTGCGCATCAAAAGCATTGTGGATGTGAATGAGAATGAGTGAGATATCATCGTCACATCTAAGTGTTAGAGAAATGTCATGACATGTTACAGTGAAGTTCAAAGAAACCAAACACTTCAAGTCGTGTGTACACCAATTACGAAAAGAATTGTGAAGATGTGACTAATTAGTGTATAAAAAAAGTTTAGTGATGATTTCAGCTTTCCTTTTCATCTCAAACAACAATTTGAAAGCGAAAGCATCTTGCGTTTACAAAACATTTAAAAATACAAAATTCGACCAAGAGGGAGAGTGAGATGGAAAGAGAGAATTAAATTTATTACTTCTCGGAATTTCCTTGAATTTAATTTTATGTTTTTAATATTTTTTTGAACAGATTTTCAAATATTTTTCTGTGATTGCATCCACAAGTGCATCTTTTTCGATCCATTCAGAAAAATCTTCTAAGCATCTTCAAGGTTCCCAAAGTTAAACTGTTTTAATATCGTAAATCGGGCATCTGCCTAACATGTGTGTAGCTAGTTTTCAGAATCTTTTCTATGCTTCATCAATAACCATTCTCATTCATTTGCCTAGACTTTGTTAACTTAAACAATATTTTGTGTGCAAAAATTATGCTTCAAGATTTGCTTGCGTTGTTGGCTGACAAAATCACGAAATAATCTTTTTTCAAAACATATGGTCAACCTGCAAAATAAAAATCATTTCTGGGCGTAAAACAGTGATAAAAAATTATTTTCATTCCAATTCTTCTCATAATCCAAATATTTATGCCTTATAAAAAAAGACGAAATCATTTTCATTAATTTCAGATTATGTAGTTCCGAAGTATCAGTTCAAAATTATTGCAGCGCATCACCGCTGCTAGCTCATAATATTTATCAAAATTCATCATCAATTCCGTCATCAAGTCAGTCATTACTTCATAATCCATACAGACATTTGGTAGCCGCACAACAGCAAAACTCACCGACTTTAATCGGTGGATTGAATTTATCAGCGTCGTCATCTGCAACATCAGCGTTGACGCCACCTACAACAGTTCCATCATCAACACCTACACAGACAATTACCACATTAAGCAATTATAATAATAATAATCATTTATATCAGCATCATAACTCGACGACGACTTTATCTGGCAGTGGACACAACTCAAAACACAATTCGTCAACAAGCAGCGGGACATCAGCCGCTTTAACCCATCATCATCCTACGCCTATCGAAGGTTTAACAGCTTTATCGTCGCTCGGAAGTTCAACATTACATCTCACTAATTCTCTTTGTGGTGGCAGCTCAAATTCATTAACTGCAGCAGAATTGGGAATGTCACATTGGCTCACTGATGGAGGCTCAAATTCTGGTGAGTTGAAATTTCTCTTTAATTTATTCATTTTGATTACGTCATAATTTTTAATATAGTAAAAACAGAAATAAAGAGTCCACCAACAATTGTTGATGCTAATAGTATTCCACTTGGTGCATCGCATTTAGATTCAACAATTTTTTGTTCAACTCCAGTCAACTTGGATTCTACTCAGAGCTCAAACGCTTACGATCATAAACAAGATTATTATAATTATTATAACAGGTAAATTGAATATTTTTATAAAGAGAGTAAATAAATAAATTTTGATAAAACTCAGCATGCAACAGTACACGCCGTCATTTTATTCATCATACGGAGCCCCGTACTCAGCAAAGATTCCGTCTTCATCGAAGATTCCGTCGCCAAATACTTATCTGCCATCAAGTTACGCTACAAACAATAATTCAGCACAACTTTATCCAACATATTCGAATAATTATTTCGGAGCATCGTTTGGAGCATCGCAACAAGATTACTCGGGATACTACAATGATCAGTACAATACTTATTACAATGCTAATTATTCACCTTATGTGAGTTCGCCAGGTTCGAGTAGCAGTCAAAATTTTCATATCGCAGCACTTCCTGAAAGTCCATCAGAGACTCAACCAGGAACACCATCAGGTCTCGGGCATTCGCCACAATCACCTTTATCAATCTCACCAAATACTAACAACCATACTTCGAATGCTAAAACAACGCCTACAACTAAAGCGAAGGCACGTGGACGAAGACAACAGAATTCAAGTCCCACACGTTCTGCTTTAAATGATACGCCGTCTGTAGAGAGTGTGAAGCCGCCGGAGAGAGTCTTCATATGGGATTTAGATGAGACGATTATTATTTTCCATACGCTATTGACTGGCAACTACGCGCTTCGCTACAACAAGGTTTGTTTTGTTATTCACTTTTAACTTCATTCCAAAGCCCTGGCAATGAACTCTGTTAAATATCACATAAATTCTTTCCATTCCAGGATCAAACATTTGCTTCTCAATTAGCTTATCGAATGGAAGAACTCATATTCACAATGGCTGATACTCATTTCTTCTTTAACGACATCGAGGAGTGTGGCCAAATTCACATTGACGATGTGTCGTCAGATGACAACGGACAGGATTTGAGCGCCTACAACTTTTCCACTGATGGATTCCAATCTGGAACAACACAAGGTAATGAGGGTTGACGAATGCTTTTTACAATTTTTGACTTTTC
The DNA here is from genome assembly GCA_900005825.1 of Clunio marinus. Taxonomy (NCBI): domain Eukaryota; kingdom Metazoa; phylum Arthropoda; class Insecta; order Diptera; family Chironomidae; genus Clunio; species Clunio marinus. Next base: position 1,050,666 of record CVRI01000004.1, read on the forward strand.
CTTTTTTTTTTGGCTAAGTAAACAACTTCACCCTCGCCTACATTAACAACTGACAATTTTTTCATTCTTTCTCTTTTTTCCCCCCAAACGGAGAAAAACTTTTGTTTGTTGAACGTCTCCAAATATTTATTTTGCCATTAAAATAACAAAGAACTTTTCTTCCCTCTCTTCACTGCCAAATAACAACAACATCATCATCGCCATCATCTTATTCTTCTTTTATTTTCCAGGAGCACCGCCAAATATTTGCTTGCCAAATGGAGTTCGTGGTGGTGTGGATTGGATGAGAAAACTAGCATTTCGTCATCGAAAAATAAAGGAAATTTACAATAGCTATAGAAATAAGTAAGTTCAATGGCGTTGCTAAGATGGAAATTGAATGTAAACTGATGTGAATTTATTTAGTGTTGGCGGATTACTGGGACCGAAACGTGATCAATGGCTTCAAGTGAGAAATGAGATTGAAATTATCACCGATAATTGGGCGACATTGGTGACGACTTGTTTGAATATGATTACGCAACGTGAAAATTACGTCAATGTTCTTGTGACGACAACTCAGTTGGTTCCGGCATTAGCGAAAGTTATGCTTTTTGGGCTTGGCGGTGTTTTTCCTATAGAAAATATTTACAGTGCAGCAAAAATAGGTAAAATAATGACCGGAACAATTCTTTAATTGATTGAGATATTTACAAGTTTATTTTTCTTTAATAAAAATTTGAATTAGGTAAAGAATCGTGCTTTGAGAGAATTGTGACAAGATTCGGTCGGAAAAGCACTTACGTCGTCGTAGGCGATGCACAAGATGAGAAAAAAGCTGCAAATAATCTCGGAATGCCATTCTGGGAAATATCGTCACATAAAGATATTAAAGCTTTATACACAGCACTTGAAATGGGTCTTTTATGAAATGGCACTTCTTTTGCACATATTCCATGTGAATACTTCCTGTACGTTTGTTAAATCACTACAGTATTAAACACTAAATAATGACAACATTTGATAAAACGTCGTTCAAAGTTATTTTATGCTCTAAACAAATGCTCAAAAAAGAAATGGAATGAAAAGATGTTTAATGAAATTAGCGACTGTACTAACTTTTCTTTGTTTTTGCATAAATGAACCAGTGGAAATATTTTAACTGTCAATCTTCTTTCATTGCAACCAAAACTATTTCACCTCTTCTTACAAGCTTAGATTTAAATCAAAGGAAATCATTTGAACAACGCACTTTAATTTTAAAATGGTAGAAAATATTTACTGCTTAGTTATGTAAGTTAAGATTGAAACAAAACAAAAAAATGTAAATATAAAGAAATGAAAAGTGAATTGATTGAATAGCCAAATTTTAGTTAATTAACTAATGTCTTAAGGATACTGTAACTTTCTTTTCCTTAAAATAAACAAAAGAGAATCAACTGCAAAGATCTTTCTTTCCTTTTTTTAATAATAAATTGTGAATGAGAATTGTTTCCAGCCGACGTTTATACAAAGAACATCAATCGGCACGGATCGAGACAAAAAAGGGACTTTTTTCAGAAATCATAATGACAAAACAAATATTTAAACACATTTGAGAAACGTCAGAAATTATTGACAACGGCAAAGAAAGGAGCAGGGAAATCAACACATGTGGAGGCTTGTGAATATTTATTCTTTTAAGGGCTGAAAATGAAGAAAATTTCTTAATTTATTTGCAAAATTCAGAGCAGAGTTGGTTGAGATAGTTAAAAGCAAGCAGCATGGTGCAAATGAATTAACAACATTGAAGCAGACAGTCGTTGTGAACTTTTAATGACCAACATCGTCAAGTTTACAAATTGTAAACATTTATCGAATAAATTCCTTCAAATTCTCACAAATATTTAAAATTTAAAGTAGGTACTTTGAAATTGATGACAAAAATCATAAACTTTTGACGGAGAAATAATTTCAAGCCGATGTTTATGCTTCATGAGATTCATCCAGAAATATGATTTCTTCATCTCACTGTAAACGAGAGCTGTCATAAATGACGGAATTAAGAGACTTCATCAAACGAAGAATGAATCACTGAAATATTTGTTTTTAATTTTTGAGAAAAGATTAACCCGAAGAGTGCAGTTTATCTGATTAATTTTTAAGACAATCAACGACTTTTATCAAACTTTTATGTTTTTCATTTATTTTCAAACTTGTTTTCAAAGAAGGAAAGAATTCTGGGAAGAGTATCAGAGCATTTATCTGCATTTAGAATTATTCAATGGTGCAAGAATATGGTTTTAATAATGGATGAAGTGAACATCGGGTAGTTCTCTCTTTTTATCCTTCACTCTTAACCAACATAAACCCACAAAGCAAAGATCGAGGTTCACTTTTATGTTTCTAAGGGTCCACGTCAATCAAAAATTTAACGAATAAAAAACTCGGTGGCGCATAACAATAAGTTGTATGAGGATGAAAAGAAATGTTTTAGTGAATAGAGAAATTTAATTATTGTTTGATTTTCCATCCAACATCTTCCTTTCATTTTATTCTTTTTCTCAATTCGGTAGCTTCTAAGTTTTCATCATAATTTCATGGTGGTTTGAATTGTGTTAGCCGTCGATTGGATTAAAAGCTCAAATAGCATTTCAGTTTTCATCAGCATTCGTGAGACGTGCATCAATCACCATCAACATCATTTAACTACCTTGAGTCAAGATGAAAATTTTTCTCTTTCAAAATCGGATTTTGTTGTTTGTTGCTTTTAAAAATTGAAATGTTTTTGCTTAAAAACAGATTATCGTAATTATATTTTCCAAATGTTTAACTGGCAATTTCTTCTTGAAAGTTTGGGTATCATTATAAGATAATCCGGACTAACAAGGCACATTCAAAGAACAATCAACAGATCTCAGAGTTTTGTGCAAAAAATGTTCTTTTAATGTTCACAGATTGTCAAGGGACTGAGGTAAGTAAATGAATGTCTTGACGTACCTTTTTTTTATTATTATCTTGATTTCTTACATGTGAATGGATTTCAAGCCCTCTAATCCCACATTAAGTTTGCTATTGTCCTGAAAGAATAATTTTTAGCCTGAAGTACAATCAATTCTTTCTTTGCTGCTCTTATAACATAAAAACAGAAAGGAAAAAGAAATAAAAAGTTGAGCAATTTTCACCCAAAACTCACTCATGTTTAAAAAAGTTTTTCAACAAAATCATAAAAGTGCGTACATTAAACTTTGTATCAACATTGAATTTTCTGGAAATATTAAAAGTTGTATTAAAACCGCGAAGCCTTACAAATTCATTGAAATGTGGAAAGTTACGAAAACATTTATTTTTTATGCTACTCATAGCTGATACTTGTTTGAACCTCTTGCTATACGCACACATAAAGAATTTCTCATAAAATCTGTAATCTAGATGAAACTTCTACCAGAGATGTCATAAAAATAATAAACACTAATAAAGTTCACACATTAAACAATGTAAGTTATGGTTACATTAATATTTTCCTTTATAAATAATTTGAGAAAGATCCATAAAAGCTCCAAGTCTGAAATGTCCATAATTTATAAAACGGTGATCGTTATCATTCGAAGATGATCACAAAATATGAAGAAACGCAAAGTCATTTTTATATTTCGCATTTTGAAGACAACATAATATTTTATATCCAACTAAGATCTTTGTTTAGTGATTACAGGAAAGATTTTTCTCGTCTTGTTTTGATTTCGAATTGAAAGCATTTTAATTAAATCAATTAAAAACGAATAAAATGACGACAGTTTGACCTTTGTCAACTACATCTGGAAGGTGAGACTTGCGAGTGGATGGTCGTAAACAATTTCTTACGGCCACAAATCGGATATCGTGAAAGATTTTATCAATGAAGTAATTCATTTAGTCTTCTTGTGCGACTAATGAGTTTGTAATATTTGTTTTATTTTTACTTCGTCGTTGGAGGTATTCAAAAATTCAGTCACAATGAAACTTGAGATGTGAAACAACAGAAAAAGTTTTAATAAATTGAAAAACATTTCAATCATTTAGAAAAGTACGAAAAAAGTTGTGACTTAATCTTAATTCGTTCACATGCTGTGTACACATACAAATTTTAATACTTTTGACGTTTGTGACAAATTTACAACACGAAAGGAAGTGAACTGGAAATTCTTCCCAGTCTATCGACTTAAATCATTTTTAATTGTGACTGTGAAGCTATTCTAATTTTTTATAGAAATTTATATTCATAAATAAAGGTTTCTCTGTTTCAATCTACAATATCTAACGATAGCATCTTCTCTGATTTGATCAATCAGTGCTATAACTCAGCAGGAAGTTCATGAATATTTTAAAAGGTTACAATGTGATCCTTCAAAGCCCATGAGACTTTCTAACACTTCTCGTGCTCCTATGGCTTATGTCAATTGGTGGTTTTGTGTTTTCATTCATCAAAATTTTTCTCTCTTTAAACATTTTTTTGTTCGAAAATTTCTACAATTAATAATTTTTTTAAAAAATATCAGACAGAGGGATAAATTTTCTAAATTCAGTTTCTTTTTCCTATCTGAGGGTTCCCGTCAGTCAAAAACTTAACAAACCAAAAAATCAGCGGTCCATGATAATGAAACAAGATTTTAGAATTTTTTGCTTTTTTTGTGTTCATCAATGCTGAATTTTAATTGAATTTACAATAGTTGAAAGATTTTTTGCTGCCAAGCTGGTAGACAGTAGTTAATTCTGTTTAGACTTTCGAAGCCTCACAAATTTCATGTCCAAGTGCACTCAACGAATTTGACCGGATACAAACTTTAAAAATTAAAAGAATCATTACAAGTTCAAATAAGTATGCTTCGTGAATGCATCGGTAGCTTCGTGAACATTAGTTGAATAAAGTTTGATAGAAAGCATCGAATTACTTACATCAGAATGTGATAGAAATATTATTGCAATCGATGCAGGTAGAATATCTTCCCTCTTGACTTTATAAGATTTCCTTGACAAAACCTTAAGAGCTCTTGTTAGAATGTCACATAAATCTACAGCGTTATTAAGAGATCTAAATCATCATAATCCGTTGTTGCTCCTAACATTTTTTTTCTTTTTCTTTAAACAACTTCCTTTATTTGGAAATATCCTTGTTTTCGCTTTCTTCACAACAACGGCACAAGAAACAAATTTGTCCCAAAATAAAAAAAAATGTTTTCTACTTTGTCATAGAAAAAGGAAAAATCGTTGATGAACATGAATGGATAGATAGACTTGTCAACAAGCTACAAATGACATGTTTCAGAACTCGATGAAAGCCAAGCGAAAAGGAGAGAAAATCCCTAATAATAGTTTTTTAATGAACTTTACTTTCTTCCTTTCGACAACTTCTCTTTTTTTACTTCACACAAGTGACATGAAACGTTTTGCTGATCTTTTCATAATATTTGATATTAATAAATTTCACAAGAAATAGAAATATCATGAAGCAAAAATAAACACAAAGTGTCTTGTTTATGATTTCTTAATCAAAATTCTTCGAAGAAAAAATAACTTTCTAAGCTAAATTCAGAATCGTTCGATATTCAAGCGCCATAAAAAACCATAAACACACCACGAAAAGAATGTTTGACAATTTTATTTGTTTTCAGTGTCAGGCGCTGTAAGAGCTTCACGCAGTGAATTTATAATTCAATTTTTCACCAGCCGTAAATTATTCAAGTCTTAATGCCCACCCATCAGTTAATAAACATATTTTACAACCTGTTACCAATTTTCTTTCTTGACGATGAAAAATTTCTTTATAATGACATTTTCATGATCGCTTTTCAAATTGATGGAAGATGAAATTAAAACATGCATGCATTTTATAATTTTTTTGACGAATTGAGTTACCACAAATTTCTCGGGTGATAATAAAGCCGCAAATGTAATAAAGTTCGATATCAAGTGACTTGGAAGTGTAAAACGACCTGCTAAATTTAATTTTCATTTATTTTTTATAGATATATTTTTTTCATCTTCTTCTTTATTTTATTGTAGGCGAATATCTCATCTTTCACTCGATAGTTTAATAACAATACTCTGTGATTTATTTCTCTAAGAAAAAGTAAATTGAATTTTATTTTTGTACTTCCACTTCTTATGCTGCTTAACTTCACTGCTGCTTTAAGCTTCAAAATGATATAGAAGAGCTTTGCAAGGATTTCCTCCCTCGCTATAAAAACGAATCATGATTGGCGCACGTCTGAAGCAAGATAAATGCTCGATTGAGAACGCCCATTTCAAACGGTGCGCTTCAACGTGGAATAGAAAGAGATAAAATATGTTTTATGATCATTTTCTTATTCTGCATTTCTTGGAATTGTTTTCTTCTTTTCATTTCTTTAAGTGTAGCATGAAGAAATGTCGAAAGCACTTGAAATATTGATTAGAATTTCACATAAAAATATTTCAGTTTGCACTTAACAAAGACAATTTGATTTGATAAAATTTATTTATATTTACATTTAATAGCAATAAAAGAACTTCTTTTAATAACATTAATTAATCATCCTACATGTGTTTGCAGGCGCCAAGCATTTAATAAATTTAAGAACATTTACATAACAATCTTACGGTTGGCCTTCCATTCACAATAATCTTGTTAAAGAGATTTCTTTCTTATTTTTCCAAAGTTTAGAAGATTTTTTATTCCCGTTGCCCACACACGTGTTATGGCTGAAATCATTGCGTATACAACTGTTTAATGATTTTATGAGATTTTGATATATGATACCAGCTAAAAGCGAAGATTTTCTCGTTGTCTTTCCCCGTCGCTTCTTTCTATTGAATGAATTGATAAACCGATCAACTCAAACACCGGGTTATGATGAGATTTTAATTCATGCGATTGTCGTGACATGGATGATGATGAAAAAGAAGAAAGCATGCCAAGAATGTTGGTTCCGTCGCGTATCATCATCAACTGTAGTGTCATGCAATTAGTCAATCGTCTTGCCGTGCTAGAATTTTGTGTCTCATGAACTATTCGAAAACGTTTTCGAGTTGAAAATTTATTGTCACAACCATAGATAAATTATAAAATCTTGAACGAACACATTTTCTTTATATTTTTTTAAGAAATGATTTTACGATTGCTCGATCACGATAAAAAAATTCTTCTCGCGATTCGCGAGGCCTTATCGAAGTGAAAAAGAATTTTTTAAAGAAATCATTTAAAATTTAAAGAGAATGTATGAGAAGCCATTGCTTATTTATTGCTGATAATTAATTATCTCTGTTATTTGCAAGTCACATACTTGAGTATAAATCTTGTTGTAAATGAAACTGTTACAGAAAATATTTAACCAAAATCCACAAAAATGATTTGCAAGAGTTTAATTAAAAGTGACATTAAATTCAATGAAACGTGAATTATTCGTCTGGTTTTTTTTTGCTTAAAGCTAAAAGGCAGAGAAGAAAGAAAGATCGACGCTAAAACAAACAAGTGACGATCGACGAAGTGATTTAAAATCTTACATCAAGTCGTCTCCACTTGATTAGTTATTATCGTGCTTGGGTAGAATATTCTTAGGAAGCAAGTCATGTAAAGGCTTTCGAGGAATTTTAAAGTTGACTTAACTAAAGCAGAGAATTTTTGGAAGATCTGACATAAGTCAGAGATCAAATGAATTAATTTTTATGCTTCTTATTAATCACTTAGATCTTTAACTTGCCCAACCAGAAAGTATCAAGAAGCACAATCAATCCGTTTTGTTTTCAATTAAATGTTCATTAATTTGCGTAATATTTCATATCTGAAACGATCGAATTTCTATTATTCTCAAACTTTTATTACTATCGGCTTTAACTGTATACTTGGCAGATAGTTCAGAACATATCAGACGTGTTTGTGACGCTTTAAGTTTCAATCCCATCAATGATCTTAAAATAAATTTGATATTTTTTTGTTCTTAGGAAAAGCGTGCGGAAATTTCAACAGTTAATCACTTGAAGGTTTTAATTTCCATTGCCATTTCATCACTTTACCAACAGGCAGCAACCAACACTTGCTGAGTTTTGAAGCACATCTTTGAGTCAGGATATCAGTTCGAGCAGAAGAGTTAAATGCTTCATTATAAGTTGAGACAATATTTTAACGTTACAGCTGACGATCTTCAGCTACGGGTGCTTCACATATTTACACAACACACATAAAACTTTTATTTCGGTGTCAAATTTCCCATAATCAGGAAGCACTTTTTTGTTCTCTTTTATCCTGAAAGAATAAAAAAATAAAATGACGCATTTTCCTTCTTTATTTGATGCTTCGATGATGTTTATTATATCCAAGCTGCTGCTGCTGCTGTTTCTTTTTATTTCATCTCACGGATGTGTAACAATTTGAAAGAATTTTCTTTCGTGGAAATTTTTGAAGTTCAAACATTATGTTTGAGTGGAAAGTGAAAAGCATCGTTTACACAAATTTAATCTGACTTTTATTTGCTTCTCAAGTGCCATTGTTGAATGCGAATAAAACATGTCAAAGAAAATTGTTTTTAACAGCCAACAACCCTCAACAACATCCCTTCAAATTAATGTTCATTTACTCGAGCATTGCTAGGAAAGAACTCGTTATTATTAAATAGCATCCTTATACTACTAGTAGCAGCAAGATAAAAATCACAAACAATTGCAGCGAGGGAAAGCGAAATGAACAGCAATAAGAACATAAACATATGGTTTCAAATCTAATAAGACTCAAACATTGCACACTTTATCAGCAACAATCTCTTTCATTTATTACATGGAAATAACACTCAAAAATAATATTTAATTAGTGTTTAAAATTGTCACGCTTTAAATTGATCATTAAAAAGAATTTTTTGAATAATTTATCGCGATGAATTATCGGTTTTTCCCATGTCATAATTTTACGGCACATCAAATGATATGTTTAAGTCAAAAGAAATTTCCAGCTTAATTTGATCTCAAGGGAAAGTCAATAAATTGTGCTTCAGAATGAACCCTCGTCGTTTCGTTGTTGAGAAGGAAGAACGAGATGCGTAAGGAAGAATGTTGTTATCATGTCCCTGATTCAATTTGCCTTTCAACACATTTCTCTGATATGCTTCGGTTGGTTTATGATGCTTCTTGTGCCCAGCAATTTGAGACGAAATTAGGGTGAAAAGTTTCAAGCGAAGAATCATCCTCTCGTTGTTTAGTCTATTATTTTTAATAACAATTAATTAATGAGATTTTATGTGAACGCATCAGCGTATCGCAAAATAAAATCATCTTAATGCACACTTTTCATGACGTGACACACGTTAATTTACCTTTTCACTCTGAAATTATCTAAACAAACAAATTGCACCTTGTTGAATGCGAAATAAGAGACAATAAGTGCACGTGCTGATGCCATCAGCTTTCATTGTTGGATATTAAATATGCTAAAGAGAGCCTCGCTTTTAATCAATCTCATTATTTAGACAAACCATGGAGAGTTGTTATAGAAAGAACTTTTTTTTAGTTTTAATGTCGATAAACTAGATTTGTTAGTTAGCCAAAATATTTGCCACAAATAAATATCTGAAATAATTATGCGAATTACAAAAATAATTAATTATAATTGTATGACATGTTTCGTTGATTTATCTTCGCCGACGGTAAAACGAAGCAATTTGTTTCAACAAAATTTTGATATCTTTCAAGAATCAGTTTTGATGTTTATCACCAGCAGCTCATGTTTCAACTTGATACACATAAGGTGCACATAATTCTCGTTATGAATGACTTTGAACATTAAAAACGAATGTCATGTATGCGGAAGTTGTTCTTAAAGACATTAAAATGAGTTTTGGTTCAACTATCTAATCTCCGTTCATTTATGAATGAATCGTAACTTTTTTTTATCCTTGCTTTGCTTTTGATTGATGAAGTTTTTTCGTCGCTTTAGCTCAAATATCATGAATTTATTTTAAAGGTTAATTCCTTCATTTTATTTGATCTCACTTTACAATACTTAAAGCGAAACAACACAAAATAATGTTTCATCACTTCTGAGAGAACAAAACAACAAAAAATGTGAAGAGTTTCTTTGGCTGTTTGTAAGACGACACTCGTGTTTACATGCAAGATTTTTCAGCACATCCCAAAAAGAAAGAAAAAATCTTCACAGACAAAACTGATCGGATGATCTTAAGACGAATGTGTTGATGAATTATGCAAAGCCTAATTGGTGGCGAAGCAGATCACCTAATTAAATATAAAGTTACCAAAATTCTCACATAAAAAAGACGAGTCTAAGTTGAGTTAATGTGAGTCATCAGGCACCGATCGATAGGTGGGCTGAAAACGTAAAAATGAAAAGAAAAAAATTAATCGATGAATTCGAGTCTTATGGAATTTTCTGGCTTGCTTCGCTTTATCCAATCGTTTAACGAATGCTTTCCCACTCATAAATATGGCGATAATTTATTTTTTATAAATCAATTTCTATGTAACTTGAAACCTCATCGAAACATTTTTTGGACGTTTTCTATGATTTATGGAATGACTGAGAACAAAAAAGCGTTAAGTCGTCTCGCGCTTTATCAATCAAAAATCTTTTTTTCATCTTTAGATAAATTTCAAAATTTTATTTCTGATTATGCAATCATATCCAAATACAATTTGCAAACTTTCAGCAAACACAAAGAGAGATTTTTTGTGATTCCAATTTCAATTGAGTTTTTCAGCTGAATTCGCTGTTCGTGGTTTCTTTCTTCGAGCGGCAATAAGAAACATTAGAAATGTGAGGCTTGTTTTCAAGAGTCATATTTATGTATCTCCGTTTAAAGCAGCAGACATTAAAGTTTCTATTGTCAGCACTATCAGCCGCTTTGTGTCATCGGAATAATGTGTATTCGATACTTTGGCGATGATTGCACAAAAGTAGATGATTTGATAAAAATAAAATTAATTTTATTTATCATGATTCAAGTGCATGTTCATCTTTTAACTATCTAAAAATTGTCTTTCTAGCTTTGTCTAAAACGTTTTTCAATATAAAATATTGAAAAATATTTGAAAACATCTTAAAAATAAAAAGTAATTAAACGTTTATGAGAAATAATTGACATTCGACATCAATTTATGATGAAAATTATTAAAAAGATTACAAGATAAATTATTTACTTTATTTTTCTTTTATTTTATCCAATTAACAGAAACGAAAACTTGTCTACAATATATTTATCGATCAATTTCACCGAATACAACGTCCAATGTTCCTATAATGGCAACAATGTCAGCCAACATGTGTCGTTTGCCAATTTTGTCGATTGCTGCTAAATGGGCGAATCCTGGTGCTTTGATTTTGCATCTGTAAGGTTTACTGGATCCATCTGATACAAGGTACACTCCAAACTCGCCTTTTGGTGCTTCTATTGCTGTGTATGTTGAGCCAGGTGGAACTTGGTAGCCTTGGGTAAATAATTTAAAGTGATGAATCAAAGCTTCCATTGAAGTTTTCATTTCATGACGTGTTGGTGGAGTTAATTTTGCATCATCAACTTTGATTTCACCTGGTGGCATCTGATTTAAGCATTGATCGATGATTCTAAGTGATTGACGCATTTCTTCTATACGACACAAATAACGATCGTAACAATCGCCTTTAGTGCCGATTGGAACATCAAACTCAACGAGATGATAAGCGTCGTATGGCTGCGTTTTACGTAGATCCCATTTGATGCCAGAACCACGCAACATTACGCCACTGAATCCATAATTGAGAGCATCTTCAGCAGATACAATGCCAATGTCTTCAGTACGTTGAACCCAAATGCGGTTTGTTGTAAGCACATCTTCAACTTCATCAAGTCGTTCTCCGAATTTCGAAGAGAATTCATAAATATCGTCAAGTAATCCAAGAGGTAGATCTTGATTAACACCACCTGGACGTATATATGCAGCATGCATACGAGCTCCTGATACACGCTCATAGAACTCCATCATCTTCTCTCGTTCCTCGAAGAGCCAGAAGAAAGGTGTCATTGCACCAACATCAAGAGCATGCGTACCAACTGCCATAATATGGTTTAAGATTCTTGTGATTTCACCAAAAAGTGCTAAGTAATTATACATATTAATAAAATTTAAATGATATGAAAGATGTCAACTTACTTCGGATATATTTTGCACGTATAGGAATATCAATGTTCAAAAGTTTCTCAACAGCAAGTGAATAACATTGTTCATTGCACATCATTGATACGTAATCCAAACTGAAATAAATTAACTTTGAAACAAGTAAATAATAATCATTTAATAATAGGACTTACCGATCAAAATATGGCAAAGCCTGAGTATAAGTTTTGTATTCAATAAGCTTCTCAGTTCCACGATGAAGTAAACCAATATGAGGATCAGCTCTCATAACAACTTCACCATCAAGTTCCAAGACCATTCGCAATACACCGTGAGCAGCAGGATGTTGTGGACCAAAGTTAAGTGCCATGTTACGAATTGCTTTTTCAGGTGCTGGATACAACTTTGCATTGTAAGAAAGATTTTTCCATTTTGATGTGGTTTCATCGGGATACATAACCACACCAGCAGATTGTTCTAAAAACTCTTCATCAGGATACCATTTGCTTGCATTTCTTGTTTGGCTGTATAATATCAAATAGTGAAAATATTTACGCATAAAAATATTGAAAAAATTATGCAATTAGATTACAACAACAAAAATATTATTAAACTTTAATTTACCTTCCATTGAAAAGAGCTCCAGTACTTTGTAAAACTGATTTGGAAAGCTTGAGGTTGGCGGCTTGACGTGCCACATTGCTTAAGACGGAATACGCCATTGTAATGGAATATTTACTAACAAAACTAAATTTTTCGCCTGATGTTTTTAAGTTCGGATTATCCGACTCACGAGTCTAAATAAAACAAAAATTATAAGGTTTGTCCTTAACCAATTCAGTGGCGGCGCTACGATCGCTTTTCTGATACGGAAAATTTTTACTTGCACGGAATCAAACTGAAGTTTGAACTTTTGTCCGAGAACGTTTCAGTGGCGGCGCTACGATCGATTATCTCGGTCGGAGAAATTATCTCGCACGGAGAAATTTTTTCTGTGTGTTTTGTATGGAAGGCCAAACCCGCGCGAACGTACCAAAGTCGAAATGATGACTGAGTACATCATTGACTCACTGCATCGATCATATCTAAGGGGGTACGAAGATTCTAAGAGTTTGCCAATCAAAACAGAGTGAAAACTAAGAAATTTATTCCTACGAATAAAACGAAAGTAATTAAGAATCGGAATAGTATTAAGAATTTAAAATGGAATCTTCAGTTATCATTCTTGATTCAGATGATGAAGATTGTCCAGTATCGGTAAGTTTTTATTGTTAATTTTAAAGTTCGCGGTAATTTTTCTTCATTGTTGATGCAAACTTTTATTTTTAGGAAGTAAAAATAAAAAAAGTTACAAATAATGTAAATTCTCCAATTAAAAGAAGTGCAGAAAATGATGTCGAAGAAGCTGATTCACCTAAAAGTAAAATTAGAAGAATCCAGCCTACGAAAATTGGAAATCTTCATGATCCAGCTACAAAAAACTCAGAACTTAATTGTAATCAAGAAGCAACCAATGCTTTGGATGTGAAAGATACTAAAGAAAATAATGAAACCGAGGAGGGGGACAAAATAAATGATGACAGTGCAGGTCCTTCGAATTCTAAGAAGGAATCTGCACAAATTGCTAAGAATGAATTAACACCACAACTGGAAAGGCTAATAAAAGCTTGTCGAAAAGCAGAATCTTCCGAAGAAATGAAACAAGTTATAAAAACAAAACTTCTAAAATATTATCACTCGGTTCATCCCGATTTTGTTACCTCAAAAAACTTTCTTAAGACTCTTAAAATGGCTACGGAAGGAATTGAAAAAGAACCGCATTTAGTTTATGTGAAACTTAATGAAATCCTTCAGGAACTTGATATTCGACGGAAGAGCAAAGCAACAGTTTTCACAAATGAAGATTCAGTAAGTGTAAAAGGAACTGGGGATGAAACTAAAGATGCTCATCTTAAGCAACTTTATCGAGCTTTAGTGAGATGCAAGAGACAAATTCTCGACTTAGATGAAGCAGAAGTCGATTGGGACGATGACGATAACAGTTCTTACCTTAAAAAAGTCCGTTTTGAAAAGAGAGCTTGTGAGATATATCATAAGGTAATTTCTTTATAAATAAGTGATGAGAATAATTAAATTCAAATCCTTAGATTTGTGAGATAACTGGGGAATCAACACATGCCCATCGAGCAGTGAGACAACCAATAAAGTTCAAAGGGACTGACTTTCCTGAATTCAACAAACAACTACAGAGATTTGTAAACAAGAAAAATATGTTTCCAAACTTCCGCGATGTCTTAAAAACATTAGATTACTGCAACAAGAAGCACAATTTTGGACTTTCACAAGATCAGTTGAAACGTGTGGCTCAGGATGCTTTTGAGAAGCTTGGAAAACTTCTACAAGAAAGGAGAAAACGTGATCTATATGAGACAACGACTTTTTATGCTGGAAAAACTAAAGATCCAGCTAAAGAAGATCCTGAATTAAGAATCCAACTTGAAAAGAATAAGAAGAATTATGCAAAATACGACGACATTATAAACGAGTGAGTTAGAATAACTTTTTGTTTGAGATATTCGCATTTCTAATGAATTTCTTTCCAGATTTGCTGAAAAGGAATACAAATCACAGTCAGATGATGCCGATGAAGTGTCAAGTACTTCAAAGACAGAAGTTGTGGAAGAAACGAAGATACTGATGAAGGATACTGTAGCAAACTCGCAACCAGATGAAGATTATAATAATGTTTCAATAGAGAAATGTAATAAGAATGGTGCCACATCAATCGCTGTTGATGATGATGACGATGATGATTTAATGATTATTTCTTGAGTTTCAATGTGAGTTTTGAGTTTCAGTTTTTGATTTATTTTCTAATTTCATCAGTTTACAAAATTAATTCGAATTATGTAATTATTAAACTTCAAAACTTAAAAATCGGGAAAAATAAAACACAAAGAAAGTTTCTTTCATTTTTTGGCATTTTCAATGAAAAGTTTTGTAACTTCATAATCACTCTCGGATAACTTTTCAACAATGTCGAAGTGATCACGATCAGGAATAATTTGCAAAGAATTTGATGGCAAATTTTTTAGAGAAATTTGTGAGAAATCTTTTGATTGTTGTTGAAACTTTTTCGACTCCAATTCACCAGCAAAGATGAAAATTTGAATGTTTCGATTGATGAGATATCTGAAGTCATAAAATTGTGGAGACAATATACGAACATTGTTATCATTGAGTGACAGAATGTTGTTTTCGTTTGCAGCTTTCAAATGCCGCAACTCTCCCAAATCATAAATACCAGAAATGCAATAAGCAAAAAGTTGTACATCTCGACTAATGGAAGATAAAATTTCTTCACATAAACAACAAGCCAACAAATGAGCTCCAGCTGAATGACCAGCAAATGAAACTGATTTGATTGATTTTTTTGCCACATAATTAGCGATCCATTGAAATGCAACTTTCACTTGCCCTACAATTTGTCCGAGAGTAACTTGTGGACATAATTCATAATCTATCACGATCACTCTTATTCCATTTTCAACTAGTGGAGCTACACAATAAGCTGAATCCCATTTATTCATCATTTGCCAGTAACCTCCATGAATATAAACGAAGAGCGGATTATCACCTTTCAAATCATCTCCATAAATATCAAGTTTCTCTCGAAATGACGGCCCATAACTGACATTCAATCGACAATTGTATTTAAAACGATTCTTTTCAGATTCTTAAAGAAATTTCTGTTTAAAATTTGTTGCAGAATAATTTATTAAAAAATTTACTTTTCTTAGCAAATTCTTGATGATAACTAAGAAGTTCATCTCGTGATGCGAATCTCTTAGCGAACAATGATGGAGTGTATTCAGATTCTAAATCTTGATTAAATTCCATTATTCTTTACTTCCTATTCTGTCGAGAGAATAAACAAAACTGAAGCGAAAAGAAAATGAAGACAAATTGAATGAAGTTCAAAACTTGTTATCTGTTACTCAGAGTTGTTACAAGTCAATGAAAAATGACTTGAAATCTCAAAATCACAGGTCATTGAAAAATTATCTTGAACCGTCAAGCCTGAGATAAAATCCAATTCAGTCATTAATCAATTCATTTACCTCAAAATTCTGTAAGTCGAAGTAGGAAGAATCTTGACTCAAGATTTAAAGTCTAAAAAAATTTCATACATCAACACTGACTTCAACAATACAAAATAAAAAGAATGGACATGTAAGGTTTCACTTTCTTTATTAAAAGTTATTTTAAATCACCATTTTTAATGGTGTAGCCAACCAGAAGAAATCCACTATTTCCAGTGATTTGAACAGCTGGATGTGTTCGCATGGGAAGCACTTGATAGTTTCTCATCCAGTTTGAGGTCAAACGAAGATTGACAAGTTTATCGAGAGATTTCAATGATGAATAACATTCCATGAGAATTTCTTTGCATGTGTGGAAAATGACAACGGGTCGACCTGGATGAACAAATTGTAATAATTCTTTAGCAATATTAAATGGATCTTCCTTGGAAACAATCACAAGAGAATCGACTTTATGTTTTAATAATTCTATCGCTTCTTCATTTTCATATTGCCATTTTTGTTTCTTCGGAGGTTTTATTTCGTTTGTCAACTCAACTTTCCCATTTTCCGAGTTGATTTTTTTTGAGGCTGGCATTTCTTCAATTTCTTCGATTGCTTTTCTTTTTCTACTTTCGATGTTTGATTCCTCAATGATCTCTGATTCTTCGTTATTTTGTTCTTGATAAAATTGTCTTAATACAGAATAAAGATTCACAGAAACACATTTCTTCATGTGATCTTCACTTAGATTAAGAGCAAGAACCGCTTGCTTTTGAGGGAAATTTCCAGGATGAACATGAACAAGTCGAGCATCTCCTGAATTGCCCATTGAGTTGAGAAATGCTGCTGGTACTAACCCACTTGTTCCCGATTCGTAAACTAAATAAGTTCCAGTGGAATTAACACCTGAATATGAAATCAATTGAGATAAAGAATCAATACGCAATCCTAAAGGTTTATCAGGATCTTGACGATAGAAAATATCAGCTAAAAGTCTGATGCTTGGTTTTCGAATTTGGATGAAGTCAAAATACTTTTTTTCCTTTTTTTTGATGTATTTTTCTTGAGAATATTCAGTCTTCTCACCAAACGATTTTGAATTGGCTACAAGTGTTCCGATGATTTCTTTAGAATCTGATAAACTTTCTCTCATGTTGAGTATTTCGTCGTTTGATAGAGTTTGCGACTGAAAATAGATAAAAGAGAATTAAAATTGTATAATTAAAAAGCAAATCTTAAAATTATTTACTTGACCATCGTCGATGATATTCCGGTTGTCAACACCCGACTCCATACTCTTCAAAATTTCTTTACAATCAGTAACATTATCACAAGGATCAAGTGAGTAAATTCTCTTCTTTCCTCCTCCTTTCATTTGCATTTTGAATGTTTTGTGCCATGATTGTCCGCAAATATTTTTTAACTCAATCGCATCACGTCCCATTTGCACGGTTGATTCCAAATTATTAAAACTAGTTAGTTTTGTAAAGCTCTGTCTTTGAATTACTACATATTGTCCAACTTTCACAAGATCGTCCATATCAATCGTCGTATTATTTGTCATGTTAATCTTTGTATCGTGGATTTTGTTTACCTTTTACTTACTAACCATAAATATTATCGACAGTATTCCCATGAAATTTTGCACGAACTTTTCTGAAAAAATGTTATGTATTTCAAATTTTAAAAAGCCGGTAAATAAAACCTAGATGCATTTCTATAATCTTTTAAAATTTTATTCAAATCAATTTACGTAACTAACTAGGTACCTACATCATTTGAATTTTATAAAAAATAATTAGTGTCACAAGAATCATACATCTATTGTTAATACTCTCAAAAAAATAAAATAATGAGAAGAAAAGACGATAAAATTTTATTCTAAAATTCCACGTTGAACAATGAGATTAATTTTATCCCCTGATGCAGCTATTAAAGGCACTGTTAAGCAGCAATCAAAATCCATAGTCTTAGTTCCATTAACCTGAATAAGAGATAATCCTATTAATTAAATAAAATAAAAAGAAATTCTTAAATTCACCTGAATGATTCTATCGTAAGGTTTTAAAACGCCAACTTGATCAGCGGGTCCACCGCTTCTAACTCTATTAATATAAACACCGCGTTCATAAAGACCATCCGACACTGAAAAGCCATAATCATCATACACTTGATCTTTGTACAATGTTACATGAATTGTCTTCAATTGTCCATCGCTATTGTTACTTCCACTTCGACTACTTGAACTTGATGTCGCATCTGCCTTAATCAAATTATTAGGACGACGTTGAACTTCAGCATAAAGTGCTTGTGGTTGTGGCATTTTTTCACTTGCCTTTGGCGAATTTGTTAATTGATTGTTACTTCTTGTTAATCTCAATTCAATGATTTCATTTAAAACTTGAAGAAGTTTTGTGGCACTTGAAAGTGGAATTCCAATAACACTTTCATTATTAATTGCAAGAAGAGTGTCACCAATTTGTATCTGACCAGTGTTGAAAGCAACGCCACCATCTTGTAATCCACTAATCACAATCGGCTTCTTTCCATCCTCATTGCCAGCCAAAGTGATTCCTAAAGGTCCACCATTTGGATGAAGTTGAACATTGAAGACATTTGGTTGTTGTGTGAAGAACGAAGATGTCATCATGTTGTTGTTTAGTGAAGAACTCGCATTATTTGTGTCAGTTTGAGTTCCATGCGAAGCATTTGTTGTCGGGCCCATACTCATACTCATCATCTTCTGTTGTGCCATTGTGAAGTCAACGTTGTTGTAATTAACGAGATCATTCGTTGAAATTGAATTTCCCATAACATCTTCACTTCCTTGATTTTCATTTTTATTCATTTTTAATGTATTCCAATAACGTGGAGCTGGCACGACTGAGTAATGCGGCTCTTCGTAATAGTTTTTCAATTGCTGATCAGTTTGTCGTCTGAAAAAATTAAATTTTAAAGAATATTTTAAAAATAGTAATAAAAGTAAACTCACAAATTGTTATTGTTATTATTATTGCTTCCATATCCCCCAAAAGTGTTTGTTGCAGCATCATAATTTGCATAAGTCACAACATTTTGACGATTTTGACTCTCAAATAAATAATCAGCGATGACATTTCTTCGAATTGTTAACGTGACACAATCATTTTTGTTTTCTTTTAAAAGAAGATCAACATTAAAGTGTTGTATTGGATGGGAATCGATTGCTAGAACAAGATCGCCGACTTTCACTGAAGCACGATGTGCTGGTGATCCTGGTTTGATGTCAGTAACAACAAATGAACCTTGAGATGAACCTAAAGGAAATTTATCTTTAGATAATTTAATCGTCTAGTTCATGAAATATTATTTACCATTCACAGTTATCCCAAGCCCGGAATTTCTGCTTGTTTTCATGAGTTTGATGTTAAAAATACCACGCGCTGAATCATCAACCAGCATTTCGAATTCCAATTCAAGTTCAACCCAATGTGCCACTCCAGTTGCATTTTGTTGTTGCTGAAAGATGCTTGGTGTGTCTCTAAGAATTTGTCGAATGAGTTGAATGTCGAGATTGTAAAGTTTGTTGACGGAAATGATTCGATCGCCTTTTTGAATGCAACCTGACCGTTCAGCGACAGAGTCTTGGAGTATCTTCGTGATAACAAAACAGCTTCCGTTTTGTGGTGTCAAACTTAAACACAAACCGGAGCCTTGTGTACAATCTAAAACGACGTTGATTCTCTCTGTTCTTGTTATCGTACTCATCAATGTATTGTTGTCCAAAGGCAATGAACTTTTCCGAAAGAATTTCTTATTTTGACTCATCTTAGGCGTTCGACGTGGATCCATCGTGTTGAAACCATTAAAACGTGGACTCGTACAATGCAATCCTAAATATGTGAGATGAAAATAGAAATTAAATTGTGACTGTGACAATTTTATGACTCCAGAAGAACTTCAAGCAGTCAGCACTTTGCGCGACATGTTTTTCTTTCTTTTATCTTCTTATTTAGAAATGAAGGAAAAATGAAATCTTTTTGGGATCAAATGCAGATATTTTTAGAATGTTTTTGAGAGAACAGAAGTAAATATAAGAGTAAGAAGAAGACGTGTTTGTGAATCATCAGTGAAAGTTCCATTCACTGCAGTGGATGTAATAATAAAAACGAAAATAATTAACAACTCATAATTATTCTTGTTTTATAATCGAGAATGATTGACATGTTTGTTGGGGAAGGCGCCCGATGCCCGAGAACAATTAGGTTTGATGAAAAAGTAATTAATGTTTCATAGCTTTCTGAGAAATTCATTATCTCGAAACCTTACATCCGTTTCGCTTGGTGAGGCCAACTCGTCGACAAGCGAATGATTCTTTCCCTTCTTATGATGCACTTCATGCCACTTCTTCATGTTAGGAAAGAAATGATTTAGAAAACATTGCATGGGGAAGACATCATCAGACAGCAACAGAGATACAACAGCTGTTTGTTCAGAAGCACTTTCAAGAATTTAATGATCGTAATTCGTCTCACAATAAAAACAAACAAAAAACAAAATTTCTTATTCCGGAGAAATGTGATGAAGACAAGAATGAAATTTAATGTTGTTGTTTTTTCATTTATTTATAAATTGTTACTCAACTTGGAAATGCTTCCGAATTAAGTATCCATCTATATTGGTTAAGCTATCCGTTGAAATCGTTAGAAGAAGAAAATATAAAAGATAAATGAGAAAGCTTCCAAACAAACACGATCAGTCGATGATAAAAATAAAATAAATCTTAAATTCTTGTCTGGATAGATTCGTCCAAACATTAAACAAACGACTCGCGACTCGTGCGTTAAAATAATAAATATGCATTGGATTTCGAATCGGAATAAAGAAGTCATCAAATTAATTGTTTATTTTAGGACGATCGCTCACCTTTCCGACGAAGAATGGCGTGGGCTGGAAGAATTTGAATTTGTGTGAAGCCTTTAGTGCAATTCGCTTCCAGTAGTTGAATAACGTCATCGGGTGTAAAGGCGGTGTTTTCAACGACCGTCTCGTCAACTGTTAAGATTTGATCTCCAACTGAAAGTGCGCCGCATCTATCAGAAATACTCGCTGGGATGATACTTGAAATAAAAATTCCCGAATGCTGAACTCCATTGAAATCGGCAGCAAGTGGCATGAAGTTACACAACACCAAACCCATCTGTTCATTCATCGATCTTTCAATTTCAATCAAGAGCGGTCCGAGCGAGAATTCCACTGTTTGCATCACTGAAACTTCGTACTCGATCGTGAGATTACAAAATGGTGAATTGTGTCCACACTTTAGGATTTGTTGTGCTTCCGACAGCGATTTGTGAATCAATGAAATCTAAATTAAGATTTTAAATGAACGAAACGTGTAGTGGAATTAGGAAACAACTTACATTATCGACACGAAGAACGCGATCTCCAGGCTTTATGCGACTTGTTTTATATGCCGGCCCATAAGCGCGAACATTTGTCACAATAATTGGCAGTTCTGATCCACCCCGCAATGTTAGTCCTAAACAACCATTTTCACGCTCAACTGCGACTTGTGCTAGTTTTGTGGTGACGCATAAACTGTTTTGTGACACTTTCGTGGAAAATTCAATTAAATTTTGATTTAATGAAGGCTGAAAATAATTATTGCAAACTTACAGTAGTCAGGGAGAGAATATTCGATCTCAATGATTGCATTCTCATCACGATTGCACAATAAAAGATTCATGACCTGTTCATTCGACAATCCAATCGTTGAGATTCCATCAACTTGATGAACTCGATCACCAGGAGCTAAGAAATCGGCATTTGGTTCTAACAGATTGATCGTCTCGATAATTGGTGGGTAGGAAATGTCAGTTCGCTCTGTGAAATTTGATAAAAACTTGAAACATTTTGTTCAAAATTTTTCATCTAACGAAATCATGTTGAAGCAAAATGACATCCTTAAAAAGAATGTCGAGTTTTAATCTCATAATTAACATATTCGCAGACTTTGTGACACTCTATTTTAAGCTCATATAGCAGATCATAAATTATTCTTTAGTACCTCATGTCTAAAACAAAATTAAAAACGAGAGAAAATTTTTTTTTGCTTTAGAGTAAATGATCGTCATTCGTTGGGTTGTAGCGATTAACTTACTTTAACATTGATTTTTGTTTCTTGAAACTGTTTTAATGAACTACAAGGAAAATGATTTCGTTCTCATAAATGAAAATTGCAACGTTGCCAAGTGAATTGAGATAATTTTTCATTCCTACGATTACGATTGTGTATACTTATGACGATCTATTAATATATACAAGAGTTGGAAGATACATAGAATTATGTGGAGCGTCTGGCAAATCTCATTGTATCGAATCTTAATAGTTCACTTTTGCTGTTGTTTTCATTTTTTTTTTGCAGTCGAATTGTGTTCATTAAACGAGAAGATTTTCATTTTCATTTATATTTTTTTTGTCTGTGCTGAGGCTTGAAATGACCACGCTGGTGAGTTATCTACTTGTTATATTTTTGATTTGCTCTAACGACCACTTGACGGTCATTTAAAATCAAAGTAAAACTCCTACGTAGTCTCACCAATTCTTCTCGCCTTTGCGTTTATGACAACGAATTTTCATTCATTTTCCATAACATTTAGCAAAGAGAGAAGAAGATTTTCGCAATAATAAAAGAAAAGCGCGCTAAGAATGAAAAATTAAATTTTCCCGCTTTAGTTTTGAGTTTCTTTCGAATAAATTAATTTGACGTCGCTTCTTCAACATGATCTCTTACATCTTAATGATATGTGACAAAGTTTTGTTTTCGTTTTTAATTATTTTTAGACGCGACACAAACAGTCGGAGCGTGTAAAGTGTGTGGAGACGAATTATAGATATGTAGAAGGTACAAGAGTCGCATCAATCTTCAATCTCAATCTCACCAGCAAAAACAATTCCCATCGACTGACAGCTTTGTCTAGGAATTGAGATAGTGGCATAAGTTGATCCTCGATCAGCAGCTAAGCCTGAATCTTCTGATTGCGCTGGGCTCATTGCACGGCCTTCCAATCGTGACACTATAAAAGAAGACAAAAATCGATTAATATTTACTTAAACACTGTCTCAAGTCTCTTCGAGATTAAAGAATGAAAACAGATTAATTAGCATGAAAGATGAATGAATGACAAATTATTAATTAAAATTCTTTCTGTGATGAAAATCTCGTTCTGAGATACGTTGGCGAAGATAAAAAGAAGCTATTAATTCAAGTTGAATAAAGCATGAAGAAATCGGCGACTTTTAATCTCTTGTGAGACGAGACTCGAGACTTTTCCGATGAAATTTGATTTTCCTTACTTTTCTGTCTCATATTTTAAATAACAAATAAATAAAAATGATTAGACATGGTTGAAAGTAGGACATTAATTAGATCTTAAACAATCTGCTGATATTTCTTTGGCCTCATTTAAAATTATCATTTTTTGAGTGTCACAAGAAGCAATGAACAACGACAGGAAAAAAGCAATAAAATCATGTTCGATATAAATAAATGTTTAATATGCCACAACATTCACATTTACATGAACATAAAAACGATTCAATAATCTTAACATTGCATTCTTTGTTTTTATTTAAATTTTGTTGCCCATTTTAAGAACAAGTAAAGCATCCGCTTTGTTTTTATTACTTTCCAAATGAATGAATCGCTGTTTGAGACACAAACAATTGTCTCTGATCTCATCAAACTTATAAAAAATATGAAAGAATCATGAATTTTATGGCGTATTCTCATTATGTAGCAAAATGTTCTCATTTTCTTAACAGAAATTTTCATAAGATTGTGTCATGAGATTAAATACAAATTTGTTGTAAATCTAATGAAAGGACTTCCTGCAGACTTCATGTGAAAACAGTCGGAAATCTGGGATTTCAATTTAGAACGAAAGAGCGAAAGATATTTTAATGAGTTGAGGGGGCGATTTGGTAGTTGAATATGAAATGGTTCACATCGAATGAAGGGTGATTGTTGTTATTCTGATAATGCCACACACAAAGACCGACAAGCGACATGTCACAGCATTATTAATCAACATAACTAAACACTTCATAAAATAATCTCCCATAGAAATTCCTTAAGAAATTCTTCAACATCTGCAAGGGACATTCTATTAGAAAGATTGTTGCGCAGTGTGTAGGATGAAGCATAAACACTCTCCGTATGAATCTTTCTTAATTTCAAATACATGAAATTTACTTTGGCAACTAATTAGATATGCAAAATCTAATAAATCGTTCAACAAACAACGACAACAACGTTGCATCGTTCAACTCCCGTGAGTCTCCCTTGAAAACTGACAACTGACGATTGCAAAGCTTTAAAAATATCTTTGAACTTTCTCGCTCAATAATTTCATTCGCCTTCTATTTTTAAATGAACGATTGCGATGGGGTCGAAATTGTTTCAAAGCGTGCCACGCGTTGCAAGATGATTGGAAATATGTATGATGAGAAAGTGTTAAGAAATAAACTAATTTATTAATTTAATTGGATGCATCTTGAGTTAATTTCCGAAATACAAACGAGGCAATCTTTATAGCTAATTCAATGAAAACTCAATCTGATTGTGCAAGTCCATTGGGAATAGATTAAGTTAAATAAATGAAATCACATTTGAGTCTAAGAGTAGACATCGAGTCACGCTGTTTGTCGAAATAAAGAAAAGAAAGCAAACAAGCGCCAAGTCTTATTTTCTATCTTATTTATGTTTCACTTCAATCATCATCTGAATGAATCAGACTGATCTGAGATGTCGAGCTAAGGAAAATTTTACGAGGTGAAGAAGAATAAAATAATTTTCTTTCACTTTGATATTTGAAGACTCTCGCGAATTTGTTTCTTCGTCGTGTGATTGATTCTAATTTGTTGTCGTAAAATCATCTGTTGCATCGTTTTTGAATCAAAAGAAACACACAACGGAACAACATAAATAAAATCCACTGAACTGTAAATAATGAAACTCAATTACTTAATTGATTATTGGATGGATAATTTTTTTTTATTCAATAAGAAATAAGAAACAGAAAGCGAAGTTAAACGATAGACGACAAAAGGGTCAAAAATTTATGACCGCAACTTTGTGTTCTTAATCGAATCTCCCCCGCAATTTCATTTCAAGATCAATTAATTTGATTAATTATTATAGGAATAAGATTTGAATTGTTTATCTTTCATCGGCCAGCCCTGACTTTTTCTTAATTAAATTACAGTTTAAATCGATTGAAATTAAAATGAATTTGATTACAAAGTTCCAAGAAGTTGTTGGAAAAAAAACAAGGCGAGTTGTTTTGAGGGAATCGCACATTCATTAAATTACTTCCCGCTCGCTTTCCACGCATCATTAATCATCATCAGTTGGATTCTTTGATGGCTCTCGACTTCATCATATTTGCATGAAAATGTTTCTTCATCTTTTTCATTTAAAATCTTTTCATTATCTTCTCAAAAAAGATGAATAATAATGTAGATTGTTTACACTAGACTAATTAAAGTTTACATCTCCCGAAATGTTGAGTTGCAACAATGAAACTAATGAGTTTTATTGGCGCTTCGAATTTCGCTTTTAATAAGTAAATGTTCGCTGCATGAATTATGCTTCAAAAAAAAACAGCTGACAAACTCAACTCGACGCCACGCTGATTCATAAAATTAGCGAAATTGAATGTTTAACGAGGGAGACGCAAATAAATTCGCAACGCAAATTTTAAGAAGGGAGTAAATGCAGGGTCGTCGGTCATTCGGTTGTTTGGTTGCCTAAATAAACAAATTGAATATAAATATCGACTGTGAATGATTCATACGCATAGACGACAAAGACGCTGATGATTCATTTTGAAATTTACCATGCGTGAGATTATTAGAAAAGTCAAATTCGATTCTCTTTTCGAAAGGATTGAAGAAGAAAAAGAAAGACGAAAGAAATAAAATGAAATGCTGCAAGATGTCATTCCTCTGAAAATTAATTTCTGTTTTTAATTTGTCGTTAATTTTTCACACGCGTAAGAAATAAATATTTCTTGAAATTCCTTTCAATAGGACTCAAAATCATTCTCACCTTGGTGCACGCCATTTGGCGAGTTAACTGTTGACTGATTTGTGGACATCGCTGACGAAGAACTCGTCTCGACTCGATCTTCATCTCGATCTTTGTATCCGTTTTTATTTCCACTCAAATTTAATTTTCCGCTTACAGCCGACACGCAACTTGTCGTTGCCGACTTTTTTGATTTCCACAGCTTCATCGTTTTGAGAAACAAAAATTCTTTTTAAATCTTGTTTATTTCTCTGTGTATACACGTTTGTATTTGTTGCTTATGATGTCAAGTTTTCACTGCTTAATCTCGATGTCTTCAAATTTTCAATTTTCTTTTTATCCCAACGAAAATACAAGAAGAAAACCTTAATGACATATTTCTATTTCAATAAATTCTTTCCCGTTTAGTTTTTCATAAATTTCCTTCATAAATTCATCACAATTCTCCAATAATCTTCACTTAATTTTTCATTACATAAAAATTTTTCACAGAATAAAACTTTTTTCTTTTAAATATTTTTTTTTCACATTTTCTTAACGAGAGCACAAACGAATGATCTTCTTCACACATAGAATGATCGTCAGCAACTGATGTGAGAAAAAACATTTTCCGGCAACTTCTCCCTCGCTTGAGATTCAAAGAAAAGAAAAACGTGAGAGTAATTTTCTCTCTTTTCCTTGATTTCTCTCTCAATTCGCTCTCTCATGTTTTTCATGATGAATCTTGGAGAACTTGCTTGGGAAATTACTTAACGTTGTAGACAATCACTTAACGATCATCTTTTCTGTTTATTAAAGAACTTTCCTTTCATATCTTGTTTACAATCAGAAAAAATACTTTTCGATGCATATTTCTTAAGAATTCTCTTTATAATTTTAATCTACCTTGAAGAAACCGTTTACAACATGGAAAAGAAACTTTCTGCGCATTTATTTTACAATTTTTCACGGTTTATTTTTAGTGTCTTGAAAGAATTCACAATTCATGTCAACAGTTTGAACAAAAAAAAAATGTAGAAAAAATGTCAAACATTGATTTATGACAAATCGCAGCTTGGTTAGGATCAACTCGTGACCTTTAACGTTGTTGAGAATTGAATGAAAATCTTGAATCTACAAGATGATGTTGATGATGACAAAAACTTTATATTCAAGGAACTCATTATAGAAATTAAGTTGCCGTCAATCATAATTATGTTTAAAATTTGTTCTTTATTTGAGCGTTTTTCACTTATAATAAATAAATGTGTTGTTTTTAGGTGAAATGTGAAATGTGAAATATGAAAAACTCAAGGAAAACTTTAATGAATGAAAAACGAATGAGAAGAAGAAACATGTCAGAATGATCTTATTTTTAAATATGAAAATGATCGCGTTATGTTTTTCCTGCTACTTCAAGTATATTTTCTTATTTATTAACAAGCATAAAGTGAACTTATGAATGTTTTAATTTATGCAACTATTTCAGTCAAAGAAACTGCGATATGAACTTTTAAAGAATTTTTACTCACAACTCTTGGAATTATCATTCAATTTCTTAGAAAATCTCTTAAAATGTATAACTTGTGACAGCAGCAATGCAATCAATTGCAAACGCCCAATCTGGAACTCGCTTTAAGATTTTCTTAAAATCTGTTGTGTAATCGCTTTGTCGATCAAACTTCATAGAAACTAAAGTGATGTCAAGTAGAGGTCCATCAACACGTTCAGCATTCTTAATCGTGATGTCAAAGCTTAATGGCTCTGTCTCAACACCATTGGCGACAGTTACAAAATATGTATTGTTGAAGGTTTCCGGAACATCTTCAGTGAAACTCCACGCTGTCATTTTTGTTTCTTCTCCTCGTGTTCGTATGAAAATGGCAGCTAAAGATGTTCCATTACTATTGAACGAATGTTTCACTCGATTATCTGATAAAACAATTTTCGAATGGGAATCAATGAGTGCAATGTCTGGAAATTTAGGTGTTGGTGATGACAACCATTGGCCGCCCAATAAGAGAGAACGACTTGAAATTAATGGCAGCCCGCAGAATATTTCATCGTTGCACATTTCACTGAAATTTTGTGGTAAATCAGGCATTGAAATTCCTTCAATCGTCTTTTTTGCATGACGATCCCATTCCATGAAGTAAAATCCAGCGTCTGATTGTCGAATTTCTCCACGATAATCAAAGAAATTTCTTGTCGTGTGCTGTTTTAAAATTTTATAAGATTGAAGGAATTTAAATTAGAAATTTGTTGGCTTACGGAAATAAAATGCCTTTGAACTGCAGGATTTCCAGTCGATTCGTTTTGATATGGAAATCCAACACTCGTTGAAATCGCAAGAAAAATTGAGACGAGAAAAATTGTAATTAAAGTTAAATATTTTGTCACTGACGATTTGAGAAGCTTCATCAATGGAATCTAAATTAGAAGAATTATTTCATTAAATAATCAAAACTTTACGAGTAATCTTACCAAATAACTGCAAATGAAAAGTGTTGTTGCACAACAAATAATCGAAATTAGAATGTCAGGATTTCGTGTGCTTCCAGACCGCCCCGTGATCGGAATGAAAACTTCAAGAATTGTGTTGTAGAAGTAAGAAGTCCAAAGAACAACGAAAAACTGTCCAATAAGATGAACAAAAATCCATTTATGAACTGAAAAAATTGTCGATAAGAATAAAAGTGAAAAAATATTTCAAAAACTTTCAATCATTACCAGAATTATGAAGTCCCATAAGAAATGTTGCAAAACTCATCAATAAATTAATAAAGAGAATAATCATGAAGAGATATCCAACACGAAATCCAATGACTGTGATTCCCAATGTAATGACACCCCAGAAAACATTGACGCCATTCAATCGCGCTTGAACTTTGATTCCTAAACTGATTGGCGATTTTTTGTTTTCTAACGTCATACCCACAACATCGCAAACCAAAGCATGTGCTAGAAGAGCGATTGACGCATAAATACCAGAAGCAAGAGCCGTGTTACGATACCAACTCATCGAGTGATCCATTTTATCAAGAACGTAAGCTGCAACATAGCAAATAAGTCCCGAAAATCCACTGCCAAAAGCAATTGAAATTAATCCAAGAATTGTTTCAGAGAAAACATTCTTCGAATGGACATTCGCTGTTGCTTTGTTGAGTGTCAAGAATGGAAGTGTAATTGCAAGAAGAACGACAACAAAATTAACGACGACTCCAACTTCCTTCGAATAGAACATGAAGAAAAATCCTAAGAAATCGAAATAAACAGCTGAAGAATCTTTTGAAAATGCCTGGAAAAGGATGACGATTATGATGAGTTGAAGCTCAATAAGAAAACTACTCACCGAATCATCATCAAGTTCAAACGCATTCGCCAATGACAAAACAAGACTCAAAATATTCTCGCCAGTTCTTTGAAGAACGTTTTGTGTCAAATAGTCAATGGAATCGAACTTTGTGTGATATCTGTAACCTTTAGCTGCATAAGCGAAATCCATTCCAGTGAGATTTCCAAAATCTCTGAATATTCTGAAATCTGTGTCGCTTGGAATTATTCCAGATTGAAAGATTTCTTCACCAGCAGCTTGTGCAAATGGTCGTTGAACAACTTTGTAATGATTGAGAAGCCAAGAATTCCCAGGACCTGTTTGGAAAAGCGTTTCTTTTCCTCCTGAACCGGCTGCTTCTAAATTGATGAATGCTTTTATGTCACCAGCCCATTTATGTTGAGTTATGAAACCATGAGATGCTCGTAGTCCAACTTCTTCAGCTCCGTTAAACAAGAAAATAATCGAATGACGTGTTCGAGATGATCTTGTTGATAGAATTGAAAGCAATTCAAGCATTATTGCACAATTAGCTCCATCATCGTTTGCTCCAGGACTTCCAGGCACTGAATCAAAATGACAATTAAGCATGAGAGCGTTTGTGGAATCTCCATCAAGTCGAACCACAATATTTTGAATCTTTCTATACAGCACGACCATCCCGTAAGGTTTAAATTGTAAATAATATCCACCAGACGCAATTTGATGATCTAACGTTACATTTTGATTTACATGACTCTTTGCTTTGATGTTTTCGATTCTTTTTTTAAGGAAGTTAACAGCTTCGACTTCATTTGCTTTGGTTCCAGTAACTTTCGGTCCTGAATTGTCCAAAACTTTCAAATCTTTCCAAGCTTCGCTACCAATAAATGGAACATCCTGAAAATATATAATAATAATTAAACGTCTGCTGTTGACATCATATTAAAATTTAATTCATTTACCGCATCTTTCAATTCTGGAACGTATTGAATGATACTCGATGAAATATTTACAATGATTACGACATAAATAAGAATCACAATAAACCATAATGAATTCACACCATGAACACTTTTTCTTTTTGAAACATCTGTAAATAATTCGTGTATTAGGATAATGTTAATTAATAATAAATCAATTTACCGATATCTGGATCGATTACTTTCTGAATTTTTGTTTTTCTCCTACTCGTTATTTCCATCATAATGGCTTTTCACTTGTACAAATTTATTAATCTCATCTAAGGAATTGAGAAGAATAAAACTGATAAGAAAAAGTGTACTTAGAGTTGAAATCTTATAAAGAAATTTATCTTCTCCGGTAAAATATACAAGAAAGTGTTGCCTGATGAAGAAAATCTAATCAGCTGTTCTTTTGTAAAAAAAAGTAACAAAGCGACATCTATTGTTGAGAAGCAAAAATTTGAACTTTTCTGTTTAAAAATTTTCCTTTTTATTTATCTATTTTGCTTTTTCCAGTAAGGTAACATGAAAATATATTTTAGTTTTTGTTTTAACTTTTCCAGTACGGTATTCAAGTTTCTTTTTGTTTCAGCAAGCTCTCTTACTTCTTTAATTGATATATGTAAATTCAACTTTCATTTCATTACATTTAAAGTGACAAGCAAGTTCAAAGGTTTCTTGAACAATTTTCAACATTGAGACCTAATATGTAAATGGTCTCAACGGAGAAAACGTTCTGGAAGCCTTTGATATGGTAGCCTCATATCCTGTACGATTGAAATTAAATTCTTCACTTTGATCTTAGCAGCAACTTCAAAAAGTTCATAAAGTTTTGAAACTCTTCAATCTCACCAGTATAGAAAAACTTTAAGAATATCTTCTCGCATCTGCAATCTGCATCTATGTTTTTCAAATGTATTTCATTAGATGACCGAGCATCCGTTTTTCTCTCAAAAATTGAAACGAAGACAGGACTTTGAACAGCTAAATCATTTTTATGCAAATCGAATTTTTCTGCATCAGTAACAATCGAAACGTCTGACAACTGACTGGTAGCCCAAAGTTCTCTTAATACTTCTGCATTAATGTCTTTCGAACTTTTTTCTTATGAATTGCTGACTTCTGACATTGCTTATTAATTACGGTCATCAAGTCATATATAATTGTTCTCTGATGGTCTATTAAAGGTATAAGGAGCAAAAAACTCAGCGTCAATGAAAGGATTTTTTCGAATCATGCTGTGGAATATAAATCAGCATTCGAAAAAATCTTTTCATTGATGTTGAGTTTGTTTCTTCGTGTTGGAGTAAAACTATCTGAAGCAATGTACTGCAAATCATTATTGGAAAAATGAACATATTCAAGTTTGCGCATATTTCTTAAGCAGGTAAGTTTTTCTGAAATCAAAATTCCGTTTCTAACAGATGGTAATAACATTCATTTGGTAGTAAGCAATTTCGTTTTCAAAAAAACTTAAGAAAAAAATTTTTCAAGTCCAATTAAATCTGATCTTACAAGATCAATCCATATCTATTAATATTAACAACTTTAAAATGTTGAAAGGTTTTGATCAATCTACGAGGAAATTTTTTGATAATTGTATCATGCTTCATGAATGATGGAAGACATCTTGATGGAAAAAATCACTCAAAGGTTGAAGCGATTTATACAACATCTGAGTTACTTTTCCCATCAAGATGTTTTCCTCTGTTATTTCGAATACTTGTGCTTGGTTCTATTATAAAAGCTAAAGCAACATCGCTTGTACACATTTTGACATTTTTCCAAGAAGCGGCCATTTTGAATTCCGAAATTTGCAATTTAACTCCATTATAAAGACTACAATTACCTAACTACCTAAATTGAAAGAAGATTGAGTAATGCTCTGAATCATCGGTATCTGATATCAACACTTACCTGTTTTAGTTTGATTCACTAATTATGAAGATTTATTTTGACCTGACCAACAATGTGACCACTGCGATTGACACGAAACTTAAGAGAACGATCTTCGTTAAACTACCCTGAAATCAGTTAGAGAACCTTACAAGTTAAAATGTTCATGTAGGGTTGAATTGTTGAATTGAATTATTTAACGAAAAATTCCGTTTATTTATATTGAAACAGCAATCTTAATTCATCATTAACTGACAGAATACCTACCTATATTAAATTTAATAACTTTTGCAAAAGAAATAGAATCTAAATGTGAGAAAAAAAACCTTGAAATCTTTTTTTTTTCAGTTTCGAACTTTATTGTTTTAAAGAACTTACATTTCATAACTGCAAAGATTATCAAGATGTGAATGATTAATTAATGTTAACTTTTTTTAAGATTTTTATGTATGTGTTTCGTTAACTCTTTGCAACAATGCTATCAACTTTTCTTCACGTGATTGATTTTGTTCAGTAAGATACGTTTGAAACTTCATGAATGCATTAACATGTTCCCTTTTGAGCTTTCGAAAGCTGTCAAGATTCAAAGTAATTAATGTATCGAGACAGAATGCGGGAAGATGAGGATCTTGATAACTGTTGCAATTATCTAAGAGTTTATTGATGATATCTACTGGCAATGATCGTGTTTCAAAAAGCTTAACCAAATAATCTTTCAATCTAATGAGATCCGGTCCCGTTTCAAAGATCATTGGCATGATAGCTTCTTGAGCGAATGTTGAATTTGTATGATGTTTCAAAAGAAATTTAATTGCTTTATATCGTGGCAAGTGTCCATTTGTAGCAAGTCCGTCAACAACATAACGGTACAACTGATGACTTCGTGGATTTCGTTCGCACATCATGATAATTCGAGCTATACGTGATTCATAATCTGAAGTTTTCTTCACAAAAACTTCAGTAAATGCCAACACATAAGCGTCAAATATTTTCGGATAACATAAAGCAACAGAAAAAGCCTCGTCAACTTCTTTCAACGTAATGGAATCGAACAGTTGACGAATGGTTGCCAGTTTAGGAAGGAAGTGACTATATTTACATGGACTGAAATTGCACTGGTTATCAAGAGATCTCAAACAAATTCTTCCATAGAAACGATTGAGAACAGTTTCAGTCATTTCACTGATTTTTCTTGTAGAATTTTTCATAATTAACCCAGTATTTCGATTAAATTCTGCTTCAGCATCTTCACGTGAAACAATTGACTCTTTTGTCAATTTAATCTTTAATTCATCAAGTTCTGAAGTATAAGAAGTATCCGATGGTAACTGTTTTGATCCTTTCTTGATTGGAGATACAACATTGCAGTCTTCAAAGTCATCAAGATCACTGTAGAAGATAAAAATTAATTAAACGTAAAATTTAATCATGGAGAATTTACTTTATATCAGCCTCAAGTGAAATTGCATCATCTTCATCATCACTTGCTATAGTTTCAGAGTTTTTGTTACCGTTAATATGATTTGGAGAGTTGATAATCTTCAATGATGAATGATTAGAAATTTCCATTTGTTTTGATTCAGTTTCACTCTCATCATCAGAAGATGAGAAGACGGAAAGTTTAATTTTCTTTAAAGTCGGCTTTTTAAAATAAACTTCTTCATTTTCCTCAGAATCTTTTTCATCTAACGTTTTCTGATCTGAACTAATCAGACTTTGGTACATTTCATGTACTTCATGGACGTCGTCTTGAGAAATTGAATCGTTGCTTTCTGTTTTTGATT
This sequence comes from Clunio marinus, assembly GCA_900005825.1. Taxonomy (NCBI): domain Eukaryota; kingdom Metazoa; phylum Arthropoda; class Insecta; order Diptera; family Chironomidae; genus Clunio; species Clunio marinus. The sequence goes on from CVRI01000004.1 coordinate 1,084,832, forward strand.
TTTTAATATTGTTAGTGACGTTCAAATTTTTCTTCGTTGTTGAAGTTTGATCCCAACCGTTGTCAACTGTGAAAATGCCACCAAGAGATTCATCGATTTTTCTTTTTCTTGTCACTGTTAATTTAGTTTTCTTTTTCGTAGCAGGATTGAACTGAAACATAAACATAAATAAATAAAAAGAGAACACAAATTAAGAATTTTAAACCTTTGGTGGATCGATGACTGGTGGAATTTTAAATTTTGATACTTTCTGAACATTTTCTTTCTTTGGAATGACAAATTTTAGTTGTTTAACACTAATGTTGAGCTTTTTTATTTGATCTTTAGCCTCACTTGTTATTGCTGATTGTGGTTTAATAACTTTTTGTACAACCACTGGCGGCATAATTTCATCTTCACTTGAACTATCTGATAACGACTTCAAACTTTTTATTAAATTACTTTTATGAATTTCCTTTGAATTGTGCGAGTTTTTCAAATTCTTAGTTTGAATTTGTGGCTTATTTATCTGTTCTTTGCTTGAATCAGATGAATCATTTGATGATGATGAAGATCCTGAAAAGCTTGAAGATGAGAAACTGGACGAAGTTGATTCTGAGACTTTTTTCTTATGGCTCGTTACACATGACGATTTTGACGATGAGCATTTAGAGTTATTCGAGACTTTTCGTTTATTTTTAACCAAATTTTCATCCACTGGTGATTGTTTTTCAACATCGTATTTTCCAGAAAAACGTGTTGATCTTCTTCGATTATCGGAAATTACGCATTGATCTTGCCCAATAAATTTTATAGCTTCCTCCATCAAAGAATTTTTTAACGATTTTCGTCCATCATTAGCATCAGATTTTAAAGCTGATCTTTTCTCAGCATATTGCAAAATTTTGGGAAAATCATCTGGAAACTCTTCATTTATATCTGGTTTCTGTAATCGGATGATGTATTCTATCATGAACTTGGATATTTTTCTAAATTTATTCTCCGATTCCTTGACGCAATTTTTGTCAAGCTGCCATTCAACAAATTCTGAGTCAAGCGGCGTTACTTCAACTTTTATATCATTTAATTCTATATTCATTGCTTATCAGTTATATAAACGTAATAAAATGATAGCCGTGAAAGTTTAAATACTTAAAATTTTAAATTAGTTTGATGGTTAAAAGGCGTTCTTTATTTCTTGAACTTAAACGAGAGTTGAAATTCTACGACGAGTTCTACACATAGACATCTACTTTTATTCAAATTAAAAAAATAACGGTTTTTTCAGTTGCAAACTTTTTTTTCATTTATGAAAATTAATCTATGCCTTCTTTTGCGCCAAAAATGCACGAATTTCTTTCAAGAAATCAATTATCAAAATTATAGATACCTAAATCAATTTATAAAACAGATTTCCAAACAATTTTATTATTTAAATAATCGATAACAGACATTTTAAAAATCTTCCTATTTCCATACATTTATACTTCTTTTAAAAACGAGTTTTAAGCATTTTTCCTTAAATCTTCAATATTAATTGTTTCTCCATTCATTCTGCAGATTTCTAAATTTGGATGATTTATGAAAGCTGTTTTCAACTCTTCATCCAAATCAAGTTCATAACAATCATTGAAAACTTTTAATGATGGATGAAAGTTTAAAAATCTAATGATCATTGCATGCACTTCTTCATCGACCGTTCCACAATATGTAAAAGATTCTAAATTGCGGAATCTCACATTACCTTGCAAACACCTAGGAAAATTTTCGAGTTGAAGATGCTTTACATGAAGAGAGTGCTTTGATATAAAAGGAAGCATTGTTGAAAAATAATTATTATCCATTTCAAGTTGTAACGTATCCAAATTAGGACATCGTAGCAATAATTCACGAATTGGCTTTTTACCTCTAGTTTCACCTCTCATATAATGAAGTCCCAAAAATTTAACATTTTTTAAAGACTTAAGATTTTCATAAAATTTTATATCAAGTGGAATATCTAGGGCGAATATTTTAAGAACTTTAAGATGAGTCAATTCTTTAAATATTACTGAGTACGTGGTATATCTAAATTGAGACATATCGAGCTCTTCTAAGGTTGAACTCTGAGAGATTAGAAATGCATCAACATCAACGGTATATATTCCAGAACTACTTTTAAGTTTAAGTTTCTTCAAATGAAATTGAAAGCAGTTTTGATCTTGCAAATATATTGATGCAAACAATTCATTGACAGCTTTTGCGTCTGCAAATAATTCTTTAAGACTCTTCAATGTTACGAAGAAGTTATACATAATGGAAGGCGGCTCACGAGGACGTTCCTTTGGCTTAGGTGGCGCTGGTGGAGGATTTTCTCCTGGATTCTTGCGTTTACGCGATTTTCTATCTGGAATAAAGTAATCGTGTCCTATTGTCTCATAATATTCAAGTGCTGGAGCAGACATACATCTTAAGCATTCGAAATTTGTTGAATGCATTTTAAAATATTTGAGACGCTTCATTTCGACTCTGAATATTTCAGTACAATAAAGTTGTGCAAAATCACCTGACAATTCTTTTCTCACTCTTACGCTTTTAAGTGTAAGTTTTTCTAAATCTTGCATTCGGACAATTATTCCATGAAAATCTATGATACTTTCAAATATAGCATTGTGAATAGTTAATTCATGAAGATAATCCCCGTGAGATTTTGCAATAGCCAACAAATGGACGTGTATTGATGCGATTCTTGCTGGTTCCACATGTTTGAATTCATTATCTCTGCATATGGTAAAGTGGAATGACATTGTTCGATATTTTCTTTTGGATTTAACAATTATTTGGGCACAATGGTATGCTCTCGGATAGGATGTAAAAGGCAACCTTAGCAAGATTCTTTTCATGAGTTTTGTTGACGATCCAATTATATCACCCCAGCTGTAATTTTAAAAATATAAATTTGCAATTTGTAAGTGTCTTCTCATAGTACATAAGTCTTGTAACTCACTCTTTGCAAACTAATGTTGCGGTTTTCAACGAATCTATATCGAGATAGGAAAAAATATTAATAAGAGGATATTCCGACAACGAATTTATAGATCTAGGCGCCAAATTTTCTGATTCCATGGTGTCTTTATTCAAAAAAAAAGCCAATTAAAAATTGTGATCAATCAAAACAAAGATCTTCAAGCTTACCTGCAATCATTTCGTTATATGAAAATATGTTTTGGATTTGAAAGATCGAATTTAATATAAAATCACAATTAAAAATTTTACGGTAGGTACAAAATTAAGAACGCACAAAACGCAAATGGCAGATTTGCTAAACTCTAAAAAACATGCTAAAATGAGTATTGCAATTTTAGCACAAAAGTTCGCTCAGCTTGAAATTCAAACAATAAACTTCGTTACAAACATGGCATTCAACCATTTTTTTTATTATTTCTCATTACAAAAACAAAGAAAAAAACTACATTTTATCCATGGAACACGGCCTGCTTATAAAATATCCTTATGAGAAAGTGTAGACATTTCAAATCAATACAAAATATAGAAAAAGAAATTAAATATCACCGTACGAAGTATCAATTATGAATGACGAAGGCCGACTTTTGGTTTAAGTTTTGGTGTGAAAAGGCGAAAGTGACGAGGATTATTAATTCGTATTTTGTTGTTGAGGCCCTTCATGACATTATACCATTTATAAATAAGTGGATATTTTGATTCATCAATTATTAGTTTATCCCCAAATGCATTGTAAACATCTGAATCAGCTTTTGTTGGTTGATCACTGAGAAAAGAATAAGCAAATAATAAAAATATTTTTAATTCTTTTTAAATTTCCTTACCCTTCAATGAAAAATGTGAAGCAATTGTTATTATCTTCAATTTGTTCAACTGACTCTTCAAACACATTCATTTCATCGTCACTACAATCTTCATTATCTGACGGAATTGGACTTTCTGGTGGTGTATAAAATGCATCAGAATCTTCCGAATCACTGCATGATAAGTAGACATCTTCATCATCAGACGATTGTGCACGTTTTCTGTATGCCCATAAATCTTCCGTCACAACACGGTTACTTTCTATATAAAAAGAAATAAATTAAATTATTTTTTTAGAATAAAGAATATCTAATCCAAATCAATTCTCACCATTATAAAGTTTCTTTCTCATCTCACGTCGATGCTTTGAGCTTGTCAAATTTCCATCAAATGAGCAAGAGCATTTGACAATATCTGGTCCATTCCATGCATCCACACATGCAGTTTCAGTGTCAACAACTTCAGGATTGAAAATTTGTGCTTGCTTCTTTATATATTTGATTATGAAATTGCTGACACAAGCAGCATGAACTTTAATGATGTCTTTACTTGATTCAAAACTATTCGTTTCAGCAGCAGCAAATTCAGCTAGAAAGTAAACTTTCTCGATAAGTGGCTTAAAACTTCGAATACATTTCACCAAGATATTGTTCTTCTTCAGGTACCAAACGAGAATTAAACTATACCGAGCATGAACTTTCTTAAATTCAAAATCCCTCGGAAATCTCATATCTCGCTTATAACTATCAATCGTATTATTCAACTTTGCAATCTCCTGCACAAGAATTTTTTCATATGAATGTTGATCTTGTATGCTTTCACTTTCAAGTAGTTTTGCAAGTCGATTTGAGAATGTACGACAACTTTGTTCAATGCACATGTAAGGATTTTTAATTGGAAAGTTTTCGTGTTGATGTTGATTTGAAGGCTGACGAAATTCATTAAATAAGTTAACTCTGGATATGGAACTTGATGGTGATGGGGGTGGATTAGTAATTTTTGTTGTACAATCACTTATTTCATCATTTATGTCCATACTGTAGATACTCGCACAAATAGCTTTCAAATTTAATGAATCGTTCTTCCTCTTCGATGGTGATAATTCTTCTGGTGATTCATTCAGTTTCTTCATCAAACCGTTCATTAAAGCTTTTTGCTTTAGATAATTCTCGAAACAAGACAGACCTTCATCACTGCGAATATCAAGAAAACGACCAAGAAACTTCCAATATTCTTTCCATCCAACATTCTGTTCGTCAGCTAAATCACGACCGACTTTTTCAAGACCTTTATCGATGTCCGTCAGTCGAATGTGCTTCTCTTTGAATGATGGCGAATCACAAATATTGTCACTGTTATAAATTGATCCACTTTCATCAAGAAATGACATTAAAGCCATTGAACTTGTTGATCGAACGTTGCAAATCATGCTATCATTGTTGTTACTGTGATAATTGAGTTTATCGTTGATATGATTGCTATTATTATCATTTTGTGGACGAATTGGTGTAGCCATGAATGGTTCAGGATTTCGGTAACATTGGAAGACATCAGCAGCACGTTTCTCGTTATCCATTTGATATTTTGTTTCCAGCAAGTTCATTAAACAACTCTTTGTATTCTTCTTCCTCCTTCTCACGAAGAATTCCATTTGTTATGACAACTTTATGATTTCCATTCTTATCACTATTGTTGTTATCCAATTGGAGTTCGTTTTCATCATCATCATCATCGGGCGTTCCTTGAAATAATTTTTTCTTGTGTTTTGGAGTTGATGACATCAAATCAATTAATGATTTTGATGTCATTCGAGGACTGTTTATTGGTGATGAGATTAGCGAATTTTTTGGTGATATTGACAAATTTAAATTTGCTACTGGCATTGTTGGTGTTAAACGTGGCGGTGTTTTCCATCGTCTTCGGAATGTTTGTGCTTGTTCCGATGTCATTGGTCCAGCGTAAGCTTTTATTTCCATTGATGGACTTTTCGGATCATAATTAAATTTCGGCATGTTATTCGGTGTGAAAGGATCACCAATAATTGGTTGAATTGAACTGTCAACTGATCGCAGTACAGGCACAAAAAATCTTTCCTTTAAAAGCTCTTTTATTGCTTCTTTAATTTCAGGCTTTGCATTTGGATCACGTTCACAAATAATCTAAACAAAACAGTGAATGAAATTTAATTTAAACATTTACAAAAGTAAACTTACATCTTTTGGTTCTTTTCCTTCGACATTTGGCTTCATTTTACACAATGGATATGATATAAGTACTTCAACGACATCAGCAGCTCCAAATTTTGATGCGAAATGTAAAGGCGTTTCATTACGCGATTTATCTGGAGTATTTAAATAAGATTCTAATAAAAATTGGCTCATTTCTTCTACATTTGGATCGTCTTTAAATCCATGTAGAAGTTCTATGAATTCGGTTTTCTCGACTGTTTGGAGTAAAAGTTTGGCCATTTTAGCATGTTTGTTTATGGCTGCGACGTGAAGAGCATTGTAGCGAGGTCCTTCCTTAAGAATAGAAGGAGTGTCACCAGCACTCACTAAGTATCTTGGATTCGTACAAATCATTTCATAAACTTTCGGTACATTGTTTGCTTCGATTTCTTTACGGAATTTCATCAATTCCTGTGGCTTCAGCGATGGAAATTGACTCTTCTCGAGATTTCTAATTGGCGGCTGATTTGGTGGTGGCGCTAAAAAAGAGAAAAACAAGAAAATTCTTGTATGAATCAATGTTTAGAAATAAACCCGAAAATCGATTTCAAGTACACGACCACTTGTATGCGCAATCATCTGTAAAAATCAGAAAGAGAAGGAACAAAAACAACTGATCGGTGAGAACTAAAAATAAGAAACCATGTAAAAAGAGGACAAACTTGAAAAATTACGATTGGTTGAAACGTTCGAATGTTTATGTAAACGTCACAAATGTTTTTATCGGACGATATGTTAAAAATCTTCAAATTAAAGCACTTCGTGTCTATGAGTAAACCAACGTATTCTCTATAGAGAATACGTTGAGTAAACTATTAACTACTGATGACTTTGAAACTTACATTTAGGAATTAATTCAATTTTAATCTGTGGCGGATCAGTTCCATTTTTAGCAAAGTTGAGAGCTTCACTGCGATGTTTGAATGATTTGAAACGAGCATCCTTGTATGCTTTAAGCGTTTTCATGCAATCATCTTTCTTCTCAAATACAAATGTTTCTGAATCTGTGCAAATAAAGAGTTTATTTCATTATTTATCTCAATTCCATTACGATGTTTTAAATTTTAAGAATTTCAATGAATTTTTAGTGGCTATTCACTAAACTTGATATAAAAGATGAAGTTTCTTACCTATATCTTCTACTGAAGGTGCAAAAATAGCAAAATATTCCATTCTTAAAGCTTAAATAAATTAAATATCGTAATACATTTCCAACACTCTTTCTTCGACGAAACAAATTTAAAATCGTTGCTTAGGTGACGATTGCAAATCGTCAAATGACCGTTAAAAATAAACTCAACGAAATGTTTCGTTACTTGCCTGATATAAACACTTCTAATTATCAATATCAAATCACGTTGATACCTGGTGATAATTTTGTGATTAAGATTTATTACGTTTATCTATCTATAATCTTATATCTTTGTTTAATAAAGATCTCAAGTTATGATGATATTCCACATGATTATTTGTTATCTTAATTGCTTTATTTGTATTTAGAGTTTTATTTGTTTCATACAATTTTATGATTAAGAAATTTGTGTATTGCGTTTCATAAATGATTATGCGTTTCAATAATTCCTATCAAATAATCAATGAAGAATATCTTTAATACCAATCTTTTTAACACGTTTCAAGTTAAAGTGGCGATCGATTTTAAAATGTGCGACGATTAAACTGAAAGAATTTTTTTTAATAAAAACAAACCTCAACTATTTCATGATGAATTTATTTCTTCGTAAAGACAGAAAATTAATCAAATTATGATACATTTTAATAAGCTGTTATCCTTAACGAATAAATCGAGTAAATTGAGTGATTTAACTAAACTTTTTTAATAAAAAAAGCTGCAAAATAATCGGCGAATAGTAAAAAGAAATTAAAATACCGAATTCAGGGTTTACAATATTAAAGTCAATAAAGAACATAGAAATCATTACTTGTTCATCATTTTATTTTTTTATCATTTTTTTGAATCTATATTCATCTCCTATCGCTAGCACACGGCGAATGAACGTATGAGACCTGAACTGAGAATTGAAAGGTGCAGCAATTTGTCAATGTCACGGTGCTAGGATAGTCACAAAATTTGTTTTTCTTTTTTGTTTTGTTTGCTTATCTTACAATAATTTTTAATTGTTAAATTTTCTAATGTTTTTTTTGTTGTTACTTTTCTGTTATTACTATAGTATGTACAAAGTTCATCATTAACTTTTTATTATTTATGTTGTAAACATCATTTTAATTTTAATTTTTTTTGTTTTTTATATGTAACTTTGTCCCGAAAAAGATGTAAGGAAATAATGCTCAAAAATAATTGATTGATACCAAGTTTCTTTCAGAAATGTCTCTTGATCCTACATCAGCAATGCTATTCTAAAACTTTCAACTTTCATGTAATGAGAGCAATGAATATATGAAATAATAAAAAGGTTTTCATGGTGAACGAATCTTTCTAAAAGTAGAAAAAAAACACAATTTTTATAACCGTCTATCGTGGTTAATGATTATACTTTATCTCATAATTTTTTATGTTTATTATTATTTTACCTTCTCGGATATATAAAAGACATTTCAAGTGATAACTAAAATGTCTTCTTCATTTCTAAAGAGTTAAACAATTTTTTGTTTCTTTTTTGTGATCTCTTTATTAAACATTTCTCATCAATGATGATCGGCTTCTCCCGTGAAAAAGGAATTGACGCGACGTCTGATGACAATCGTATTTATTTAAATTCACATCATGTTGCCTACGCAATGTAGAATTTACGATCCATCACAGATCGTCTCTAGAAAGTATTTCCTTAAAAAGCTTTTTTAAAAAAAGAATTCATCTTTCGCCAGTTGTTTGAGTCACAGCGAGTTGAATGATCAATACTCAAACAAAATTTCTATCCACAGCTGATATCATCGTAGGTAAATGATCTTAAGACTGTTGATATCTAAAGTCGTTTATTAATCGACATCCTGACTCAGAAGCATGATGCTCAAAGTGAGAAAGATAGAGAGAAACTGATATCATTGCATTGCTCCTCTAAATATGCTACGTATAATAATTTATCAACAACTTGCACAATGTTTTGTAGGATTTGTTTTCGTTTTGTATTCAAAAGATCGCTTTTGAAGTGTATTTATTGACAGCAAATAAATTTGATGATAAAAAAACTTAAATTTGACAGTTCACAAGTATTCTAATCAAAAATAAAAAAGAAAGTTAATTAAAATTAATTTTCTTATTGACTACATTTTCATTTCAGTTATCATTTATTTATAAAAAAGGAAAGTGCTTTCAGTGTTTTGCATTTTCCTTGTATAAAAACGAAAGAAGGTGAAGAAACATGAAATCAAGTGAATGAATATTAATTTCCTCTAGAATTTTTATCTTTTTGTTGATGATGATGATGATTATGATAATGATGATGATGATGATGAATCAGATGTACGGTAGACTAAGAATTAAACAATATTCACAAGTTGCATCATTTGTTGCTTAACACGATTCTCGGGCATGTAATTCACATGAAGTAAACATCATCCCAAATTAGTATTATTTTCTGAACTCCTTCTCCATCTTCAAGTTTTGTTTTTGTGCAACTTAAGAACAACGTTTAAAACTTGATAGCTTCATCGAGTATAATTCATGATGCTTACACATTCTCATTAACTTGGAGCAAATTTATATTTATGTATTTATTTTGTATTTTTTTCCTTTACATTCTAAGAATTACGCAACATCTTCAACCATCTCGTAATCAATTTAATTCTTTTTTTGTATCTGATTACGCGCGGGAGGGAAAAAATAATATTTTCATGTTTTTTCTTCTTTCTTTTTTTTCTTCTAAAGTTTATTTTTAATTATTTTATGTCTGTATAGAATTTTGTAGAATTACTTTTTTTTTCAATTTAAATAAAGTTTTTTAAGCATTTCACAAATGGACTTCGCTATTCCTTCTTTTTCATCTTTTGTAATCACTTATCAGATAAAGTTACAATTTAATCTTTTTTTTTTGCATCTCAACAAACATCATGAGAGTTTTATTTATTTTTCGTTTTTCTTTTCTTTTTTCATATTTTAATTTGCTATATGAAAAATATATTTATCAATGGATTATTGTTTGTAGCTTGATTTTTAACTTCTTCATATCATCATCAGTTAAATTGCAAAGTTTTCATTTCTTTGACAAAAAAAATGTAACGTGAAGAAGAAATATTTCATTGTTTTAATCCTCTACCTTCATTAAACGACGATCAGATTTTGAAAAGAAAATTATGATGGTTTTTGACATAAGAAATATAAGAAGCGAACGCGAGCTGGACCTTTTATTGTAAATGTTTTAATAAGATCATTATTTGTGTTCTTATTTCAACTCAGTTTCACTTGGTTGCTTCTCCTTATTACGACGTTCATTTTCATCGTTTGTTGCACCCGAATGAGCGATTGCTGTCATGCCAGGATTTTGTAGTGAACGTTGTTTAAGCATTGTCCAGTCGAATGTGTAATCGTACTGATGGTTCAGTGTTCTGAATAGGATTCTACAAGTGAAAAAGAAATGAAAAATAAAACATTAATTACCGTCAAATTATTTGTAAACAAAAGAAAGAGAAAACGAAGGAAATATAAAAGAAAAGATTCATTAAAAGTTTCGTGTTCATTAAAAGAGTGTGCAAATGTTGATATGAGATGACCGGAAATTCAGAAATCGCATGTGAAATTACTGAATGATTTAATTTTAATTACATATAATTTTCTTAAAGAAATTTTCTCGAAAGTGTTGAGAAACTCCTCGAATCTTAAATGAACTCTTGATAACAACAACATTTACAACTATTTTCAAGAATATCGCTTTTGTTGACATTTCACTTGTGAATGACGACGTAAATTTTATTTCTCATGAAAACAAAACTTCGAGAAAATCATTCGAAAAAATTCAATATGAGTAAGTTTGGTTGAAGACAAAAACGCGAAGGTTGTCATGCCGTGTGACGCAAAATAATGATAAAAGCACAATTCACAAAGTTTTTTTTATTCTACGATAGAAAGGAACGTTCATGACTGCATGCCCGTCTGTAACAACAAATGTTCAACAACAGACTCTTTTATTTCTATGCTATTTTTAACTTTGAATTTACTTTCAAAATTGTTAAGAGCTACTGCATGACTATTTATATGAATATTTCAAACGCAGTAAAGACAAGAAAAACATGTCCATGTTGAATTGATACGAAAAAATAAAACAGACAAGAAAACAAAAAAGACTTCGTGTAACAATGACAAGAGAGTCAACGTATTTGTAATGACTTCTTATGATTACTTTTCAGGTAAAATGTGTAGGTGATGATGAATATAGAAACTTTAGTTCCAACAAATCAAAATGATTAACTTTCTCTGACGAAAAAAAACGCTAACTTAGCCCTTGGACTAACAACCTCAATACGAAAAATTTTCAGCAATAATAATTGAGTTACAAGCATTGTCAACAAATCGAGTTTATGCTTTTAATCAGCATAAGTTACCGTTTTTAATATTTATTTAAGCATGACTTGAAACGACATGAAATAGAATTCTCTGGCTAGGAATGTTGCGAAAGAAATGAAGGAAGGAAAAGCTGAAGGTTTTCTAAAAAAAAGCGACCCAAAAGATGACTTACTCCCTAAACTTAAGCCATTAAGGAAATAGCAGGCTTTCATTTTTTGATTATTTATTGATATTGCTCGCATAAGCAGAAGAATTAAGAGGAACCATTGGGTACTAATTTGTTTTATGAGCTTGAACACGTTACTTAGAGTGAACTTTTATTCTAAACGACATAACATTTATTTTCTTGAACTTATTCCACTTGTTGGTTGAAAAGTTTCAAATAACTAGTACAGACTTTTCTCATGTTTTAATGCACCTTATTGTATCACAATTTCTGCGCAATTCTCAAGCACAATTATCGCAACTTCTTGTGATTAAATAGCAGAAAAATAAAACACAAAATAGATTTTCAAATTATATAAGACAAGAGTTGGTAATGTCTGTGTCAATAAATTAAAAAGCAAAATAAAAAATAAAACGCAACACGTTTCGTATACATAATTGCCATCTTGAATATCATTAAATTGATCGCAAATTGATTTTTTAAGGAAAATACTTTTTTTTCTCTTTTCCTGAACTATAAACTGGCAACGTCGCTTACTTTTGATATGACCGCAGTTACAAAATTTCTGTATTTAAGAAGAAAAAAACCTTCGAAAATTGCCAAGCGCTTTTAAAAAGAAAAACTTTACTCAATGATTTTCCACGAAGTTTTTTTTAATCATTTCTAACGATGAACAAATTGAGGATTACTTTTTCGTTGGTGGCATTTCAACGAAGACGAATTTTTTTTTCATGTTCAAAGAATTTCTCACCAACTTCTATTAAAATGGTTTGATTAAATTAATGATTTCGATATTTTGCGCCTTTGAAAATTCAACTTGGCATTTATGTCAGAAATTGATCTCGCAATATTTTCCATTTAAAAAAATTGATTTTGTTATCAAATCAATGTGCGACTTAAAAGATCTGAGCTTGGCAATGAGGGGATGAAGAAACAGAAATAATGAAATCGAATTCTTATGCATGATAAGATGAAAGAAAAAATTGAAAGTTAAATTTATTTTTCAAATTCGAAGAGTAGAGAAAAATGAAATTTAGTAGGAGAAATTATTATCTCATTTCGTCTTGTATTCCTCTATTGTCATCTAAATTACTTGCATTGTAAGTTGACGAAACGAAAATGAGAAAAAGAAGAAAGAAAAAGTTTGTTTGTTTTCTTATTTATTTAATATTTTTATTTTGTGGTAACTGAACAACAGCCATCACGAAATGTGTGTTTAAGAAATAAATAAAAGTGAAAATTTCTTATTTATTTCTTTTTACCATTTAAGAATGTGATTCGTCTGATATTTACTCATGGGTTGTTTGTCATGACGGCCATTTAGCAAATCAACGAACTAGATTTTTCTTTTCTTTCTTTGGATGGAAGCTGAATAAACTCAATAGATTGGACTTTTTTTATTTCTTTTTTGAAAAGACGGCAAGAGTCAACAGTTGTTGATCGCTTCATCATCATCATCATCTCTCAAACACATAAAGCGATACAATTGTGAAACTTTTTTTGTTTATTATTTCATTATTTCTCAAGCAATGCAAGTCTTGTGAATCGATCGTGTACTTGCAGTTTTGCATCGAGTTCAGGGTTGCGAAATTGAAAATTTTCTGTTATTCAATCTATTTTTAGTAAATTCAGTTGTTGTTTTGCTTCAGTGAATGAAGTTGAGAAGTAAACAGTTTTGTTTGTTGTAATCATCTGGGAACACTCGCATAGCCCTACGCAAATCATAAAAGAAGTTAAAGCACATTGTCTTCAGTCCCACATAGCCCCGAGATGGCCTTTGACGGGAGTGATTCTTCAAATCTTCTCCCATGCAGAACTTTTCACCTTCACATCCTCCCTGACATATTTTAAATCGTCAGTGTATCGTGTTAGATACTTCAAAATAGTTTCAGATGATTGAAGAGTTTTTTTTTCGCTCTTAGTTTTCTGTGTCGTACTTCGATCGCATTCCTTGCGTGGTCTTATCGAAGCTTAATCAAACAGTGAAAGTTTGTAAACAATAACGAGCATAGCAACGAAACTATGGAGACAGTTTTATGACAAACGATGTCTGATAATTCATGCTATCAATGTGTGGCAGAGAAAGACTTCAAAAGTAAATTATTTAATTTGAAAACGGTATTGTGATTTGTATTTCTGCTACTTCCAGTGACTGCTCCGTAAATCACATGTTTACATGCTTTTTCTGTTTTTATTTTCCATTTCATGTTCTTTTCTTTTCGCAACTGACCTACTTTAGTTGTGTGCTTCTATAAACGCGTAAAAAGGCATTTATTTTCCTTTTTAAAGCTGTCAATCGCTGATTTTTTCTTTCTTTTTTTTTGTATTCTTTACGCACATTTGACGGTTGCTTTTAGGGTAACTTTAGGCACATAAAGCTCATAATTTTCGGCACTAAGACAAAGAGAAATCCGCGACTCTATTTAGCAATGTTGCGATTAAATGTTTAAAAAAAATTTTCAATTAAGTAAAAGCGAAAACCAGATGAGGAAGTTGCAAATTTTATGATTTTGTTTTCTCTTTTTTTACCATTTTTTCTTGCATTCATGTCAATGTTTGCTGCTTAACACAATGAAAGACGAGGCTGACAAACATTTTTTTTCCTTTCCATTATAAATTGGAGCATCGCAGTTCTTTTTTACTTTACTCTTGCCAATTTCAAAGTTCTCATGTGTGTCGTGGTTCTTGTACCTTTTGTTTAGTTTTTTTTATGAAACATGGAACGAAAAAGTTTCTGTTATGAAGTCAGTCGCTGGAAAAATGAAGAAGAAATGAGAGCGAACTTTGAATACTTCTCTTTGATGTCGATTTAATATCGTGGCCCCAAAAAAAGAAAAACAAAGCCAACGAAACAAGAAACATTCTGACAGAACCAGCGAGGTTATTGCTTCATTGATTTCTCTGTCAACTCGATTTCAAAATAAATTTTCCGCATACTAACATTAAATTCTATTTTTCATCAAAAGCTTTTGTGTGTTCTATAAATAATAACAACCGAAGGGAAGTCAACGTGATCTTTAGATAAGTACGATAGGACGAATTATGTAGAAATTTCAATTTTGAAAAAGAAAAGCATTACCGAATAGTCTTAAATTGAAATCATTCACATTTTTGTGGCTTTTGGCAATGTCTAATGTTACGTTATAAATAAACTTTAAACGTGGGAGCCTCAAACATAAAACCTTCAACATGCCCTTTCCAGTTTATAAAAAGCTTAACTGGCTGTGCTAAGTTTAACTCGTTTGCGAGAATTTCGTAATTCCGCATGTTTCAATTGCTTATTTTTGTTTTATTTTGAGAGAGCTCATTCGATTGGCTGAAATCAATCAACAATAAACAGCACTGCTTGTTGCTAACTGTTGGATCATAAGAAATATCTACGGATGATAAAATGGAAATAGAATGAAACTGAAATCAACATTTTCGTAGATTGATGAGTGTGAAGAGCAACCCAAAAATTAAAGAAAAAGGTCAAAAATAAAATCACTTGAGTAAACAACAAGTACAGATTTACTTTAATGCAAATTCACTTTCTAATGAGATGATAAATGAATAAAAGAAAAGATGAGATTATAAAACTTTTCTGATGATGATGGAAAAGGAAACTTTTAAAATTGTTTTAATATTTGAAGAGCTTTTGAGTTGAGAAACAGACGCGAGAACTTTTTCGACAAAAGAAATCTAGGCTTTTGAACTTGCCACCCACGAATTCAAGAAATTGAGTCGCAATACAATCTACATAACATTACAAGCAGTTTTGACGTTGTCTTTGTATCCTTCAATTAACAGACAACAATACAAGCATTGAAACAAGAATTTTTCGGAGTTTGATCCTCGAAAATGAAAATAAAAGCAATCATGAAGATATTTAAACGGCAGTCATTGTGTGCTGATAAATAAGAGGAAAACAAAGACGATAATTGCTAGGTCATTAACATAACGACTCCTCTAATCGACAGCATTAATTCGAGCGAGTGTAAGCCTTCTCCAAAGCTATTCAAAGCTTAATTAATTTCTCGAGAATCTATCGTTCGTCTCTTCCAAGTGTTTTATCTGCTTTCGTCTTACAATCTAAATTCTGACGAGCAGAATTTCCCGCAAGGCTTTTTATTTTGATCATAATATTGTGATGCATTAATCTGAAGCTCTAGCAATGATTTGTAGAACGTATCTGGCGTATATTTAATATCAGCATATTATCATGATTATTATATTAACTGTTTATTCTTTCTCGTGCCTTTTATTACCTGCCTCTTCAATATTAATCATAGCAAGCGTTATAAAACTTGAAAAACGCTTAGAATCATTTCAAACTTTAAGATTTCTTCTTAAAAAACATCAAATATTCTCTTATCAAGTAAGAATAAAGTTGAATTAAATAAAAACTTGATTCTCAATACAAGAACTTCATTTTCACTCTCGTTATGCGGAAAACGAATGAAACAAGTTTGTTGTGTGTTCAAAACAAATGCACATCACACTATAAGCAATCGAATTCCATTATAAACTTTGGTCACAACCACACAATACTTTAAAGCAAGCGACCAAAAGTGGACTTCATCAACTTAATTCCCCTCACAAGCGAATAAAAAAAGTTTTTCTTGGTATCGTTCACTCGCTCATGCGATATAACGAGCTTGTTTTTTTCTCTTTTACACTATCTGCCTTCTACAGAGAATATTAACAAGCGGTAGAGTGTCTGGAAGTGCTTGGCATAAAGCAAAATTATGGAAAAGTCGAATACGCTATACTTATAAAGTATTCATCCACCTAACTGTTTTCCTATCAATAAACCAGTAGACGGAATCTTATGTGGGAGCTGAAGTTAAATTTAAATTATTGTTCTTTTATAGCTTATGATTGGCGTGTTGTTGTTATCGAATTAATCACTAGTGGTAATGATAAATTTAATTACAATTCGAACTATCTACTTTTATTTTCAAGCGCGCGATGACATTTTGTTGCCTGAAACGATCATTAAACATCAAAACGAACAACTAATTTGAAATGAAATTAATGAGCTGAATAATGTTGCAGCATTATTGGGTGAAATGGAGAAGGAAAAGAAAAGAAAGCAAGAAACAAAACTTGATCAGTTTATGACGAAGAAAACATCTGAGATGTCAAACTACAAAATTTGCATATCCTTTGATCTAAATCAGTCTCTAACTGGTTTGATAACTGATGAATGTTTATGTTTATGAAAAAAAAAAGTATCACTAACCCAATGTAATTAATCTGACATGTGTGAAACTAATCCAGATTCATCTAGAGATGAAAGTACAGAACTTACATAGTATTTACAGGTAGATGAAGATAATTAAAATAAATCAAGATCATCATCTGTTAGCTCATCAACATTGTAATAATAAAAAAACAGAAAGGAACGTATAAAGCACAAAAATCTTAAATACAATGAAAAGATAATTTAAAATTGTCTTGAAAATTAAAGAAATAATGAAACAAAGAGTGGAGTTGTTCGCCATCAACGTTACATTAACTTTTGCTTCCTAACTAGCAACAATTTCAAAAAACGACTGCGGTAAATAGCTTTCTTTTGAGGAAGAAGAGGTTTACTGGATTTTATTTTCGATTAGATGAAAAAGCAATTGTTTAAGTTTCCGTTTAGTTTTGTGGCCTTTTTTCTCTTCGATTTCATTTCCCGCACATTAATGATAACTTTTCTTTCAAGTTAACATCGAAGCAATTTTCTCGTACAGTTTTATATTTCTCTTCTTTTCAGTAAGGCTTCTTTCCGCCATCGTTCGAATGGGCTTTACCTCCGTTAGTATAGGAGAAACATAAAAAAAGTTATTAAAAAAACTTGCAAAGTTGCCAACTTATCAGGTTCTTGAAACCAGATTTTTTGCTCAAGTA
Organism: Clunio marinus; assembly: GCA_900005825.1. Lineage (NCBI taxonomy): Eukaryota > Metazoa > Arthropoda > Insecta > Diptera > Chironomidae > Clunio > Clunio marinus. Next base: position 1,102,365 of record CVRI01000004.1, read on the forward strand.
AACTGAAATCTTTAAGACTTCATCAAAAAGGCATTGCAAAGTAGATATTTAATTTCTAGTCACATATTTTTAAAGACATTCATCAGTCAATGTCAGAAATAAAGAATTAGAAGAAAAAAATATTTGAAATTGACGCTTCATGCAGCAACAACCAAAAAAGAATCAAAAACTAGCAGAAGAAAGAATCACAAAGTCTAACGGGATCACCGGTAAAATGTCGATTTTTTACATTTCATCCGACATAATGCTGCAAGCTATTCCATCGCAGAATTTTCGTCGATGAGTAAAAGTTGTGTCTTCCTTACATGGTATCTTAACTGAAATATTTTCATTCAACATAATTTTTTGGGGAACTTTCGAATTTATAGTATAAACACAAAAAAAAGTTTTATCAATATATAAATTGGGAATTTTTATTAATTCCATTTTTTCTTGTTTTGTATCCGTGATTTAATGGCTGACAAAGATTTCGTTGTGAACCTTTTGAGGTAATTTTTTTGTGTTCTTCATGCCAAAGTTCGTAACCACTTGATTGTTTTTCTTAAAGGGGCTTAAATCTTGCTTACAAAGCACTAGAAATATCGCTAAGCAAACAAATACAATTGTAGCTAACAAGATTCTTCCACTCAATGCTTTACCTGTTCTACATGTACAGTACAAGCAGTCCTTCGATGACGTCTAACATCTAAAAACAAAACATACTCTGGAAGGATGTAAACGACATGACAAATGGTCAGGAGAAAAGTTTCTCTCGTTCTACTTGCATTGTGAAGAAACGGAAGAACAAAACACCTGATTGCTAACAGGTAAAGAAACCATGATTGGCTTTCTATGTCACATGTTCATAAGCGTGGAAGTCCTTCTCGTTCCACTACTCTCTACATAGAATTTTCGTCATTCTGATATTTTTTTCTTTCGGTTTCGTAAGCCACAAAAAGCGATGGCATGGTGTAGATAAATATTAAATTTCACGTACTTTAATGCCCGTCAAGAACAGCAGTCGATGACAAAATGGATGCAACACATCTAATGCTGTGTCAGTTAATTTTATGAGCGAGTATTTTTGTACAAATAGCTTTTTTGCCCTCGCAAAGACACGTGTAAAGAAGCTTCTGACGACGCTGCTTATTTTTGTATTGAAAGCAATCTTATTAGCACAAGAAAGAAGATGTTCTTTGTCTACTGAAGGTATTTTAGGCATAACAATCAGCGATTGTCAATTCGTATTCACCTTTGTGAGTTGAAACTTTGTTTTTTGGCTTCTTGATTCTCAAATATCTATGTAGATATATTAAAAGTTTTGTTGTGTTCGAAAATACTCTAATTAGCTACGAGTTTCCTATTGCGAAGTAACCTTCATAGTCTTCAAACGAAATCAAGAACATTTACTGGTTAGTGTCTGTCATCACACCAAATCATGAGTTTTAACTTAAAACATTTAAAATCGAAAATTATTTTGTTTGGAGAAATGTTTTCAAATTAAAATGAAGAAATGAAAAGAAGAGAAAAAATCGATTTGAACTCAGCCAACCGCAAATTATCGAAAATAAATATCTTGGGTAAAGAAAAAAGTTCTCTCAATGTTGAAAGGCTCATAAATGTATGATGTTTGGTTTTGTTATTTCATTGGTGTTATCATTTTCAGACGCTTCATTTTTTCTTCATGTTTTCCATCGTCTCAAATTGACTACAAATTTTTTTTTCTTCCTTTCATCATCACGTTCACCGCAACACAAAAAAGCAAAGAGAGATAGTTGAATAGATTTAATATTTTAATAAAGTTTCCTTTTAAAATTTTTGTCCGATAAGGTTGAAACTTTAGTTGAAGGTCAATTCAGTAAACATGCGATGAATAAAAAGAAAAAACTAAAATTGAAGTTATAAAAAATTTATCAAAAGCTAATCAATCAAAGGAAAAAGTCATCAGCAAGTTATGTAACTCGTGAATCGAGTTTCGCTTTTGCATTACCGCGCGGAAAACATTTTGCAAATGTTTCTATCTTATATTAAATGGTTTAGTATGGACGACAAACACCAGCATAACTTAGCCAAACCCTCATCAGCTTATAGTGAATAAAGTAAACTGTTTGCATTGTGAAACATTCTGTTGGCGTTTGCAGATTTCAAGAAGTTTTGCATTGAATTGTTTTCTTCTTTTTTGAATTTCAAATCGCTATCATGATGGAAAATCATTGAAAAAAGTCATTTTATGTTAGAAGCTAGAAATTCAGTCTTTTTTTCTCGATATTCAATGAACATCCTGAGGATGAACGAAAACTTGCTTTAGCTACCCAACAGGCTCAATGCTCTGTTTATATTATTTATTCTTTTTCTCGTTCTTTTCAATATTTCTTCAATACTCATAAAGCGAACACGGAACACAAAAAAAGTGTGCATGAAAATGGCAACAAAGCAGAGTTGAACGACGGTTTAAGGTAACGCGTAAGTCAAACTGATGTGGGAGTTGAAGAAGCATTTATTGAAAACCAACAATCAAATAAATCGAAATAAAGATTGATATAAACATTCGTAGACGTTTATCTATGACTAAATATTCTCATCAGTTCTTTGATTTCTTTACCAATTAAGTGGAAAGCTAGAGTCGAATATGTTTGTGAATACGCTCAAGAATAGGTTAGCAAAACTGTTCCGGGTTGTTCGAAGCAGAAACAAAGATCATTTTATCATACGCGACTAATGCAGAATATTTATTAAGTCTAGAGAATGCGATTGAATGTGTGTACGTCTGAGTTAAAAGAAAACTGGAACTTAAGCTTCTTCAATCCCATGATAAAGTGGAAAAATTTATTATTGGAATCCCACAGCATCACTTTTGTTATCAACGTTGCTATATTAATAAAAGAAATTCAATTAATCTATTTATAAGGATTGTAATAAGAGCGACATGATTGATGAAATGCATCCTGGCATTGATATTATTTCACAAAGTGCGTCAATCAAAGCTTGACCATGTTGTGTTGTCACATTGCGAATCTTTTTCTGTCGGACGACAACAAAATTTGCTTAAACTCTTTCACGAATTGATGTTAGTCATTTTAGCAAGAATAACTGATTCATGTGTAAATGTTTTATTGGTCGGCGTATTTTTTTATATTTTTCGTTTCTCATTTTTCCCGAGACGTAATTTATTTCTACTGATAACACCACACACAATTTGTTCTTTTTTTTTTCTTTTACGTTGTGCTCTTATTTGAACTCATTGAGGCGTCAAATATCAAATGAACGAATATTTTTACGATTCCTCCAACACCAGAATGACTGATAATTTTCTATTATCATATAAAGTTTCATCCTTTTTCTCACCCAAGAATTTATTTCTGATAAAAGATAACATTTCCATTCTTTCAGATATCTTTACAAATGCAACGTTGTCAGATTTCAATTTTCATTGTTTTATTATTGCACAAGTAGAGATCTTTTTACATTTCTACATGAGTGAATGAATGATGGATAGGAATTATAAGAGAAAGTTGAGAGACGTTATAAATCCTTACATACTTTTTTACAATTCATAATTCAATATCATTGTTATCAATGGATCTTATTGCTTATGGAAATGAAGTATTGATTTGAAATTTTAATGAAAACAAGTGATTTTTACTGTCATAAGCTCTTTTGCACAATCAAGATCAAGTTGATGAAAGAAAGAGTTTCACAACATGTGCTAAAAGGCGATGTCAATTTTGAAAGGAAAATTAACACAATAAGCTTCGAAGGCTTTACCATTCATACCATTCAATCTTTTAAATGCTGCATAAGTATAAATTGAAAATAAATCATTTCCATTTGGCATTTGTAAAGTTTGACAGAACACCAGAAATGGCAAAATGAGAAGCTAAATGGATTGAACTTTAATGTTTAGAATTTTATTCATTAAAAGTTTGTTCTTTGCAAGTAGTTGAGAAATATTTTTGAAAACAGTACAGACAATTCAAACTTCTTTTCGATATGACCTTTTTTAAAGCATTATACCGGTTTAGAAATAAAAATTCACTTAGAGAAGACATGCCTTTACTTCATCATTATTTCTTTCCCCATAAGAAAACTTTTGCACTGCTTCAAGCTATCAAAGATGAAGAAAAATATTTTTACGACTTACAAGGCACTCAAATTGTAGCGCTTAATTTCACAGTAACCATCATGTTCCTTTTTCAATACCTCATCTTTTTTATAAGACTTTTCAAGTGCGATCAAGAATCGCTTTTCGAGAAAGAGAGAACACAAAAAATATTCCCACAAACATGAAACGGTGAGAAAGATTACCAAACAACGCGGAGCCAAACAGAAAAACGAGAACAGAACAAATGAAAAAGAAAAAGTTTGATGACTCACCTAAATAATTGCCGCAGATACATGTAATCGGGACTTTCCTCAAAGCGCAAACTTCGACAATAATTGAGATACATTGCGAACTCAGCTGGAAAACCTTTACAGAGAACTTCGATAGGCGTTGACATTTTCTTTTCTGATATTTTCTCATATTTCTGCTTTTTGTTGGTGGCTTTCAAGCCTTGCCAAGGAAGTGAACCTCGATTGAAATACATCATCACGTAGCCTAAGGATTCCATGTCGTCACGACGCGACTGTTCTATGCCCAAATGAGCGTTAATTGATGCATAGCGGGCGGTTCCAGTGAGGTTCTTGTCTTCACGATAAGTGATGTGAACACGAGAACGAAAATCGCGATATTTCTTGGCTAATCCGAAATCGATCATAAAGAGCTTGTTGCAATGACGTCCAATACCCATGAGGAAGTTATCAGGCTTTATATCACGATGAATAAAGTTTTTTACATGAAGATATTCTAGACGACCAATCATTTGATCGACAAGCATAAGAACGGTTTTGATTGTGAAATGACGACTACAGAAATTAAATAAATCTTCTAGTGATGGACCAAGGAGATCCATTACGAGAATATTGTAGGTTCTTTCTTGCGTAAAGCATCTTATGTGTGGAATTCCGACGCCTCCATGCAGCACTTTGTACAATTTGTACTCATAAAGAAGTTGAGGATGGCGAGCCATTACATTTTCAACTTTCAATGCGACTTCTTCGCCATTTGTGATGTTAATTCCTAAAAATATATCACCAAACGAGCCACTTCCGATTTTTCGTATAATGCGATATTTATTCGCGATCATCATATCACTCATCATCGTTGTCATTTTGGTGTTGTTATTTTCTCTTTTTCACCACGAATATTACTTGCCCTTTCTTGGAATTATTTTTTTAAGCTTCGACAATTTTTTTTTCTTTTCTTCTACCTCTCTCTCTCACTCGCACTCTTTCTTTTGAAAAGAAGAATATTGAAATCCTTCAATAATCCATTTAAACCAAAAATAATTCACTTCTTTTGTTTTTACTTTGAAGATTGTAAAACGTTTTTAAGTTTCACGCTATTCTTTACCTTCAAACGATCAATTTTGATAGGAAAATTTACTTTTTCTTGTTTGACTGTTCTTTAAATGTCGAGAGTCGTGAGTCGAAAATTTCAAGTGGCCGAAAGCTACGCGACTTAGAAGATTCGACAAATTTGAACTGTTTTGAACTAAAAACATACGTTTATTTGAATTCTTTGAAATTTCCGTTAAACTTTTCCATAATGAAATATTGAATTTAAATAAATTAGGTACATAGGTAGGTATTTAAAATTTGTCAAATAAAATAAATATTCATCATCATATTTAAAAGAAAAATAAAACAGAAAAACAATTTCCCTCTTTATATTTTCTGTGAAACAATTTTTCATAGAGATCTTTGTTTAATGTGACTATCATTAATTAAAACTTTTATATAAGTAGGCTAAATACAACGAAAACAAATAATCTTTAAAGCGACACTCTAAAGATGTTTAAAATAGAAGGAGAGATACCCGAATAAATTTCTTGTCAATATTTACAAATACATTTTGATCAAACCAAATTCAAATTTCGAATACCTACCTAATTTGAAGTTGATAATAGCAGCATTACGTAAGTGTAGGTAGATATAGAAAGCATTCGTAGTACACGTGTTACTAAGAGAATGAGCATTTATAAATTAATTTATTTTCAAGTCTAATAATTTGGGACTTTGTCCAAACTCTAATTAATTTTTATCATCCATCAACCGATAACAGTTCTTCAATCTCTTTCTTCGAAGAAATAAAATGGTTAAATTTATAATAATTAATTTTAAAGCTATTGTTCATTCAATTCTATGGATATAAAACAGAATAATGTACACATTTTATACGAAATTTCTATTCAATGAACATAAAAGATGGACAACGAACTTTAGATCAGAAAATAATGAAAATCAAGATGTAAACATTACAAGAGACTGCGCAGTAATTTCAAGAGAGGAAAAAAATCGTTCCAACACATTGAAAGTCCAATATTGAATCTATATAAACATAAAGCGAAATACAATGCAAGGAAATATTTGAGAGCATGAAGTTTGCATGAATTTGTGTAAAAATACAATTTTGTTTTCTGATATTCCTCAGCCACGGATTAACTCTGAGGGTAAAAAGTGAGAGAAAATAGGTATTTTCTAGCTTTAGTTCACTACTAAGTTTGACTTCATATGGCTCTCGCGCGTAATATATAAAGGTTCTGTTCGTTTTTCTCCGATTCAATGTGAAAATTTTGTAGTGCATTTTATTTTCATCACAAATTCAGTGCAAAGAAGTCAATAAAAGTTAAAGAAATCTCTTTAATTACAATAGACATTTCTTGATATTCATTCAGATTGAAATGACGAATGGAATTGTACGAGCCATTAAGAGAAATCTTATTTCTCAACTTTTCATCGCATCCACGATTCTAACATCCGGTGCAATCATCAATGTGATCCAAGTTCTGTTGCACATCTTAGTTAAACCCGTCAACAAACGTTTGTTTCACAGATTGATGTATTACGTCAGCTGGACATGGTTAGCCCGTAAGTTCAATTTTTATTCTTCTACATTCTGTTTTAGTTTATCGATTTGTTCGACCTCTACGAATGTTCTTTGAAACAACACAATTTTAATTAATTTTCTTCAAAATTATAGAATGTGTGTTCATCGCTGATTTTTGGTCGAATACTGAACTCATAATATATTGCAAGAAGGAAGTTTTTGATGTGCTGGGCAAGGAGCATCATTTTACTCTCATGAATCATTGCTATGAGATTGATTGGCTTATTGGATGGTTGGTGCTGGAAAAGTTCGGATGCCTCGGTAACGCCAGAGGATTCATCAAAAATGTTATCAAATACATTCCAATTTGCGGATGGTTCTTTGGATTTGCTGAGCATATCTTTCTTCAACGTTCATTCGAGAAGGATAAGGCTGTGATTGAAGAAAGATTGGACGATATTTTACAATATCCTGACAATTCATGGACGGTTGTGACTGCTGAAGGAACAAGATTCACAAAGGAAAAGCATGAAGCGTCTCAAAAATTCGCTTCTGAGAGGAATATGGTACCATTAAAACATCATTTGATTCCTAGAGGAAAAGGTTTCATTACTTGTGTTCCTATTCTCAAAAAGTACAAAAACTTATCAGTTTTAAATCTTCAGTTAGCCTTCGATAAAAGCGCAAAGGTTGAGCCGACATTAGTGAATCTGTTACGTGGAGAAAAGGTTGTGGCGCATGTGTACATAGAGCGAATATCTATTGATAACGTTGAGCCGACTCAAGATTATTTGAATAAAATGTATCAAGAGAAGGATGAGATTCAGGACAGTTTCTTGAAGTTTGGAAACTTTTTTGAAGGACTAAAACAAAAGCCAATTGATGGCATTCGAATGAAACCACGTTTGTGTGTTGCTGTTAATACTTTATTATGGTTTGCTTTGAACCTATCATTTATGTTATATTATGCTACCAAAATGATTCTCGCGGGACGATTCGTGTTCCTGCTTTCCATTAGTGGGGGAGTCATTGCTTTGTGTAAGTTAATTAATTATTCAATATCAACTTCCGTTTACTTATACATAAATCAATACGCATTTATTTTAAAAAATAGTTTACATCATGATGCAAAACATCATACGTCACTCAAAGGTCAACAAAGGATCCCAGTATGGAAAGAAATAAAATAGCAATCGATTCGAATAACACTAGGGAACAATCATGATGTATGCAATACCTACAACATTGTACGAAGTAGTCTATAATTTATCGATTTGAATCGATTTTCACAGAATAAACAAACTCTTTAATGAATTAAAATTTATTATTTCTATCTTGACGACGACTCTTTTTTGACGTAATTTTTGAAGATATATTTAACACCTGCTTTTTCAAATCTTATCAGTGAAACCATAAGCTGAGGAATTAATTTCACTGACAACAATTTCATCAAAAATAAGTTTTGCAATGTTGAGAAATATCCAATTACTTAATCAAGGATATTGCACAGACACGTGGTAAAGTCAATTTGTAGATCAATAAATATAGCAAAGAAGTACTTTCACATTAATTAAATGTACACTTTACTGTCAATCGCGTGTTTCGAGGATATCCCTGAACTTTATTATTCAAGATAATTTTAATAATTTGTCCATTCTTTTGAAACTTTTACTTATGCGATGACGCAGTTATTCGATTGACGTGGAGCTTCCAGTCATCATCATTATTATCGAGTAATTTTATGGATCTTAATCTAAACTTCTGGAACGCATGCTTTTATTTGGTGAAATTTGATAAGGTTCCATTTATCATTTGAAATCGGCTAATCCACTTTTTAATTCACCTTCGAAGTCTTTTATGAAAAGTCTGAAATAATTCGACTTAAACTTTTAAGTTTAAATTTAACGAAACTTTATTTTATACATAAATGTGACATCAAGTTAACATTTTGCTTTTAATTGACTATCGATTCACGAACGTAAACAAGCATATAAGCATTAGTGAATTCTCGATTATCACCATAATTGTAGTCAATTGCTGATGATTTTGCAACATCTGACACTACATCATCATGGAATTTGAACCAATTTCCATCGAGTTTTGGATTAATGAAAGCAGCGTAATGTCCATCATGTTCACTATCTGAATGGGATAGAACTGCATAGAGAACGTATTTAACCGGCGTATTTTTTGCCTTTTTTAAAAACTTATTTAAATCTAGATTTTCATAAAATTTGAAGACATCATTGCACTTCACAGATTCTTCTGCAATCGGATCGTATTCGAAACGAAGTAAATGGAAATGAAGAATTGTTGGAAACGATGTGAAGATGACACGTTTTTCCGCTTTATCTGAGTCAAAATTTATGATTTTCGTTGAAATGTAGTCATTCAATGAATTGGTTAAATTAGCCATTCCTTTGACTTTCAATTGAATACTGAAGAATGTTTCCATTTTTGTGCCTACGTAAGTTAAATTTTTGTGCGTAATATAAGAAATTGTTTTCCCTGCAAAGAGTTTATCGATTGTTCCTTCATATGATGAACCTTTGAAAGAAAGATGTTTAGTGATTAATTATTAGATAAAACATTGAACACTCACCTTTCATTTTTGTTTGAAGTTTTTCCAGAAGAACATGAAGAAACGCATGAGCCCCATCTTGGGCATACAAGTCTTGGTCCCATCCCAAACTCTTTATAAACTTTTTAGTACCAACTGGTTTGCTGGAGAATTCCAGATCGTGAAAAATTCGTTGTAAAGCAAGAGCAACAGAATTATTAACATCATCAATTTTTGTTGGAATTTCATGAACTTTCTGTTTAAATTCATTGATGAAGAAGAGAGTTTGAAGAACAGAATTCATGTAACATGTTTTTTCATTTTTCTTAAGTCCTACATAGCCTGTCATTTTTTTTGAATCCCAATTGGCATTATATGGTGCATGAGCTTGGATATGTGCTTCTAAGATGACCGTATCGTCCTTTACATAACCTTGATCTGGATCGAGAATATCTGTGAGGATATGATATGAAGAGTAACCCCAGCTAGCACTTATATTGGAGAAAGTACAATGATAAGTTTTAGACATATTTTTCACATTCTCCTTGAAGCTTATCATTCTCAAGTCAACAGTAGCCGAACAATTCCAATTTAAATCATCTCGAAACGTATTCGAATCGATATCTGGTTCACAGCATAGATGGAATCGCAACGTTTTGCTATCATAATCAGTCTTAGCCTTAATTTTCCATAGTAATCCTCTAACGTAATGCTCATCCGAGAAAATATCCTTTGTTACTTTACTGAAATTTACAATTTTCAATTGAAAAGTTGCCTCGCTTTGAAGTTTATTTCCCACATTTTGATCTGAAATGATCTCTGTAAGGTTGTAAATTGATCTTTATTGTTATTTATTTAATGATCTTTTACCCCAATTTTCATCTTGTTTTACTACCGTTTCCGATTTTTCTAATTTTATTAACGACATTATTCAGATATTTTTTTGATTGGATTTTTGATCGGAGCTTATTAGGATGCTAATTGTCTGAAATCTTATTTTGGAGTGATAGCAAAATTACAAATTTGCCTTCAGGTAAGTTTAAAATGAAAAGAGACAAAGGGAATTAAGAGAGAATGAATGAGATATGAAAGTAGCTACCTATTTGCAGGAATAATTGTTTCTTCTTATTATCACAAGTTGCTGATAGCTTTAGATGATCTTTTAGAAATGAACCTTAAATTTAACGGTCAAATATTCAAATTTATTTCCGTCCGTTCAGCCACAAAGTTTTGTGACTTAGAAAGGTTTGAACAGCACATAATTTTGATTCGCAAAATAAATTCACATAAATGTTTCAAAATCGAATTAAGACGATTCAAACACATTTAAAATGGCTAAGGAATACGATTACCTTTTAAAAGTGTTGCTTGTTGGTGATTCCGATGTTGGAAAGACCGAAATACTGAATAATTTAGACGAAGATCCATTAAATGAAGAAGGTGAGAAATAAAAACAAAAACATTAATTCGTTTCAGCTAAAGCTTATCGAATTATCTTACAGCTACTTACAAAACCACAATAATTTTACTTGATGGTAAAAGAGTGAAACTACAGGTGAGTTTTTATTCCTGAATTAATGATGTGGAAAATTTTAATACGCAATATCAGAATTTTCTTGCATTTTCATGATGTTTTTTTCTTCTTTTTATTCTTCTTTTAGATTTGGGATGCGAGTGGACAAGGTCGTTTCTGCACAATAATTAGAAGTTATTCAAGAGGCGCCCAAGGCATTATTCTAGTGTACGATATCACCAATAAATGGAGTTTCGAAGGAATAAACAGATGGCTAAAAGAGGTTGAGGAGCATGCTCCTGGTGTTCCAAAGGTTCTTGTAGGAAATAGATTGCATCTTGCATTTAAACGACAAGTTGCAGCAAAGCAGGCTGAAAGTTATGCAAGTCGACATAAAATGTCGTGTTTTGAGATTTCTCCACTTTGCGACTTTAATATTAGGGAGTCTTTTTGCGAACTTGCAAGAATGGCTTTGCACAGAAATGGCATGGAGAGAATATGGAGAACAAACAAAGGTAGATCAGTTTATTTTTCTAATCTCATGAATGGCAAACAGGTTTTTTTTAACACCCACATAATTGCAGTTTTATCGCTTCAAGAAATGTGTTGTCGAACCATAGTCAGAAGAACGAGAAGCGTTTACTCAATCGACACGTTACCTTTACCACCATCAGTGAAATCCCATCTAAAGTCCTACGCATTGACAACAACTCGTAACAATTGTCCGAACAACATAGTTAATAGTGCAAAGAATATCACGTGTAAGTCACCAACTAGTAAGTTTAGTGCAAAAAACAACTGCAGTATATCGTGATTCCAATCAAAAATATGTTCTTGATGTTAAAGACTCGTTAACTGTTGCTGCAGCCACAGATATCTTCATTTTGTTTTTAATATTTACTGAAGTAAAACAGTTTAGTTGTTAAGAATCCTTTTCCAAAAAAAACAAACGTTGATGACCGCGTTTCTTAATTTTTATTCCTTCAGTTTTCTTTGATTTCATCAATTCCATTTCTATCTTTGACATCAGTTATTATTGACAATAGTTATTCACGTGTAGCATACATTACGGCCATATGGGATTTTCTAGTTTAATTAACATTGTTGATTACACTTAAAACATATTTTACAATTGAAATAATCGTGAAGCAAAATTTGCTGGAATTTAAAGAAACAAAAAAGGAATTTTCATAGTTGCTGTTGAACAGACAAAATCTTATTATTGAAAGTTGTAAATGTTTCACAAAAAAGAAATTATTCTCACATTAAAATGTAAGCAATAAGAAACACTTGGTGGAGAATTTGTCGAGAAATTCTTTCGGGAATCTCGAAGTTTAGCTTGAAAGGAAAAAAAGTAGAGATACATGCGACATAAAATATCTTCAGGAATTTTCTATGAATATTATGAAAAGTTTGTATTTATTCAATTTCCTTTATATTTCATCTTTATAATTCTCCCCACAATATTTAGTCATACCACCAGTAGTTGTTAGTATTATGTACTTCTATTCTTCAACCTACAATAATTAAAAAAGGAAAAAAACATTAAAAGCGTTCCACGCTATAATCAAACGTACAAACAGAAAGAATCATAACGAAAAAACTGTTTCTCGCATGTCACAATGACATTAAACGTGATGTGAGTGAGAACTTTTTATTCTCCTTCTTTTGAAAATAAAATTTCAATTAAGTCTTGAGGTTATTGCGAGCGACTACAAACGACAGTCACAACAACTTTTTAATAAAATTTTCCCACATCTTTCTTTCTAAACTTTGAACATTTAAAATAATGTTTTGTTCATTTAGTCAGAGGTTCTCAACATGCAAACTTTTTTTTGTAAGATTTACAAGATTTTACTTTTACTTTCTTAACACACAATTTAAAGCACAAAATGTAAAATCTTTTGGGAATCTTCTAACGACATTGAGAAAAAGTTAAAGGAACACTATTTAATTATTTAATAATGATTTAAGAAAACTTCTAACAAAACAAATATGTAGAACAAAAAGTTTCAGTTATTCGATGGCTTTTGCTTTAAATGATGAATTTAAATAATCACATTAACCACCTCATACTGTATTTCATCGTCTAAACGCGAGAAACTTAATATTTAAGACTTTGGAATGAAAGATCATACAATTGATAGCGTTTGGAATTGTCGTTGTTGAGAAAGAGTCACACTTTTGCGTCGCGATAATATTGATTGAGAATATAAACAGACAGAGAATAATAATCAGGTCAACAAGAGTCATTAACATTTGCGAAACGAAAATTTAATGTGAACTTTCCAATAATCGTAAACTTTTTGGGTTTCCTAATCCCATTTTTTTACTCTTTTTGACTAAGAATATTTTGACATGTGATGTTATTTTTAATTGTAATGTTTTTTTTTTCTTTTGATATATTTGATTGAAATCAAAATTCGCGACTGAATTTTGTTTCTGAAAAAAGAAAATAATAAAAAAAATGACAAGAATTAATGACAATTTGTTTCACTTTTATTAATTTCATTCATTTATTTATTTTTTTCTAATAAAATATAATTTAAGTTTTATTTTACAATGCTTCATCCCACAAGGTTTGTTTTTGATGTGTTTCTGTGTATGAGTGTAAAATTTAATTAACATTTTTTTTTCATTTTTGAAAGTTTTTGATCGAAACGGAATTGTAACGTTTAGATATCCTATAAATTCTCAGCGAATCTTGTCAGATGTTTTTCATTAAAAACAATTAAAAGCTTACAAAAAATAATAAAAAATCAACAAATAAGGATTTACACGTAACAAAACAAAGCTCGATTCTTGTACATAATAAAATTGAATCTCGAATAAAGTTCGCTATTTGATAGTATGTACGAACGTTAAGGTATTTCTTGCATGCATTAACAATGCTTTGCACAACATGTGATGAATAGAAATTATTTAAATACATAAAAAATTAAGAGAAGGAAAAAAGATTCTAGGAGAAATAAAACAAATTTTTTTATCAGTCTTAAAAGTTTGAAACGAAAATTATGAAATTCAATTGAAGGCTTTGATTTACAATCAAAGTCAACGAGAAATTCCAAGAAATGAAAGGTAAACTTGACAAGAGAAATTAAGCGAAAAGTTTTTTTTGGAGAAGCGTTTGCAAAAAGTTTCATTCGTTTCTTGAATAAACTGCAGAATGCCTTTTGTCTTGTTTGTGATCAAACATCAACAGAAAAATGATGAATACGCGTGCTTTTAACTTATCGAAATTCATAAACTTGTATGAAATCATCGGGCTGATGTTCGAGTGTTAGTGACTGGAACCTGGCGTAAGAAAAAATAAAATTGAGAGTGAAATAAGTTGAAGACTTATTCTGAAATGTTTAACATACCACTCAGACGACCTATGGTAATAATATCCTTCCATTAACGCTTTTGATTTCTGGAAACAAATATAATAGAATCCGGCAAAAGATGCCCCATTAATATCACGAATTGTGTGATCTGGCACAAGGAAATGTTCTTTCCATCTCATAAACACAAAGTCAGATTTTTCTAATGCATCATAGGTAAAATCGTCCGAATTGAAGTTCTTTTGGTAATCAGCAAAAGCTCCAAAACGTCCCTAAAAAAAAGTAGATAAATGGAATAAATTTTTTCAATCACAATTTCTTTTTTAATTTCCTTACCCAATGTTTCCGGTCGACATCCTCGTCAGCATCCCATTTCCTTGTTAAGAAGGGATATCTCTTTGAGATAATCTCTGCATCAAAAAACGTGGTAAGCGTAGGAAATTCAGATGTCAAGCCAGTTATTTTAAGGTATCCACAAAGGTAACAGTTTTCTTCATCAACATGCTGAAATGAAGCGAGAAAAATAAATGAAATTGTTTTGGAAAATGTTGATAAACGAAACTATCATGAAGTTTAAGTATGAAACGCGAAGGCTATAAATAGACATGGTCAATCTTTCTGCAATAATAAAATACAGTGATGGGAGGAGTCTCAAGTAGCATGTCAATGAACAATATTCGACTACCGAGCGAGCTTTGACGGTAGAAAAATGCAAAAATTACTTTCACTGGGTCAGATATTCCACAATTCCCATAAACTTTAATCTTTTAAATGAGTTGTAACCACCAAACAAATGCCAATCAACAAGTCATAATATTCATAAACTTCAAGTTGTTTCTGACCGACTTTTCTAGAAAGCAAACGATGGATTGAGATGAAAGTTAAAAACTCCCATTAACCTCACTATAAGATTACGAAACTTTCATGGACAATCTACACAAATTTAACTAATCGACACTTTTCTAATTCAGTTTGATGATTCTTGGGACTTATTTACCTGTAAAATTACTTCTACTTCGTAGCTGTTGCCTTTTGATTTCTGGAAACCTTTAAAAATTGAACCATTGTACAATAAAGTCGAATTTACGCCAATCTGTTTAGATCCCGCACGAAATGGAACTTCTGTTTCTCTTGGAACCGGCATTACAGTCAATTTAAATAACTGCTTGTGTCTCTATCGACAGCTAAACAATTAATTTAAATATTTGCGTTTCAAAAATTAAAAAACTTTCGTCCAAAAGCTGATCAGGGATGAGATCTGAATTTTTCCCGTGAACTATGTGAAGGTACAAGAGAACCTCATTTATTTGGTTTTACGTTCGAACTGTGATCCGATTGAACCGTTACACTTACTAATTTGAGCCGTTTCGAAACAAAACAAAACACTTACAAAATTTTTTAAACAACGATCACAATTAAAAAAATAATGGATCTTTCTCCTATTGTAGATGAACAATCTGAAATGTGCAAACTGTGCATTAAAGATTTATCTGAGGAATTTGATTATTACACAATTGATGAATTTCTAACAAATTTGATAGAAAGTTTAACAGGAATTTCGATTTCTAAGGTAAATAAATACAAATTTGTATAAGAGAGATGTAAATAAAGTTTTAAATTTTATTATTTTAGCTTGATGATGATCAGCATAAAAGAATAAAACAACCAAAGTGTGTATGTGTAAATTGTTTTGATATCCTCATCAATTTCAACAAGATCAAACAACAATGGATTGAAAACCAAACATTGTTATTAAAACAAAATGAAAATACTTCATTGGAAGAAAAACACGCAGAATTAAGATGTGAAGAGGATATTTCTTATGAAGCTATTGAAGATAAATCGCAAACTGAGTTTGAGGATTATTCCACAGAGGAATACGTTGAAAATACTGTAGAAATTAAACAAGAAGAAGAATGTGATATTCCAAAAAGCTATGAAATTATCATGGATGATAACTCAGTAGATTATCCTGATGATAGTATGTACCCAGAACGTGATATCCTTTTTGCAGAATCTGAGTCAGATGACGATACTGCTGTTGAGTTAGGATTTGAAGAAACGTCCAAAAGTAAAAGCAGACGACGCTACAAATTCTCTAATGGGAAAGAAATTTACAAGAAAATGCTACAAAAATGTGAGATTTGTTTCAAAGAAATTGAAAAAACTCGGATGGAAGGTCACATTAACAAACACAAAAATATTCGGCCATATTATTGTCAAGAAGTTAATTGTGGAAAATCATTTTACTGTAAGATTCTTCATCGTATTCATTCTAAAACTATTCACAATGGAACCAAAGTAACATGCGATGAATGTAATAAAATGTTTCCATCGAAACGAGCTCTGTATGCTCATACAATGCGTCATAAGAATTCAAATCGTTTTTGTTGCACTTTGTGTGAAAAGAAATTCAATAATAAGAATTCACTGAAGCGTCACCTCGCAATTCATTCCGGCATTCGTGACTACACGTGTGAATATTGCTCTTCATCTTTTTATCGGAAGTTCAATCTGGGTAATTCATAAAACTTTTTGATTTGTTTTCTTAGTAATAAAATATCTTGTCGCATTCACTTCACAGACGTTCACATCAGGACAGTTCATCACAAGGAGAAATCATACAAATGTGCCGAGTGTTTTAAGAAATTCGGTTACTCGCGTTTACTTCGCATTCACATTCAGAAATATCATCCTGATTCAAATCTTGAACAGCTTGAAGAACAAGAAATCGAATTACCGATCATGTCAAATAATGTTGAGAGTTAATCTTTTGAGAACTTCTGTTAAATAATAAAACAAACTTTTTCTTTTGATTTTCTAAGCAATTTATTTTGTATTTTTTTCTAATCATTCTGAACTGGCTACACTTAAAAAATTGTCGAAGAAAGACGAAATACTCTAATTTTAATTACAAAAAATAAAGAAGAAAAATAAAATCGCAAAATTTTTTCGTTCTGCTACGTCAAAAATCTCACAAAGAGAGACACAAACTGATAATAATTTTCATCGTTAACAAAAATAGTTGCAACTGAATGGGAAATTTATTTTGTCCTCCTTGTAATACGAATCCGTTAGTGAGATGATTTCATTCCACAAAAAAAAAGTTGCTTAAATTATTGTCCAGTCTTCACTTCGCACGCATTTGATAAAAACTCATTTAAACTTTCTTGAAGACTTTGATGCTAGTTGCTTCAATGAAAACCCGCTAACTCCTAAGCCAATAAAAGCCAAAATTGCAGCTGATGTTGTTGAATGGTCACGTTTTGTTGAGATTTGACGTACCGGTCCATTCAAGTCAGATGCAATCTAGAAAGAATTCAAAAACCAAATATGAAGATAAGTCGATGACACATTTTCACAAACATAAACAAACTCAATTTATAATGTAGACATTAAAACTTAAGAAAAGAAAAGAAGTCTGAGACTGATTGCATTTGATATTTGCTTTTCTCAGACTCAAAATATTTATCAAGGTCGAACAAAGTGGTTATTGCTTAATCAGCGGCAAATTGTAAGTTTTTTCATACATAAATTGTGACAATTCAAATGTAGTTTATTCAATAAGTGCAAATTGATGGGCTCGCCAGAATAAAGCAGATTTTCTTTGTGTGTGTGTGTATGTGTGAAATAATTAGATAACCGGCGACTGCCAAAAATGAGTTCAAGTCGCAATTTGGGTGAAAAACAAATCGCCCACGCATCCGAACATTTTCTTTAAATAAAAATTTTGCGTGACATGAAATGTCAATTGTCCATTCAAGAAGTGCTTCGGAAATATTTTTATTGAGAAGGTTATTGATATATAAATACTTGGGAAGTTTCAACCGGATTCTCCAAGGTCGATAAGAAGACATCATGGCATACATTTTTTTAATTAGGTATATTTAAATATGAATAAATTTGAATATTTTGCTAAATTTAACTTCAAGAACTTGCCAGATTTTGGAAAGTTACAAGAAAAAATACGCTATGTTAGATAGAAACTCCAAGATTGTTTAGGAATTAAAATGTTTATACGAAAATGTTTAATCAGGATGTTAAAAATTAGAAAGTGAATTTTTACCTGTCCGTAACTTAATCGCAGTGCGTAGAAGAGTGCCTGAGTAGTTTTCATATTCCTTTTGATGCTCTACTTTTGATGTTTTCGTGAGCTTATCTGAAAGAGACATAAAAAATTTAATTCCTTTTTCTTCTTATCTTGCTCCATTTTTTGCATTCAAGATTATGAAATTTCAATCACATGGAATTCCGACTTTTCTTTTGTCATTTTTTCTTAAAATATTACCTAGTGTTTTTATATTCTTTAACTTTTTTGATATTTTAATCACTTCCTGTTTCTTTAAATTCTAAAATACTTCTGATAAATTCGAAGGAAGCTTGAGAATTTTGTTAAATAATGAAAGCTACTTACGCTACATAGGAAATATAATCAGGGGAGTAAAGAACCTGTCTAAGTTAAAAGCAAGTTGATATTTATTAGAAGTTTACAAACTCTTGAATTCCTCAAAAACTCTGATGATTTTTGGACGGTCAGTCATGTTTGAAAATAAAATATTTTTGAAGGCATTTAATGCATTATCGAGGAATTTTCAAATTTCAAACAACCGTTAAAGTTTTTAAAACAGCGCTAAGAGTGCAAGGCGAAGATCAAACTTTCAAAAAAGTTAATTTTGTAGATTTCGAAAATTCTTTTATTCACATAATGTTAGACATTAAAATTCAGAAATAAATATTTTTCGATAAATCTTATTTTCGATAAAAACCCAGCAAATGAAACATTTCAACCTCTTCCAAATGGAGACGCACTATTGGTTGTCATATGGAAAATACCTCGAAGGTTGTTTCTGTAGTTAGAAGGCTCTCCTCCCATAAATGCAATAGGTGTTAAGGCACAATTTCCTGTTGCAGCATCAGCTGCGGTGGCACATCTATTTGCCCTGAATTGATTGTTAGTCACTGACTCCACTAGATTTCAAAAACATAAATTAATTTGATATTCCATTGAATTTTTAAATGAATCAAATTTACTATAAAGTGATACTGCTCTAGTGTGACTACACCCTCCAGTTGTACATCCAGGTTGAGTCTGAAAACATATCGTAGAAATAGCTAATGAAATTTAATACTTTTCTTAATGAGATTATAATACCTCGCCACCGTTAGGGAAGAAATCAGCGTGCGCAATTGGAGCTGAGAAATTTTTGATTTCGCTTTTATTAATTACAGACTTAAAGAAATCAGAAAGAAATATTCAAGAAATTATACCTCCAATTCCACTGCCAAGTGTTCCGCCGTTTGTGTGAATAGCTTAAAATAAAATTGAACTAAATGTAATAAAAAGAATTAAAATTCCTTCACCTTCAACATAAACTGCATCACCAACATCTAATCTTCCAGTAGGATCACCGACAGGGAACAATGGGCCTGAGGGAAAATCGATATTCATAATTGTTATTAATTAAAAAATAAACTCTTGATAAGTTAACCTGCTGGATCAAGCCTGTAATTAAATTTTATTTATTAGTAAGTTTAAAAATGAATTTATTCTCAATATACCCAATAATAGTATTTACTCTTCCACGTGTCACACTTTTGCCCGTAAACCCAGCGACGTGTGCTTAAATTATACAAAATATAACATTAATTACAGATAACAGAATGAATTTCGGGTATTTACAAACCTCCAAGGCTGAAGCCAATAATTGTAACTTGATTAAAATCCAAAAGGTCATTTTCGTGAAGCCAATCGAGAAAAGCTGCAACTGCTGCACCAGTAGGTGGAACATTATTTCTGGCAGCTACATAATTAATTGTTTGAGCTCCAGCTGACCAATCTTTAACAAAGAAAAGCTAATTTAACCTCATTTGTGGTAATCATTGATTCGCCTACCAATGAAAACAAAATTAAAGTCATCTTCGTCAAGCAATACACGGGCGATTGAATGATGAGTTCCATCATCAGCATTGGCTCCCCATCCATGAATTCTGCGAACATTTTTTATATTATTTGAATTTAAAGTATAAATTTCATGCATCTTACGATATTCTCATTGGCAAATCACGTCTGTAAACACTTTGATTGATGGAATTTAAATCCCCTAAAGTCACTTGAACTGCATTTCCACGATTTTGCCTGTTTTGAAGTAGAAATCTTACATCTCTCATTGCATCATATGTTGGTGCAATAGGTTCATTTTGAGTAGGCAACGCAATTGCTTGAATGATTTAAAATTAAAATATTTATCTGGTTAAAGAAAGAATCTTACCGCAAGCACTGATTGAAAATAGGAAAGTTAAGGCGAACTTCATGATTTTTCACTGTGGTAATGAAATCGACTGATGATTGAATTGAAGGAATTCTTCTACTTATAATGATGTGATAAAATGCTAAAAATACTCATTTATTCCTTGATAAGATTCTACTTGCCAACTTCATATCTTATCAATATCTAATAAAGATTTGAATTAAATTTGTGTACATTAAAACAATAACAAAATTTGATTTTCATTAATTTATTTAAATTTCAAATGGGTTAATAAGTACGTTTACATATGAATTTGAAATATTTACATAATCGAGATGTAATCTTAGAAAGTATCATTTTTTCTGACACTTTTTTAATTCATTCCTTCAATCTAAGCATCATCAATCTCTCCACTTGCCTTATTCTTAAGCACATATTCGTAATATTCCTTCATGCTTGTAATGCCACTTTTACACTCGTCATGTCTGACTTCAAACATATAATCGAGATCAATATTATATTGGGGAAGCTTTTCTCTTAGAAATGCTTTAACATTATGTCCAAGAAATTCCGTTCGACTTAACATGAATGCTGAAAGATATCTCGAAGATTTCTTCTTCTCTGCACAATGCATTATAAGTGCCCAATTGTCATAATCCGAATCGATAACGTAAGTATTATAAACGCCTTCATCTAAACGTATTCAAACGTGTAATTAAAATTTTTATTTTTCAATTTAGAGCATGCAAAATTGTGAAATTATTTCCATTCACTTACAAACTTCTTCTGTGTGTATCCAATGGGATGGGTCGTGGTAGTTTGGAATCCGCCATGTGATGTTGCCACTTAAAAGTTCGTCATCTAAATCATAAACGTAACTGATGATGTGTTGAGAAATTATATGAATTTTCATCATGAATCTACCAGATTTTCAACTCGGCCTTACCTATATGTGAAGTTCATGATTATCTGCAAAATGAGAGACAAAAAAAAATCCGATTAATTTCTTTTCTCTCCTTATCGTTAGTTCAGTCAAACAAAAACAAGTTTCATGGTCATTTTTCCATTTTTGCAAAATAAAAAAACATGAACTGCTCCAATTTTGAAAATTGTCTTTCAACTAGTTTCGCGTACGTGAAATCAAATCAAAACTATTCGAAAATGAGTGGTAGGTATGAACATGATGTGTCGAAAGGTCGCAAAGAGAATAATTTACTTACTTCCTTAGCGTCAGTTATTTTGAGTTCACCTTGCATGCATTTATACTCTGAAGTCATTTCACTGCTTGAATAATACTCCACAATAAACCAAAAGCCCATCATTTTATCCAATTGGAAACTCCGTATTGGTTTAACCTACGATTGCACTTGAAAGTTAAACTCTTCCAATTTTATTATCATGAATAACTCACAAGCGGACAGTGTTCCATAAAATCTTTTCTTCTGTATGAATGTGCTGAATTAGAGAAAAAAATGAGAAGGGCAAAAGCCAGAAATAATTTTTTTATTGCGTTCATTCTTTATGGTGATTAAGAAGCTACTACATGCTATGGCATTAGAATTTTATAAACTCTCGTGGGATTCATACAGTCATCGTCGTATAGTTGTAAATTTATGAAATAAACATTCACAATAACTCAGCGTCAAGCTTTAACTGTGCAATAAAAAAAATGTTTTGATAAAATTTTATGTGACATTTTTTTATCTTAACTTTTAATTCTCTTATTCATTCACTCAGAAAATCGGAAGTTGATGCAAAACTTTGACGAGTTCAACTTGAAATAGAAGCAAATAACATTGAAATGATCACAGAGTAAAATCAAGGGCAACTTTCGACTATGTTACCAATTACGAATGATACAAATTACCTCGTTTATGATTAAGCATAATATAATAAGTATCATTGCTTGCCCATATCTTAGCCAAATAATCACTATTGAAGTCAAATATGAACATGAAAAAGGAAATTAAAAAGATTTTTTTGATGATTATTGTAACATATTTTAGATGATAAAGAATGCTCCCTAATTAAATTGCTATTAGGTAGTTGTTGTTCAACGTTATATTTACGAAGAGACCACTTGAATCAATATTTGAGAATACCTACTTCAAAAAATGTTTTGTAGCTTTAACAAGTTGATGATAAAATGTTGTTTATGAAAACAAAACAAAAACTTCGAATTTAATTAAATGAATTTCATCATCAAAACACGAGTTTCTTCTCAATTTTGTTAATTGATTAAATTATGATTCTCCAAGAAAATTTAATTCATCAAGTTCAAAGACACGGCAATTGTTTAAGGTTGAATAAAATAAGAAAATAATTGATTATACATAATACTTACTCTCTAATTAATGTCACGAAGCAGTTCACATACTCACTTAATTAGTCTCGTAATTAGTCATTGAATTATTACTTAGACATGCATTAAAAATTGAACAAGATTTTTCACTTGTTGATAAATTGTGAATGACTCCTTCTCGCGATTTGTAAAGACATAAAAAATCTTTCCATGAAATCTGTAAGTGAATTAAGATGATTGTCAAAATCCCGATGTTATTATTTATGACGCTTTACTTTCGTCTTGTGACTTCTTAACGAACACGTTAATGCTCGCAAGAATTTCGAGTTTCTTTATTCATTTGCTCAAAATACAAAGCAAAGGCAATGGCCGGCTGCGGCTGTGGCTGAACGAATGTATGTCTCAACCCATTTTCATTCAACATCCAAAAAATTGCAAAAAAAAGCTTCAGGTTGGCTCTCTTTCTTCTCTTGTCGCTCTATGATGATCAAAGCAAAGAAATGATTGAACGAATTGAAAAGATTTTTATGATATCATGCAGAAAGTTTAAATTAAATATTTGAAATTAATCTTTCGACAAAGAGTCCTTTAAGACTAATCAAATAGAAAATTAACCTTCCAGTATTATAAAAAACGTCACTCCCTATCATATTTGTATCCTATAAATATCTTTGCAATGTTCAGCAAGCTGGAAAGGAAAATTTTCTACTCGACTGACTCTGAAATATGTCATTAGCAGCATAATTTGTTAATTGGATTTCTCTCCCTTTTTCTCCTACCTTAACGATCAAGTACGAAAATTACTGTAAGAAGAAGCTTGTTTATCATTTTTTATGCCGACATGCATTTAATTAACAATTGGTGAGCTCTGTTTTTGACATGTCTTTTCATATCAGAGGTAATTGAAGTGATAAATAATCAGTTTTCTTTCTTTTCATTTCGTGTCGTTTTTCTTGTCACATTCAATTATTGTCATTCGAAGCTTATTGCTGAATATCGTAAGTACATATGATGTGAATGTATTGAATGGAAGAACTTGTCGAATGTCATTTTTTTATTAAAAAATAGATAAATCCAAACAATTTGTCGTATTAATATCTTTTGGATTTATGATAAAAATATCTACCGAACGTTTAATCAATTGTGATTGAAATCAATTAAATTAATTCCACAGTAAATCTTTCTCATCTCTAATTGATGCAACTTTTCATTTATTTTCATCATTTCTCCTTCATTCATAAAATGAATCTTGAAAATGAAAGTAATGCGCCATTATTTAATCCATCTTTTTATTCATATCCTTCTAAGTTCATATGTATGTTAATACAAATTGAATTACGAAACATTGGCAGATAATTCATTTCTCTAACTGCCGAGACGTCGATGGTTAAATTAGCTTTCGAAGATTTATTGTATATTCAACTTCTAGTCATTGAAATGTCGTTTGCGCTACACGTTTCTCAATAAAAATAAATTAAGTCATTAAACAATGAAGATTATTTAAGTAGGTACATCAGTTAAATAGACTTTTCACTTAAAGAATTGTCAATTACTGACAAGAAGATAAACTTCCCATAACTTAATAAAAGACAACAAGTCATAGTTTTACTCTTGTCTTTCAATCAAGCCTCTTCTCAAATTGAAAGAAAAATGAAATTTCTTGTTATTCAATTAAAAATTGTATTTAATTTTAATTATTTTATGAGATCAAACATACAAATACTTTATGGTGCATGCAATTCGAAACATTGTACAGATTAATTTTACACATGTTCATTTCACAATTCAACATCTTGAAGAGAATGAAAATATAAATTGAATTGATGACAAATGCTTTCAAATGATGTTCAAGCTCAACCGGTAATTGATAAAGAACGAAAGGAAAAACTATTTGTGTGTATCTGATGAACGATGGAAGAGAAGATCACAACATAGAGAAACGGTGAAAAGTGAAATTCTTAATCGATGATCAAGAACCGCTTCAAATTCCACTGACCTATAAGTTGCTTCTGCTTCGGCTTCCCACAGACGACTCTTAGACGCAGTAAAAGCGAATTGATGATCTCTGATCCCACAGGGTGATTGTGATCACCATTATTCTTAATTCTTGTGATCCTTAACTTTCCCTCGAATGAAAGTCTGTTGTCATACTTATTCTTCTCATATGTTGATTGACTATAAACGGAGACCGCAGTACTAACGGTTAATGATGATCCGCTTCATACAAGAAATGTTAAAATTTATGACACTAAATGCAAATACTGTTTTTATTTTCTGATTAATACAACAAGAATTAATTTCCTTCGCGTCCAATGAAACCACAAACTATGAAATTGCTACAAAATTCACGTGATAACTTGAAACTTTCCATTTTTCCATTTTTTTTCGTCTTCGACGTCTTCATGTCTGAAGAATTTGCATTAAAATTCTTCGTCGTCTTAATCATCGCTCGTTACTAGACACTGAAAGAGAAAATTATTTATTCATCCGTGGATCAGAATGACACTAAATATTTCCATAAATTGCCAATTGAGTGGAATTAATTTTTGTTTGCTCTTTTTTCACTGTTGCGAATTTGCATAAACGTGAGTCAGATGTTCAAAAAAAGTGTTTTAAAGATTTATGAATGAATTCAACGTTAAGATTGTTGAATGAAATATTTCTTGGACAACCCAGAAGTCTGATTCAATTGTCGGAACCATTGTAATGATGTATTCAATTAAATTATTACTTTATGCTATATTAAAATGAAACGTGAAACTGATTTTCCTTTGTAATTCTGTGCAGTAAAGTCATGGATGTATCGACGTTGATCGCAGATATTGCACAGTTAGTTTAAGATTGCAAAATTGAAACCTCCTGAGAAGCGTTTAATCGAAAGCTTTTACGGTAGAAAAAACTTAATCATAATCTTCAATCCAACCTTTGATCCAATTAAATTATAAATTTTCAGCTTTTATAACTTCATCCCATTAATTTTAAAGCAATTAATGTGTTTTTTATTGAACAAAACAATTGAAAGAAATTAAAAAAGGGAAAATTTGTTTCAATAGAAAATTCGAAAGAAAGAAAATAAAAAAGCGTTCAAAGTCGATGTGGCGAAATCTCAATTTTTTGTGTGTTTTTAGTTTAACATCAATAGTCAAAAAAAAATTAAAAAAAAATTATAATGAAAAGTGAAAAGAAGACACAAATAATTGAGTTTATTGGCACTTACTCAAGCGAGAATTTGAACGAAATTTCGCTAGAAGAGGAACGATTACTTATTTATTAAAAGTAGATGAGATTGAACGTGAAAAATTGATGACAAGAGAGCTGTAAAATGAATGAAAAATTTCAATTTATGACAACGATGTGAGATTTCACCATTGCATTTGAAGTTTTAATGCTTTATGTTTTGATATCAATTTGATCTCAGCAAAAATGTTTGAATGGAATTTTGGTCAAGTGGCATTGGCCGGAGACTGGTTGTCTCCAAACACAAATCACGGATATCTAAGCTTTCAATCGGAATTTCCTACGAAGCTCTTCGTTCTCCATCAATCGATTCTGTCGACATAAATATGTGTGCGGAGAAATTATATTTTGAATGTTATAAACATGTTCATCCGACACCGATTTGCGTTATATTTATGAACACATTGATCAAATATTTAGCAAAAAAAGGCTCGCGATTTCAACATAAACTATGTTGTTGCGAGTGTCTGCGCATATCCACAAGTCTGTACGAGATCTAAAAGAAATTTCTTACTCTACAAGTCCACAACGTCGTTTTCATTTCTCTCTATACCAATTTCTTTTTTTTCTTCGTTTTTCCTTCGCATACATTTTTCTTTATCATCGAAAAAAAAGTCGTCGCTCTTTGCTGCTTTTCTTTCGCTTTTTTTTCTTTTATTCCCAACTGGCACTTTGAAACATTTACAAAATCTCTCAACAGGTGTAAGTCATTCTTCTAGTAACTGCGGTACCGTCAAGACGATAATTGTACAAGCATTCGTTTTTTTCTTTAAATTTTATTAAATTTCTTTCATGCTTCTTTCTATAAATCTAATTTTTATTTAATCAAATATCAGTGAAGAAAAGAAAACTCAAATCACATAAAGACAAATTGAAGGGAAAAAGTTGAAGTTTTGAGTTAACTTGTGTGGTTAGAAAATAATAAACAATAAAACATTTGTGCATGTGCCATTTAAAATTGGATAAACTTTCAACTTAAACTTGCAGGCGATAAGGTAAAAGTTTAAGTTATTAAATAAAATAAGTCAATCGAGTTATCAAGTTTCTTAAAAATGCATAATTTGTCTTCATTATTCTACAATTTTTTTTCTCTTCATGATTTCAAACATCATCAGTGATAAAAGTTTGTTAAAACGTGCCCACGTTTAAAGAAAGAAATCTTCTTTGAAAAACAAACAAATGAAACAAACCATAAAAGAAACTTAATCTTCAACTCATTCTTTTCCATAAAGAAGTGAAGGAATAAAATGAAAATATAAAAAAAAAGTTTTGATCATTTAAGGCCAATGCCAATAAAAAATATTTTTTAATATTCAAAAGAAGTGAGAAAACTAAATTATGTATGTTGATTGTTTCGGGATTGGAACAAATATCGGTCAATAGGTTCACGACACACTCAAGATATCTTTTTGAGAAATGTGATGGAATTTTAATGCGTGTATTTGTAAATGTTGATATTCCCTTCTGAGCTTGCTACTTAACTCACTTTCTAGTGATCGCTCTTAGAAAATAATAAAAAGGTGCCGCAAAAGCGTCTCTTGTCAATCAACGACTTCTTTATCCAACAAGAACATCCAATGGCATGATGATTTATGACCATAAAAAAATGTTCTGAACCTCTCACTTAAAAAAACTTAAACATTGCTGTAAAAATTCGCGTAAATTTGAGCATAAAAGCACTAAATACGTTTTAAAATATGATTTATGTGTTTCTCAAGTATCTTTTTTAAAGTGAGAAGAGATTTTAAGGTCGCTTATCTCATTATTTGGTTTTAAACTGCAATTTATCTACACACCAAATGGCCTCGTAAGAAATGCTACAGAAAAAGCGTTTTTTTACTATAAAATAAAATTCCTTCATGTAGATAATCAAATTAGAAATGATTTTAATCCCAACTACTTGTTATGAGCATCAAATAAACATGAGAAGTTTTAATTTTCAGTTTCAATCAAATAAAATGAAATGAAAAGGTTTTCATTCAGGTCTCGCGCCATTTAGTCTCACACCAAAAGCTACGAGATTGATACATACATGATGCGTGTTAATCACATTACACATTATCAAAAACCGTCCCATTTTGCGCCTTTGCTTTCACTGGGTTATGTCTTGCGGGCGATCATTTTGTTTTGACATTTATGGTTTCATAATTTGGGGTTTAAGTGAATCTCATAAAAGAATTAATTCAAGTATCTTTATATGATTGACTTATTAGCCTTAAGTTCGTGCTAATGAAGATTTTATAAAGCAAAAAAGAGAGCCTAAGGTCGCAGCATGATCGTTTTTAATTCTTTTGAATGATATTAGTTCACATTAGGGAAATAAAAGTAACAACCGGACCTTCGTCACAATACTTGAAAATTTTATGAAACATAAGAAAAAAAAACTTTCAATAGACGAAAAGAACTCGTAAAGAATGCCATTTAAGATGATGCTGCAGAGGAAATGCGCTTGCCAATGCCAAGTGTGCTCACTTTCTCTCCGATTCACTTGAACATTGTGTGTAACAGATCATAATTACACTTTTTATTTTTATTCATTCGCACGATCATGTCCAGTCAGTTGCTTCAGTATTTTATTTTTTCGCTTCTCTCTTCATTCAACTTCAAAGCTCAGCAACTTGGCCTACATTAAAAATCTTTTTATTTTGCACAGCTTACGCATGCACAATCATATCATAGCTTACTTACTTCTTGGACACGCCAAACACTAGCAGCATCAATAATTTATTCACAGTTTGACTTGCAATTTATGTGTTGACCGTCCAATAAATTATGCCTTACTGCTCTACATTAATATCTAATTCGCCTAGACTTTTATAATGAGAGTCATCTCTATCTTCACTTTCTTCCCTCTTTCATTGTTTATTGAATGCAATTGAACAGTTTAAATGACTTTGTGGATTTATGGTTGAAAGACAAAATTACATTAAACTTAAACGACATTCAATGTCTTCTGATTAAATTACATTTTATCAAAGTTTCAATAGAATTCTTTATTCCGTGATTCAAACAGAAGCAGAAAGCAGTAAAGGTGCATAAATTTCCAATTAAACTCAGACATTCAAACGATTTCAAGTCATGTTCATTAAATTATCCGCAAAAACCAAATTGAAGGTGAAGAAGAAGAAACAAAAGTCGAGCAAAGTAACAAAGCAAATCTTAAAATTGAATGATAAAATTCAATTAAGAGCAGTCCGACCTGGAAACAGCATCGCTAAGAAAAGAAAAAGAAATTCAATTTTCAATTTCTCATGATCGCAATAAAAGGCATTAGCTTGGTCGATGCTCTATGCCAGTATTTTATTTTAAATTTTATACTTTTTTTGGAAGCTTTTCTTTGTGAAGCATGAAAAATAAACGAAATAACTAAAATAATTTGAAAACGGTGCAATTTGTAAGAAAGCGAAATTCTTCTTGCTTAAATAGAGTGATTAAGGCGGTCTGTCGGTAATGATAATGATTTTGATCATCGTCGAGAGTGAAAATAACTAAAGATCTGAGGATTAATTATGATTGGATTGTGTAGATGAAGCGCACCAAGAATTACCGTAATGTTCATCAATGTTGAATTTGGTTTGCCAGTTCCATTAAATAGATAAATTGATACATTGAATTTATCTACTTCAGACAAACTTTATTGAGAAAAGAAAATCGCGAACAAAGAAAGTAAATTTTCCATTTCATTTGGATGAAATTGTTTGAACTAAAAAGATCTACGTCACTTCTTAAAGATATTCTCATGATGATCAATGGCATCGATGAACCTTAGGGCGATGAGTAATCACAGATTGTTAGTTTGTGAATCTAAACATTAATTAATCAAATGAAGGTTGGGCCGAATTGGAGGGGAAAACTTTAAACAATTTTAATCAAAACGTGGCAAATGTCATTGTTGAAAATTAAACATTTCACATTTGAGATGATTCGTTTGTTTTTCATTGCATTCGTAGCCCTATGATTATGGTCATATGAAGAAATGAAAACATTGACTCATTTCTGACGGAAGATCTCATATTGTTACATGTCGAGATATGCTTTTATTACATCATTATCTTGAGATTCTTTTTGTCTGCTTATATTCTGCAGTCAACAATATAAATCTTCCGATAAGATCTCTCGTGAGATATTTATGCAGATCCATAGCTTCATGTTCGGGCATTGATATCTTCTTTCGTTTCTCTTTCATGCACATATCACATTTCGAATCTGCTTTTGTCTTCGTCTTTGTTCCAATCACATATGCAACAAAATAAACGGAAATTCTTTTCTTCTCCATCGATTTATTTGATTTGGAGGGAAATGGGTCAAGTCGCTTTATAGAAAATGAAATTAATTTCTTTCCTCATCCTTCGATTTCGGGTTTTTTTCTTTCTTCTCATATTATTGAAGTGAAAAGCTTGTGAGAAAAAAAATTGGGACAACTGAAAAGAGTTTGTGATAACCAAACCTGATGTACTGGGATGCATCCATCTCTTTCACAAGACGATTTCGTAGTATTTCAGAAGATTAAAGCATCTCTCAGTTTTAAATTGTGCACTGTGGAATTTTCCTTAAGCGTTTAAAAATAAAGAGACAAGAATGTTTTGGAGAAATCAGTTTCTGACGAAATTTGCTTCTTGAAAAAGCGACCAATTTAATTAAAGTTGCGGATTGGAATGTTTTTGGCTGTTTTTTCTTTCGTTCATCCATTAATCAAGCTGTCAGTCATAGAATACAGAAACGACACACAAAGCTTCCTGTACAGCAAATGTTGACACTTACCAAATATTTACTAAACTCGTTGACATAAGAAATTATCACAATAATGAAATGAAACTTGCATTTCTCTTGCATCTTGCATTTTATTAACTTAATCTCAATTTAATAACAAAATATCTTTGTTTATCACTTCCAGATATCGTAGATTCGAGCAAACATACAGTAAAACTGAAATAAAATGAAGTGTACGGTGATTCTTTTATGTTTCCTGCTACTTGGATCAATTAATGTAAGTTTTTTTTTCAATCATTTTATAAGTAAAATATTCTTTATGGTGATTGATCGCATGCAGTTTTCCATCCCATTGAACTTTTTATATTTTGAGTGAAAACGCCTACAATTGAATTGAAGATCGTCTCGTCGAAGCACATTACAAAAAGCATTTCTCTCACTCACTTTATGAAAAATAAAATAAAAGAAATGTCGATTGAACATCACTTGATTAAAGATATAAGGGAATAAGTCGTGATGGTCAATTTCCATTGAGTCTCTTACTTAAATGTTGTTCACGATGTATGTTTGCAAAAAAAGAAGAAGATATTCTCGCCAAGCTTATTGATGATATCGGATGCTGATAGCGATTAAAAGAAAGCATAAAATGTCTTGTTATTACACATTCTTTCATTTTCCCTCCATCAACTTTCTCACATGCATTTCATTTCTTGAGAAGTGAAGAACAAACATGTTGGAGTCATCTGAGTGAAAGACGACGACAACGACGACGACGATTGAGGTAAAAAGATACATCGAAAGAAATCAATGAACGTCACACATGTAAACAGAATTCCGATTTTGTTTAAGCTTTTCATCTTGCGCTTTGTGAGGAAAATCTTGATTTGGTTATTGAGATGTAAAAAAGCATTTCTTGATTTTGAGAATTTGTTTAATTTTTCCACTGTTTATTTGGATAAAAATTATTTTTCATTTACTTCTCCATATCTAATGTGATGTCAATTTTAATTACCTTGAACATGAATCAATTTAATATTCAAATTAAAAAGCCAAACATAATGAAGTTGAAGGAGAAAAAAAGTAAAAAAGAAGTCAAATTTACAAGCATAAAAGATACAAACGAATAAAATATTATCTCTTTTACTAAAAGTTTGACCTAATTTGCGGAGGCCCCGAAAAAGTCACAGGTTGATCATGACCTGTTTGCCCGCGACTTCTCTCTCTTCTTTGATCTTCATCGTTGAAATTTGTTTTAATTTTTATTCTCATTTTTATTTTCGTTTCATCGAACACAAGAAAATTTTAATAAATTATTACTTCATGAATGAGAAACACACACGCAGAGTGCGGATGGAATTTTTGGCGCAGTTTCGCTTAAGCACATGAAAATAACGAATAACAATCTCAAAGAGAAAGAAAGAAAGAAAGAACAAAAAAAGCTCTTGCGGCATATAACGACTCTTATTTTCGGTTGTGCCGTTTCAATGGCAACTCACAAGATGATTGGCAATTAATTCTTTTTCTGTCTCTGTCCAAGGTTCGATCTGCGGTCTTCTTTGCCAATGAAATATTTTTCCTTCCAACTGACCGAATTTCCTTCGGACATCATGAAGTTGTTGATTAGTTTTGGCACTCCATTTAGAGCTATTTCAATTTGGATTAATGTCGCGAGATAGACAACGACGAGTGAAATTATCTCGCTTTCTGAAAGCTTATATGATGCATATAAAAAACAGAGCAAGCCACGCAATCTTTTTTTAACATCATAATCGTTCATGTAGCAAAAAAATCAATTTTTTATTTAAAACGGAAATATTCAATCGTAACAATTGGACCACCTTTGGTGTCGCGTAGTTTCTCGTTGATTAAGCAAAACGATTTCAATTCAACCTCTTTAAAAGCGCGTCAAGTGCTTCAAATTTCCTTGAGAATCGTGAGTACTTACGTGATGAAAACAGAAAAAAAGAAATTTCCATGCTGTGATTGGGTTTCATGTTCTCGCTTTTGAAATCGATCACAGGTATAATTCTCAATACTTCTAACACCAACATTTGCTGAAGAAACAAGCTTAATTAGCGATTGGTTTCAATGTTTTCGCTATCATCTCGATTTATCAACCAACTCAAACCATTCGGACCATCCAACTTATGTTAGTTTAAATGCTTTAAACACTTTTGTTCAACAGAAAAGAAATAAATATTGAAAGCTGTTTAGATACTTACAAAGAAGTTTGTTATCTTCGCCATATGCTTTAAACTCCATTTCTATTAGCCAAACAGCATGTTCTGCGTGATTGCGATGAAGTGCTTTTGCTTCAAAACATTTAACATGAACAATAATAAATGCGAGATATTTTCTGTTGGAGAAAAAGGTGATGAAAGGAAAAAGCATGATAACTTTATCGTGTAGCTTTTAACTTGGCACATTATTGGATCTTTTATTGTTGAGAGACTTTGACACTCCATTTTTATAAATTATAAAGAATTTGAATTTTTTTCTTTTGAAATTTAAACTCAAATCCATCTTAGAGACCTTCATATTTGACGTATCTAATTCACTCATTCAATTGCCTTTTGAATTGAATTGAAAAAATCTCTTTTATATTTATTCACTTAAAAACATTTCATCGACTTTCTTCCTAAACATCCAGTTCAAATAGGTCAATGTGCAAAAATTGAAATTTTACGCGCTTCTAAAAGGAGAAAAAAAATTGAAAGACCACAATAAACAATGTGACAAGCATAATTAATCTAAGCCAAATGATGAACTAAACTGCTCTAAATTCATTTTCTCGGCTTTAATGATTCAGTTTTTTTAAATGGAATTTGCCGAGAGGCATAATAGAAACAAAACAAGTAACAACATTTTTTAAATCAAGGCTCGAGATTTAAGCGAATATGCGCGAAAGCAAATTATTAAGCATTTGACTTTGTCTTAAACAGACGCAACAATTCAACGGACGGTCATCAATAATTCTAAGAAAAGAAAACTGAAAAGCATTCGCGAACTTTACTTTGAAGTAGTTTGGTTGAATTTACATCACTTTGTTGTTCCTTTTATTTCAATGTCTCTTAATCTCTTTTTTGTTTCTGCTACGTCATCTAAATGTAATCATATCGCGCTCGAAGAACACATTAAGACTGCTTTTACTTGATCGCACGACACTGAGTGAGACCAAAAGCTAAAATGAAAGAGAAACAACAAAAAATTTCCATATCATTAAATCAGTAAATGGAATTTTCATAAATATTTTCGATGAAAAAGAAAAGAAACAAAAAAATGTTTTTTAAATGAAAAGATTGTTTATTGTTACATGCCATGGGCATTTCATTCAATAATTTCTCATAAAATCTTACCCGAGAACGTCCACGATAATTATACGCACAATTCTCTTTCATTTCACGGTCTTGCTTTTCTTTTCGCGAAGTTGGTTTTTACTTTTCATCCGTAGAGATTTCTGAGTGCTCGTGATTTGACTTCTTCTTTGGTGCCTGAATGATTAACGATTGATTTTAGTAGGGCAAAGTATTTTATTTCGGCAATGCTACTCGTTCGCCAATCTTTCTTTTTTTTCTTATTTTATTTTCCGCTTCATCAGTGGTATTTAGGCTCTTTTAAGTACACAAAACAACATATATGTCGATTTCCATTCCAAATATTGATGGTGACTTGTCGATAAAAATCTTGGCCTTCTCTCTCTTTTCGTCTTTCACACACGTTTTCTTCTAATAAAAAATCTAATTTTTTTTGTCCTGACTTTAAGTGAGTGGTTTGGAATGACGAAAGTATTTTAAATCAGCTATGAATAAACAGTGGAACTTAAACCGATGCAAATTACTTTCGATTCTTGGTCAATTAGCATGATTTCATTATGCTTTATTATGAAGAAGGAGAGTCTTGTGTGGCTGTGGTTGACGAAAACAAAAAGAAAGAAAGAAAAATGATTGGGAAGGTATATTAATGAAGTGAGACTTCTCGCGTGTTGAGGGCTCGCGTATTTAGGTCAACTCGTCGAAGAATGTCTCAGTAACATAAAACTCAAATATTTAGAATAACATATCGTTATATTATGCATTATAATTAACAGTGGTGGAGTTGAGAGAAAATTTCAATGAATCGTGTTTGCGGTTGTTGATCAAGTCACAAAACCATGAGTTGAACGATAATCGAACACAAATATTTTCCTTAAAGATGTCAACTCTTTTTCTTTCTTTAACTTCGTTGGTGTGCTTTGTTTAACCACATGTTATGGAACGTAGAATTTTCAATCGTAAAACACTTAAAAATGAAGATTTAGTATGAAATCAGAGAAACTAAAAGAATAATCAACGAATACAATGCATTTCAAATATAGCAAACACATTTATTAAAGATTGTCTTCGGCTTCAAAATAAATCAAAACGAAGACGATGAAAACGTCGTCGTTTGCACGTGTTGTCATTAAAATTGCATATGGACGAAACTATGATTTTGAAAGTTTTTCAAGGTAATTTTCCATTTATGGCACTTTACTGTTTTCATTTAATTTCGCTATCTAACACAAACCATGTGTAAGATGCATTAGAAAGAGGAAAACTTTCTTGTCATACTTTATTTTGTTGTTTACTTTGTGTCCATGTTGGATGAAAGTAAACGACGGTGACTTACATTCCGATGCATATTTTAAGATATTTTATTGCGTTTTTATTTTTATTCTGAATCATATCAACATCTATCGAAGTTATTATGATGATGACTTTAATAAGTTTTCATGGGGTTTTCATCTCCAGTCTCTCGCTATATTAGATTCGTTTACCTAATAAATAAGAAATGAAACATGAGAACCTTTTCTCAAGATCAGATCTTAAATACATGTTGATGGACAGTAATTTTTTACCACCAAACAAACGCAACTTCATGGGTAAGATCCCACCGAGCTTGTTGAACACATTCTACTAGTTTAAATGCATTGTTCTCTCATTCCGAGTTAAGCGAAAGAAAATTTAAATTTTATGCAAATTTTGAGTCGACAGAGATTTCTCCATTCAGAATTATGATACCATCACATCATGGTCACATCAAATATCATTATCGTCGTCATACCATGAATGTAAAATATATTTTTATGACCATCATGGGAATCATCTCATCATTTCTCATTCTCGCTTCTCTTTATAATAATAACTTTCTCACACACATTTGTTCTAACTTTCTCTTCTGGCATGTTTTTGTTTATTGCAGTGGTCAGTTGCAGACGATGCTGAAGCTGTCAAGTCGGTTACATCAGAAGATATTGAGAAACGTGATGAAAGTTCTGATCAAGTGGCCTTGGAGACGGAACAACAAGAACAGCATATTCATCCACCCCCACCTCATATTGTTCAAGGTAAAATCTGAAATTTTATAATTATTTTTTTTTTGTTAATTTGAATTCTTCACAGGAATTCCGAAACATGGAATTGGCTTAGGTCAGCCTTTTGGTCCACCCACACCCCCACATATGGCTTATCATGGACCACCACCACCACCCCCACCACATTTAATGCATCACGGCCCAAAACGTGTTCCAATTAATCACGCTCCAAAACTCGGTCCCATCGG
The DNA here is from genome assembly GCA_900005825.1 of Clunio marinus. Classification (NCBI taxonomy): domain Eukaryota; kingdom Metazoa; phylum Arthropoda; class Insecta; order Diptera; family Chironomidae; genus Clunio; species Clunio marinus. Next base: position 1,138,745 of record CVRI01000004.1, read on the forward strand.
TCATGGCCCCAATCACGGTCCCATCAACCACGGACCTCACCCTAATCGCATTCCACAACAGCAACACGCTGCGTCGGAAATTTCTGAAAAGCTTTATGGCGCACCGTTAAATGGTAATGACTTGTGGTCAGCACCTGTGCCTGACATGCCGAAAATTGTGTCACTTGACGTCAAGTGTGAGAAGCAAGGAATGAAAGTGTTTTTGCAATTCGATAAGCCATTCTATGGAATTGTTTTCTCCAAAGGTCATTACAGTAATTCCAATTGTGTTCATTTGCCATCAAGCTTAGGTCGCACATCAGCTCAATTTGATATTGGAATTCATGCATGTGGCACAGCTGGAAATACTGAAAATGGACATTATGGATACGAATCGGGATCTGGAAATTATTTCGAGAATATTATTGTCATTCAATATGATCCACAAGTGCAAGAGGTTTGGGATCAAGCAAGAAAACTTCGATGCACTTGGCATGATCAATACGAGAAAAGTGTCACCTTCCGACCATTCCCAGTTGATATGTTGGACGTTGTACGAGCTGATTTTGCTGGTGACAATGTCGGATGTTGGATGCAAATTCAAGTTGGTAAAGGGCCATGGGCTTCTGAAGTTTCTGGGTTAGTTAAAATAGGTCAAACAATGACAATGGTTCTTGCAATCAAAGACGATGATGCTAAATTTGATATGTTGGTGAGAAATTGCATGGCACATGATGGAAAGCGAGCTCCAATTCAGCTTGTTGATCAACGTGGATGTGTGACAAGACCGAAAATTATGAGCAAGTTTGTTAAAATTAAGAACTTCGGAAACAGTGCTTCTGTTCTTTCTTACGCTCATTTCCAAGCGTTCAAGTTCCCCGACTCAATGGAAGTTCATTTCCAATGTACAATTCAAATCTGTCGATATAATTGCCCTGACCAATGTTCAGATCATTCTGGTGGATCTGATGGCAATATTCAACATTTAAGTGTAGGACCAGAATCACAATATGGCCCACCACCACCCCCACCATCTCAACAGCATGGATTGGATCATTATTTGAATGCTGTAAGGAAACGAGATGAACGGAGAGTACGTAAGACACGTTCGACAGAACAAAACGAAGAGCAAGTTGGTTTGAATAAAGTTATTCGTGTGGTGTCATCGGGTGACTTAACTTTCCCCATCGCTGATCAATTTAATGGAACGAATCAAGAAACTATGATCTTCCCAGCACGCGAAGATGGTCTTATATGTATGACAACTCCTGGCTTCACCATCACTTTAGTGATTCTCTTGGGAATTCTTGTCGCTTCATGTCTCACATCAGCTTTTCTTTGCATTCGTACGAAACCTTTCTCAATATCGTCAAAGGAAAAAGCACTTTCATATCCTTCAGTGAATACAACACCTTCAATCTCCACTTTTCAACAACATAACAGTGTTCGTGTGACTCCGCAGAAGAAGAAAATTGGTTTCTATTCGTAAAATCTTTGAAATTTTCAACGACAATTTGCTTTCAATTTAGGTTAAAATAATAGCTTTATAATGCTAGCTGAATAAGACTTGATTAAATTATTTATGACAAAGCAGTTTTCTATTTCGCATTACTTTTAAAAGAGAAAGAAAGAAAGAAAGAATTCCCGAGTTTCACAAGTGCCTTGTGATGACCATTACGAGTTGAATGTTGACAACTATTAACGTTTTGGTTTCATAGAAACTTTAAGGTGATCCTTCGGTATCGAAAAGCTTCCTTCTTTGATTATTTCTAATTTTACTTTTATTCTTTGGGATTACCTCTTGAAAGAGATGAAAAATTATTTAAGATATTAAGAAGAAACTTTCATCAAACTTATAAGCATTGTATGGAAGAGAAATAATTGAGTGGTGGGTAATTTATTGGCTTTTTTTTCATTTGTATAATATCAGAACTAAAGCATCGTTTTCGGCTATATATGTACCTTTAATTACTCAATTGAGTTCCAAAACCTACTTTATATTTAATGTATTTAATGATATATATTTTCCCTTGCAAGCGTGTGATGTAAATTTTTACTAAGCCATTGTTGCTCACGAAAAACTTTCAATGTTTGTATATTCGGGTTAAGAATGAGAATTGAAATCTCAATTATCACTCAATAAATCTTCAATGAAAAGATTGAAAGTTTTTCTTTTCACTTGAGATTGAAATGGACGGAGGGGAGCGTGAAGAAATCAAAGCTCAATTGATTCACACACTTGTAACAAAAATATTTTAATTCGTTTCTATTTCTATATCTTAATAATATCAAATAACAATTGTAACTAATATTTACAAGACACAAGACTATGTACCACTTTATTTAAAACTTTTATTTCTTTCCGTTCAACTGTTTAGTGTGTAATTAAGAGCCTGACTTAGAAACGTTGTTGTTGAGATGAAAAGTACTTAAAATTGAAAGTTTATAAGTACTTAGGGCAAAATAGATCACAACTGATTTATTAATGACAGATGATACGCATTTCTCGAACTTCAAAAGGTTTCTTTATGTCTTAGTTGGAGTGATTTGAGTTATTTTTTTTAAATGAAACTTCAATTCACACTACGCTGTTGGACGTTATTTCAACATTCCTTCAAAGCATTTTCCTTTGAATGTTGAACTGCCTAGCAATTCCAAATATTTTCTACTCAGTAAATTTATTAACCACTGTAACAATTTTTAATCGGGTATTGATTAATCTACTTAGGCGTTAAGTGACTATTTAGTAATTAGTTTTCTTGAACAATTCTTTCCATTTCACGTTCAAATTTCTTTTCAAAGAAGGATTCTGTTACAAATTAAAAGTCTTTAATGTTATTATTTTAAAATTTTAAATTAAAAGTTATTCACCAACGTGAAACTTGTTACTAAAAGATTTTTGTTAATTTATTTATGAAAACATGTTAAATATTGTACTTAAAAAAAATATAAAATTTGTTGCAAGTTAATCAAAAAAGTCCTAATTTGATCATCAAAGTAACAAATTAAATGTAATCTGAGAATCAGAATGAAAGAATAAAGTTGTTTGAATCTATAAAAGAATTTTCATTTGATTTATTTATTTTTGTTTGGTGAAAATGATCATCGGAAAGTCCTGGAAAAAATATTCGAAAACACTCTTCAACAATTTTCTTTTAAATATTTATTTATTGGATCGAATTCATTTATGTTAAAAATATATTTAGGTATGAACACTGAAAAGAAAACTTAAGTTAATGGCGAAAAGCTTAATCACTAAGAACTTTTCACCTACAAAAGCTTTTTATAAATGAAAATAAAAATTAAAAATAAATTAATTGACAAAGGAGAGTAAAAATATTTTTGAGTTTTCTTTAGAGAAATTTTTTTAATAATAACTGCAACGACGACGAATATTTAATTCTTGCATTATTTGTTGAATAAATAAAATGAAATCAAACTTATAATTAATGAATGTTTAATTTTGTTTTTCTTTTTTAGTTGTTCGAAAAATTAAATGCAATGCATCAGTACATGAAATGCACGCTTGAATTAATCATTCGAACAAAATCAAATTAATTTAAATCCAAAGCTACATCAAAGCACGAATTTCAATCAACGTTATGTATTGGAAGAGATTGGAAGTTGCTGTTGTTAATTCGAGCCACACAGCATGCTCGACTTATGTTTACTGATTCGTTCTTACATGCTAACGAAGTATTGATAATTAATATAAGATATAAATTATTGCACAAAAATACAAATTTCTTCTCATTCATTTTTTCTTTCTTAAAAAAACTTCATCCGACATGACTTTAACGTTTATCAAAAATTATTTCAAGCTTTCCTCCGCTTCTCTCAACCTCAGCATGTATCGATTTTGTCTTATTTGGTAAATGTTATTCATTTTGCTTGTTATTGTCTTGTTTCCATTTGTCTCGGACTTCCACCAGATGTTGATGGTGTCGGTTCACCCGGTTGTTGATTCATTGTTGAATGTTTCATCCGAAAAAGTCTCATCGTCATCCAATTTGCTAATGTGTTGTATCCGAAAATTGTTGTGCCATTAACTTGCTGTTGTGCGAGAGTTTCCTTCTGTAATTGATATTTGTACAAAAGAGAACCAGCTACGAGTGCAGCCACAAGTGTCGCAGAAATAACCAGAATGAAAATAATGCTAAAGCCTTGAACTGGCATGCAAATTCCATAAACAACTTCTTCAGATATTTTTCCTTGGAAAACAGTTACAGCTTCTTGCTTTGTATCCGGGCTGAATTGAAGATCGGCTTCAGAGATTACATCATACAATCCACTGACACCAACATCAGCGCTTCGAGCTTTGCGATCAGTTACTTTAACAGAACGTTTTGTACGTTTACGATATTGCAAATTCTGATTTTGCATCTTCTGTTGTTCCTGTTCATTCTCAAGTTGTTCAAGATCTAAAGCACGTGGACCTGCAATCGGCATGCCAGTTCTGCTTTGTGCATATTGTAATTGACGAGGCCCATGTGGGAATTTGTCACTGTCCATTTTCGATTGCACTGACAAAGGTTGACCCTGTCGTTGTTTCGATGATTGTGGATAGTTTTGCTTTCTCAATAACTCAGGTGATTGCTTATGTTGAGAGAACAACGATTCGATATCTTCCATGTCGCTTTCAACATCATGTTGGAAAACTGGTGCTGGTTTCTTACTTCTTTTATTGGGGGTGTAATCACTTGATTTATGAATAATATCATCATAGAAAATATCATGATGATGTTCTTCATGTTCATCTTCATCAGAATCTCCAAGAGAATTATCTTGATGTTCATTCTCAGATGGTCCAATGAGAGTATCTTTGCGATCAAGTAAACCTTCATGTGAAGACCCACTTTTTCCAATCAAGCTGTTACCAATGTGGCCAGGTGTTCCAGTGGTCTGACAATGATCCAAGCATCCGTGACGACAGATCTCAACTTTGCATTTAATGTGCACACTCAAAGCATCGGGGAATTTAAAAGCATGGAAGAATGCGTAAGTTATGACCGTAGCACGCTCATCAGGTGCACGAGCTTTCAAAAATTTCGAAATCATTTTAGGTCGAAGAACACAACCGAATTCATCGGAGAGTTTAATAACGTGACCAGCACCATCCGATGCTGCGCATGATTTAACTCTCATGTCGAACTCGCCTAAAACACAGACAACAATGAAAAATAAAATCAAATAACTTGATAAATTAAAACAAACCTCTGAAATCATTAATCGCAACAACGAGAGTTAATGTTGAACCCAATGGAACGATTCCACTTACGGGCGGTGCCCATGGTCCCTTACCATGTTGAATCTCCATCCAACAATCAACATTGTCGCCTGTTTGTTGTTAAAAAAGTAAATTTTGGATTGAGAAGAACAAATAAAGGTTCAAGTTCACCTCTAAAGTCAAGTTGAATAACATCCAAGTCAGCAATAACCATCGGCGGCTTTGATGCTGTTTTTTCATAGTCATTAAACCATTCACAACGTAAACGTTTGGCTTCATCCCATACTTCAAGTAAATCTTTATCATATTGGACGACGACCTGCAAAAATTTTATTTTTTGTAAAACAAATGTCAAAAGTTCAACAATGTTGCACGATAACAATTGAAAATGTGAAATGAGGTGAAAAAAGTTAATCGAATCATGAATTAAAAGATCGTTCTGATAATTTATTGATTTAATTGTGAATAGTGCATGAGAGAATGTGAATTTTTTTTACCGTATTCTCATAGAATTGCCCATTCAAGTCTGGTTTTGTGCCACAGCGAGAATAAGCGATGCGGAACGAGTGAAATGTTTTTCCAGTTGACGGTGGCACATAAATACATCGAGGATCACTATGTTGACCTATAAGTTAATTAAATTATAATCTTCGTTGCACATATTAGCACATTAAAATATTTTAAATACCTTTAGAACTCACGATACCCTCGAATGGATGTGAAAATGTCATATGAACGTCCATGTGATCCTTTGCGCACATCACCTCTAACGAGACTATATTTGGCATACCGTTTGGCCTTTCCGAGGGCCATAATTCATTTGATGCTGATGCTAAACTTAACTGAAAATAAATAATGAAAGGTATCAGAAATTATTTCAACAATTCGAGTTAATATTTATTTATTGAGTCAATAAAACTGTCAGAAGAAATCTCACAATAAAGCGAGTCAATAAAGCGATTTTCTTTTTTGTGGTGAAAGCAATTTGTGATCAACTCAGATCATCGTATATAAATTGTGTCGGCTGAACTGTTGTGAAGTGTAATGCGAGTGCCAATACCGCACAATGGGAAAAATATATTTTTTGATGTCAATGGAAGTAGATAAATAAGAAGTTTAATTGAATGTAGTTGAGTTAAGTTTAGCGTGAGAACTTGAAAGAATTGTAGATTGAATGGCGATTCTTTCATGACAACAATACTAATGAATCATTAACCACATGCGTTCCAATTAATCATTTTCTTTCTGCTTTCTTTTAATCGATGCTTGTTCATTATCGTCTCTTTTATTTATAACCAGAAGGTTTTGTTTTTCTTGAAGTTTCACCGAGCAGATTTTAGCAAGCAGCACAGAAGAATTTCAACAAAGATGATCCCAATAAAATTTATTGTTCTGACTAACTTTTTTATTTTTATTTATGTGAAAGAAGCCTTGTAAGACTTGAACATATTTCATTGTCACAGTTTTTCTCTCCACATGATTGCAGACTACTCGCAATTGATTTATGAAAATTGCAATCTTTACAAAAGAAATTATTCATTTTAAATTGCTACCTGGTCAAGCTTTTGATCATCACACTTAAGCGTTTTTCATATCTTGGCATTTCCATCTTTTCTTCACTTAACATTTCTAAAGTTGCGTTTAATTGACTACAAAAACTTAAATGTCTTTCAAGGCAGGTTCATTTTCAAATGATTTGTTTATATAGTCAGCAATTAATCGCTAGCTTTTGTTGTGTTATTCCACTAAACTAATTTTCCTATTACATGTTTAACAGCGCTTAGTTTTGTATGGAATTAAGTGAACCATTAATATGAAAAAAATTTACGTTATTGCGTGAAGCAAAACTCATTGAAGATTGCTTAATTAATTTATAAATCTACATCTCTTTACATTATTGAATCAATTAATTTAGTTTGATTTAATTTAATCAAAAAAAGGTAATCAAAAGTTCAAAACTTGAAGATGTGAGAGTTAGAAGTAAGTCAACAACAACCGTTTTGACACAGATCCAAGTTTGATTATTTTTTTTTCTTTCTTCCCAAAAATATGATTAAATGAGAAAATTTATAATTGTGGAATTTTTGAGTTTTCAGTTTTCAGTTTTCACCCAGACGAGAAAAACGGTAAAAACTTTTACTTATTTATTCTTTTCATCTCGATGAATCTGGAAATTAGTTTCATCTAGCAATTTATTTACGGTCTTAATGGCTGCATTCTTAAAACGCCATCTAATTTTTCTTTTCTTTAAAAAATTAATTAACTCGCTCACTTGCGTTATGAGTGTCTTCACATCGATATGACCTCATTGCACAAGTCAGCTGATATGAAAAACAAATTAAAAGGAATGTTAAATAGTCTGGAATAATTGACCGTGTTTCAGACGTGCTTCGATGCGTTGATACATTTTTTCCATGTTTCTCTTCGATTTTCGCGGCAAAAGTTTTCATGATTTTGATGATGAATTGTGCGGAGATAATTGAGCGTCTCGAAACAAAGCATGAGCATACAACATCAACACATTTGACATAGAAAAGCTTCTTTCTTCAACTTTTCATTTCACTTCTTTTAAGACGAACGATTTCTAAGAGGTTTTCCGGTTTTCCTTCGCTCGTCTTCTGCATATAATTAAGTAACAATTTATTTCTCATCATGTCATGCATGTTTATGTGAGAGAGAGAGTCAACAGGTTCAGGTTTCTGACTATTCAAAAATGTGGAATTTTCGAGCTCAGAAGTTCTTCTTGTTATTGAATGTTTCCAATCTCATCTTGTGATTGAATGAATGCTTGACAGTTTTCATTTGCTGACTACCCATAAGCAGCACTAAATCAAAGTTTAAAAGTCGTCGCTTCATACTTAAATTATATTTGTTAGACTTTCGTTGATATTTGCAATCCAAAAACAAGTTGAAGAAAGAAATGATAGAAACCGGAATTTGTGAAATCAAATTGAATGCTCTTTAAATTGATTGAAAACAATCAAAAGTGATTTAAAATATCACCGACGATCGCCATGAATGAATAAAAAGAAATATTTAAGAAACAAACAAGTTTTGTTTACGGAAAGGTGTCAACACGTTAGCATTCCACGACAATGAATTAATTACACCTTATGACGATTTAAATGAACTTATTAAGATTTCTTCTACACACACACACACACACACACACGCTTTGAAAATCAACTTCTGCCGCTTCTTATAAAAGAGAGATAACGTTTGTAAAAGAAAATCGAAAGTTTCTTGAATTGCAAATAGATCCATAGAGAGAAAAAGAAGGAAAATGTAAAGTTTCATGCCGCCGATTTCCAATAGACTTGTTCACGGTCACTTTATATCGATAATTGAGAACATTAGCGAAAGTAAATCCGGACAAGAAATGGCGAGAAGTCGTCACAAGATACTTGAATGTTGGGTTCGAGTTCGAGTTGTTGTGATTTATTTACATACATAAATCTTGAATTTCTAGCAGAAAGGAAGTTAACGGAAATATAACTGAGGTTTCAACTTGAGAAAATGGCACGGAACATTATTTTATATCTAATTCGAATGATGGGAAAATGTTCTTACCTTAAGACTTAATGTTACAACTAAAGTGATGATGAGAAGGTCCCTCCACAGTCTCGTAGGACCTTTCGCTGCGCTCCACATTGCTGGAGCAATTTTCTTAATTCAACTATCTGTAAAATGTAAACAAGAAAAAGAAAAGAGTTAAGTTAATGATGCTGAAAATTGAATTTCCTTTGCAATTGAAGTGAGTGAAAAATAAATAAAAGAAAATTTCATGGTTCATCAAATCTTCGCTGTTAAGCGATTCATATTTTATGGAACTCAATTATTTTTCCCTCCCAATTTCCATGCTTTACACTTGATCGCTTCATATTCGAAATGCTTGTTGTGAAATTTGATTTTATTTCATTGGAATATAAAGAAAAGTTAATTATTTAATGTCTGTATCGGTAACAAAAAACAAAATTAAAAATTATTCGTGTCACTCGTTCGTTCGGTGATGTCGAGCAAGAATTTTAATGACATAGAGACATACAAAAATCTTTTATTTCCATTGTTACTTTTCATCGTCGTCGTCGTAAAGTGGCCTTAGCCCAGAGATGGGCAAATTGCACGCTCAACTCGATTGACTGACTGACTGACATGTCAATGTCTGTCAGTCAGTCAGTCAGTCAGTCAAAATCGCAAACAAAAATATTCTTATGTTGGGAAGCGTTCATACAAATGTTCCGCTCAAGTCGTTTGACTGACTGACTGACAAGTCAATGTCTGTCAGTCAGTCAGTCAAATCCCAACTCTGCCTTAGCCTGTAGATTGCTGCTTTTCTCCCCGGCAACAATTCAGAGTATATTCTGAAAGTGGCTCTTTTGTGATCGTAATAAAAGAACGTGCGCTTCTCTTAATATCATATTTCATTAAAAACTTAATTGTGCGATCAATTCACTTCCATTCAATTCGAACTCTCTATCATTACAATGTTGATTTATATTCCATTTGTAGGCAGATATGTGTGACTATTTCGATGGAAGAAAGCTTCGAAACGAGAATTCATTTTTGAATAAAATTGACTATATTTAAATGAATAATGCGCTTGCTAATCTAAATATGAATAATCCATGGTTTTGTTGTCTAACATGTCAATAAATCTCGTGATTTAAATCTTGAAGACTGTTATTAAGTGACATTATAAGGAAGGCATGTCAATCATAACTTGATCTACCACTTGCATTATATCAGCGTTAATCAAAGTGAATAGTTTTAAGACCGTTTACAACTAAGATCATTAAAAGGCAGCAAGCACTCTTTCCCCATTAATATTAACCACCTCCGGTCTTCTTTCATTTAACTACCTACCAGAACAGTAGTCATAACAACATCTTCATTTATAAATAATTTTCAAATTAACCATTAATTAATTAGATATTTTCTAAAGTATCGTTCATTGTAAAGTAAAATGTTCGAATTGCTGAAAAATCTTTTCTAGATCTTCATTACAACTTGTATTGCACATTTAAACTGCCGTTAGCTGTTTCATTGCTTTATTATATTTTTTATATGAATCAGTACACCAGTTAGGAATGAAAATATTTTTAGATCGCTGTAAATAGAAGAAGGCGGGAGAATAATCTTTTAAGATAGCGCCTTTATAATTTGTATTGTAAGAAATAAAATTGGAACAAGTAAAATGATTAATTTAACAACTTTTTAATCAACAATAAGTTGCTTCATGACACTTGAATAACAACAGGTCATTTGATAAATGTTGAATTGAATTCTCATGTCTTATCTATTGAATAAAATCATCGATTGGTATTTAGAACAAGAAATTATGCAGTCGAAAGCCGAACAAACTTCATTTAAGTCAATATTGAATGAAAACATCTTTGAATTCAATCGCAACGCGCAAGTTGACGTTAAGCAATATTTTTGCACTTTCTTTCTTATTTTTAATTAGCTGCAAATGGCTGACATACATTTAATAAATTACAGAGAAGCTATCAGCTTCATCTTTTTCTCTTTTTCCAACTTCCTTTTATCTACTGCTGTTAAACTGCAACTGCATTCAAAGACATTGTGGCTAGAAACTCTCGGAAAGTTAACGAGTTTATATTTCTCAACACTTTTCTGACATATTATCTACAGAAAACAATTACTGAGAAAACGTAGATCGAATACATGATCGTGTTGTGTTTAAAGCGTTTTGTGTGAATTCAAATTTCGTGCTTGGAGATTAAAATTAAGAATTCTTTGATCCACGTTTCTGTCTTCAACATTTTACCTTCTTTTGTTTGGTTCGTTCTCTTCAACTAAGCACATTAATTACATTCACTTCACACAGCACAATTTAAGTTTATCGTTTGATCTAATTTGGAAAATAATGAAACTGTGTTAAGTTTATATTTGGTGAATATGGAATTAAAGTCACTTTTGTGAGTTGATGACGCATTAACAAATTACAAACTCTTCGTCTTCTTCTTTGAATTAGAAATGAAAGTTTATGACATTGAAATCAGAAAAAGTGAACATTATTTTGATAGTCGTAAAAGCATGAACTTCACTGAACACTAAAACATTCATTAACCAGTCTTTCAAATTAATTCTTCAGCTGTTTCCTGTAGCATTCGTCTGCTGTTAAAAGAACTTGTGATTTCACACATTTGAAATTTATTCCATTGCTGTTCAAGAAGACAAATGAATTTCTTATTCATTGACAATGAGTTTAATCCAAATTTGAAGTAGTTTAAGAAATTGGATTAAAAAAGAAGATTAAAATGTGTCAAAGAAAATTTTTCTCACTCACAAAATTAAATATTTAAAATTTCAACATTTCCAGAGAACGAAACCGTTTAAATTTTCAATCAACCAACCTAGGAAACAGCAATTTAACTAAGTGAAATGGCTTATTTCTCCCATAACATTGTCTCTGTTTGCTTTGTCATTGTAACTAGCTCTAACTTACATTTATCTTCTCCCCCCTAATAATGCTTTATTTTCACCAAATCATTAAACAAATAATCATAAATGTAATTCTATGTTTCGCCATTCACCGAATAGAAAAGAGAGAAATAGATCGCATCGCTAAATAAAAGAAAGCATTTTCTAACCAGCAGTAATTTTCTTTCATCTAGATTAAAGTTTATGAAAAATGATTTATTGTCTGGATGGAGTTATTGGTAGTTTATGTTGTTGGAAGGAAGTCAACGTTCAACAGCAAACTTCTGAAATTTTAAATGATCTACAAGAGCTCAAGAGTGTCTCGTTGATGTTGACGATGATGTGAAAATTATACAATGAATGTCTAGCAGCTGAGCGTGATGAATCAGACTTTTTTTTGGTGTCAAGATACAAAATCTTTTTTGTAATTATGACACAAGATACTCGTTTTAAATGGATGATGATTATTTTTTCATTGTAAATCAGGAAATGACAATTATGTTATTAACTTGGACCTTTCTTTGGTGAGGTCTTCTTTTTTGCAAATGTTAGAAAGACAACGACATGGGAATACAAAAGAATATGACATGCGGAAATTTACACGCGGTCAATAATCACACTTTTCGTTGTTTGTTGGGCACGTTGTCATGAGAAACTATGTCAATTTTATATGTTCAAAGGTGTTATTGACCCAAAGGCGACATTTTAAGCACTTGCTATCATGGATAAGCGTATCAAGATCAACACGAACCCCGAACGTATCATGCCACCCAACATGAAGAAATGTTTTAAATAATTCACATCATAATTCGAATTCTGATCACGCAAGACTTAAATACTTCGCAAATAAAAATTGTAATTGATTTTTTAATTGAGATATGTCTTGGTTCATCTTCACATTTAACAACATAAATATTTACTGTTGTAAATTCAATCAACTGCTTAGAATGATTCAGCAGTTATCGCTTTTGAAGTCTCGCAACTTTCTTTAAATTTAAATGATTCATTAAAATCACTCAAACAGCGTATTAAATGTTGTTAATTTCTCTTCACATGACTCACATCGTCTTGATAACTTTTAAATAAATCGCTGCATTTCACATTTCTTATTTAATCTTCAACTTTAAATTATCTAGAAAAAGTTTTCTTTCTCATTTTCGCAATGTATTGCTGTAATTAACTTTAAGTCCAACTCTCCATAACAAAAGACATAAACAACAAATCTTTGAAAAAGACAAAACAAACACATTTTAAGTCGAGGAGAGTACAAGTGGAAAAACCACAAAAGACAAGTCTTTTCAGAATTGAAAAGTAGGTGAATGGGATTGTTTTGTATATTTTGTTGCATTGACTTACAACTGAGATTTCACAGAGGAAAGTATTTAAGAACTTGTTATTAAACTTTTACTCAACTCCCATCATGAGAAATATCTTAAAGTAAATGCAACAAAATGCATGTTTTTTATATTATTTTACAAATTCTTCACCATGTGTATTCATATTGTGATAATTTTTATTGCTTTTCCTTCTCATGAAACTTTTTTTTTGCTTTTGCATGGTTGTGGTGAAGTCGTCGTCATGTTCCAGTTGATAAGTTCCTTCTTTTATTTATGCTTACAAGACAACACGACGCATTGTCGTGAAATTTATTTATTTATCTTTTGCACACTTTTTAATGGATCACAATGAAAAGCTTTTGTTTGACGAATGAAGGAAAATAAGAAAAATTTCTTTTGTTCATTGACCAATTGATTGTTATTTCATTTATTTCTTAACATCGTTGCATTGATTGTCTGTGATCACATTTTTCATTGCATATTTTTTCAATAAGTGAATTGTTGACAATCTTTCGTGATCGAAGATAAATCAATGTCAATCATGCTTTATAAAAAGAAAATTATATTTATGATAGTAAAAAGAACATAAAAATTGCCTGAAAAATAAGATTTAGGAAGTTTAAGACTCTCAAAGAGTTGCGTGTGCGGCTAAGAAAATAAAAAAATTAACACCAGCAGCTAAACTATGAATTATGAGGCGATCAGTTGCGAACAATCGGACCGATGGAGAGAAAGATTTTTATGACTGTTCGGAATGTTTCAAGCTATCAAACACAATAACTTGAAAATTTATTTACCGAATTCCTTTTTCAGGTTTTCATATGACTCACGCAGTCAATTTGAAGATTTTTACAGTCTCGAATGACCTAGAAAGGAAAGCAGCTCAGAATGTTTCGTTTTATTAAATATTTGTGAGTGAAATTGGTGACAAAGTGAGAGCTTAATGTAATGTGATGAGTGAGTTTCAATATTTAAGCTTAATATTTTTTCTATCGGCACCTCAAAGCACATTGCAACATGAAAGGCGACTAAATTCATTGGAATATGTAACAATGAATCATTCCATTAATAAATAGTACTCTGCTTTACGAATATTTAATTTCGGAGAGCGCACAAACGCAATGAATTGCAAATTTAAGGAAGAGTACGAAGAACATGTACGAGAAGAACAAAACAAGCGATCAAGAAGCTACAACAACAAATTTATTAACAAATTATCGACGACCAAAATCTACCTAAAATGAAAACCTGCTGCCATATGAATTGTTTTTCTGGACTGCGAATATGTATTCGAAGGAGGAAGAAAGATGAAGAAGTGGTTAAAGTGATTACATTTAATCTTTTGCGATTAAATTGATCGTAAATCTTCTCCGTTGTTGAATTGAACGAACCTTTGCTTTTGGGAAACCGCAAGAAATTTAATCAATGGAAGCAAATTATTGCGATGGAAAATAAGAGGCGTCGTTTGACAGATTAAATTGTGATCCGATTTAATGCTGATTTGATTGATGACGAGTGTATTGAATTCAGTTACTCCATGACTTTAAGCCTGATCTGTCATCTGCATTGGGTCAATTTAATCTAATCAAATTGAGAGACAGTTCATTTGTAAATCTCAACAAAGAAAAGTTTTGCTTGAAGCTCATTGTGTTGCTAAAAAGTTGTTTAAATTTAATGAAATTTCAGATGCAACAGTGAATTCCGCAATCAAGCTGTTACTTTTTAATGAGATTTATTTTTATGTTCGTGGCTTGGAATAACTTAAAAAAATTCGCAGATTAAAATTAGCTAACTCTGAATATCAGAATAAGAAAAAAAAATGTTTCTCTTACTATTTGCAAACCTAAATCATCTTTTTCTTGAACTAATATATCAAAGTTCATGCTGAGGCTACAATCAAAAATCAAAAGATAGAAAAGAAAGAAACTTTCATAAGGTATTGAACTGGTAAAGGCAGCTGAACAAGGCACAAAATGTTAATTGAATAGTACGTCACGCAGAGATGGTGAAGACAGAAATTATGTGGTAGCCTCCGCATTCATAACACCCACTTAGTCATTCACACTATCAATTTATCAGCGGCATTGGCGCCACTCATGACGGTCAAATTTGAAATTCTAAATCCCTGATGTGCCACATTTTATAATCCATTAGTTCATTCTTTGACTTGATCAAGCGACTACTTCTTGATGCGCATGAGCGTTGTGTGTGTACTGAAACAACATTGCATTTAAATACACTTATTTGGAATAAATTTCCTTCTTCATTTCATAGAAAAATAGCAAAAGAAAAAGAAAATCTCGCAAAAGTCGTTTTCCGCACACAACATTTCTCATCATCTAAGTGGTGAGCATGAGCAGCATGTACACAGCAACAGTCATTTTCCAGAAGTAACGGAATAAGACTTTTTTTACTTATATTTCTGCTTCAATTTGCTTCAATCTTTTTCCTCTCCCTCATTCCATTTCGATATGATCGCAATGTATACGTTTTAGCACATCTCAATGCGGTACAGATTGATATAGTTTTTAAACATTTCTCTTCTTGTTCGAAAGACTGTCGATGCCGTATGGTTGATGGGCATGGAATGGTTGAGAAGACGGCAACTATCGACATATATAAACTCAAGTCGTAATAAAATAACAATCACGTTTGGTAATTAATGAATGCGCAAGTGGAATTGTAACAAATGAAAGAAGGTAAAAAAATTATAAGATGCCGTTAATGCTTATGAATTTAAGCTTCCGACAATTTTTGTGATCGCATTATACATTTTTTTTTCTGTGTTCAATTGACGTAAATGAAGAGAGATTGCAGTGCTGATTGTCATCTTGCCATTTGCTAGTATCAAAAGAAGAATAAGGCCAAGAAAATCGAAACATTTCAGCTCATGCAATGTTTCTCTACTTTTCTCTTCTAAACTTCTTTTTTATCACAGAATAAATTTTGCGGTAGAAATTCCACGATGAACGAATTAACACGAAATGTTGAAGGAGTCATTGAAGCAAAAAGTAAGCAGCTGATGTATGAACGAAAAACGCCGGTTGAGAATGGAATATTATTAAGTTTTGACTGATTACATTACTTGATGTTGTATCATGGATGAATGAGATGGAGAGATTTGTTTCTATGAACTAATTAAAGTGAAGAACATAAATTGAATAAAATCGAATTACCTTTAACTAGAACAACGAGTCAGACTCTTTTCTCAAAGCAGCACGAGTTTGTACGTGTGCCAATTGTTTTATTGTCGGTTGATATCCTTTCTATCAATCCAATCAAATTTCGTCTAATTGCTTTTATGTTTTATATTTCTTTCCTTTAATCTTTCAACCTATTCGCTTTTCGATGTTATTACTTTATTTCTTTGGTTTCTACCGACAGACTGAATCATTTCCACAAATGCATATTCCAAAGATCTTTCTTTTCTTTTATTTCAACTTCAGTGTTTCTTTTAACAACTTCTTTTATGAATCTTTAGATTTCACCAAATTGCTGTGGAAAATAAAAATTTTCAACTTAAAACTCATGAATTTTTCACTAGATTTAATATAAAATTATTTTTTCTTGGGGTTTAGTTTTTGATGAACATGAAATTTTAATTAGAAGAAATGCTTCTTGTATCATAGCATTTACGTCTGTCTAAATAACCATTCCCACATCAAATCAAACAACACTGAAATCTAATCGATCAAGTGAACTACACGATCCCAAAATACGTATGAAAAATTAAATTATCTACATAAATAAATTTCCAGCAAGCGATTTCTTCAAATCAATAAATCATGCCATCCATCCGATCACAATGTCAAATCCCCGTCACTTTATCAACATTTATCAATCTCTCTTCTTTCAATTTTTTTTTATTATTTTATTATTTTCTTATTAAAAGCACTTTTGATCAAAATATTTTTCTTGACGAAAAAAAAAATGCAAAACACAGAACAAAAAGAATTCAAAGCAAAGTCCGAGCGGACGAAATGATTAAACACGTGTTTCTACCTTCAGTTCAGTCGTAATTGTGAAATAGTTACCGAGATCCAAGATTTCCAGTGCAAAAGCGAAGTTGCTGAAGAAACCACTCGTCTCGATGAATTCTCTTTTCACCGTTTAATTTTTATTTCTTTTTTTTCTTTCTTCGCCTTGCTCGGTGAAGACAAAAAAACGGGTAATAGCGCGCGCGAAAGAGAGAACAAGTCAAGAAAAATGCTTGGGTATGAGAAAACCGAAAACGGGAATAAATATGATGGGAGAAAAATACCGAGAAAAGTTTTACAAGAAAAAAGAAGTAAAGTGAGTAAACATGAGACAAAATATTGTCTGTTTGATGTTCTCAGGTGTGTAACATGTTCAATCTTTTCTCTTCTCTGAAATTCTTTCCACATCAACATTCCATCAAACTCATTTCCTACGCTCGCGAATGTTTCAAGCGATCTCTTGCCAATTTCAAAGTCATCCCTACTTATGGTTGTTGCTTTGCAATGTCAGGGCCGACGACAATGAAAACAAATGAATGTCATGATCACAGAGAAAAGAAATCTCTAAACAAACACAGAAATAAGTTGAAAGGGGGAGTAAGAGAACACCAGAGTTAACGGGTTTCGTTACTGATGTGTACACAACACAACACATGATCGTTTAAGAAAAGATGTTGAATTCGATTCTTTTCTGTTTCTCTGAATCACGTGTATGTACAAGAATTAATATATGAAATTATAATCATTTTCTGTGTTGTTCAAAGTGATTGTGTAACTTTATGTTTGGTTGCTTCAGATCAACTTCGTTTGATGGTCAATAACAACAACAAGCACTTAACTTATCAAAAAACTGTTGAAACCGATAAAACTTCTGAATCGAGGGAATCACTCAGTTTGAAAGCAGACAGATTGCAAATAAAAATATAAAAATTCACTTGTAGATAATTAGAAACATAACATCAACTTTCTTTTTTTTAAATGGAAATATCATATGCAGATCAACCTCGATTATGCTGTTCTTTTGTGCAAAAATTTGAATTCGTTTCACTTAATCGATATTCAATTTGATTAAGAATTAAGAAATAAACTAGATTACTAATTGTGGAATATTGAGAGCGTGAGGATTTTTTTCGCACATGCTGCATCTAAATTACTTATGGCTATTTGCAAAAATCTTCAGTAAAAGGATAAATTCAGAAGTTACGTTTCTCTATGATTTTCAATCATAATTATTGATTAAATTGAATGTTACACAATTAACATATTTTCCCCAATATTTCATATTTATTTTCATTTAATATTGAATATCTACCGTTTTGCTTTCTTCGATTGCTTCGACTTTTCCCATGCGATTTTCACTCTCATACTCAAGATTCGATCTGAATCTTTATTTTTCTAGTTTAACACACTCGAGTCATTACAACCAACTCTTGTTTGATTTATTTTACCTAAATACTTAACTAGATAAACTAATTTAGTTATAAAAACTGAATTGAATAAAATTAATTCTAATTTGGTCAACTATTCAAGTTAGTTGAAAGCATCAAAAGCAAATATTTAAATCTCGTGACCATTAAAGCTTGCTGATCTCCATGTTCGAGCTTAAATATGAATACCATTCATAACTTAATAAGTAAATGTTATGATTAATGACAATCAAGTTTGAAGAAGAATGCTGGAATGATTGAAATGGTACAAGAAGAAACGTAAAAAAAACGAGAAGTCTTCTTGTGATTGATAAATCAATGATTAATTGGAGTAGCTTATTGTATGTTATTGAGATCTTATTGATTATTTTATTTTATTTAGTTCTGCTTCGTGTTGGAATTAATGAAAGAAAGCGCGATCTAATAAAATTCAAAGAAGCTTAATGTGACAATGTTAGTCAAATGATTATTGTCTGAGTTGATTTGTGAAGATCGAAAATTAGCACATGAAAATATCTTATTGAACATATAAGCAACACATTATAGAGAATTAATGGAAGCAGAAAAATATTGCAACTGAAAATTGATTGATAACTGATTGAGATTTGATGAGCTTGTTGAAACTAGAATGGCTAAAAGACATTAGTGGATTTTTCTAAGAAAAAGCACACAAGTTGTCTTCGACTTCATAAACATAACGATCATTGTTGTAAAACGAGTTGGCGAAGGTGCACGATTGCAAGATGATATTTAATGATGATGATGATGATGATGATGATTCAGGTTGGGGAGAATGTATGAGTGGTTTGTTATACTTTTGATTAACCATAAAACTTAATTAGTGCTTGTTTTTCTTTTCTCATAACTGCACAATTATTTTGTTTCATCAGCACATGGAGTTGTTTGTTCTCTTTGAAAATGGAAATACTTTAGATAAATGTGATGTTCGTGAATGCTTAAAGTTATAGAGAAAGTTTGGTCATCGCTTTGTTATTTCTTTATGGGATTAAAATTCTTTTGGATCTCGTTTTATTTTTATTTATTTATTGATCTTTGAGCTTTTTCCACTCTCGAATATTTTTTTATTATTTCTTAATATTTTGAGTTAACTTAACACCAATCTTCATCAACCTCACATTTCGCCAAAAACCATTTAACAGTCAGTTGAGTTGAATTTGATAATTTTTTCATTCTGTTGGGTTCAAATACGGCTTTTGATGGAAACATTCGCATCATTTGAGCTCTTCTCTGATGTTCTCGATATGCTTGTTGAAGTATTCTTAATTCAGTTTGCGAAAGACAATTCGTGCAAAGCTCACATTCGGTCTGATTACACGAATTCAAACAATTTTCACAAATTTCTGGATGAATCACGAGATTTGATTTGGAAGACAACATCGAATCTTTTGAAACTGTTTTGACAGTAAACTTTGAATCACTGAAATCCAATCTGAAAGGAAATTTTCATCATAGAATCTCCTAAAATATGCAAAAATAATTAAAAACCTTTCAATGAGTTCTCCTCGATTTGCCACCAATGTCAGCGTGTTGTAAAGAATCTGTTCATACATTATTCTTAGCGGCTCTTCGCTTTCGCTGGTTGGCGTTAGATTTGGACTGATATTGATCTCAAAAAGTAAATAATTTTTAATTTTTTAAGCAAAACTTTAACTTCTTTTTATAAATACCTCCATGAGATGAGGTGAAAGAGAATCGTCAATGAGAAAATCGAATCTTAATAACTCAAAATATTCTGCCTGAGCTTTGAAAAATCTTAAGGTGAAAAGTGTTATTCGTTCCGTTTTCGAAAGAATAACAGACATGATTGCATCATCGATACCTTTCCAGAACTTCTTTACGTTGTGACCATTTCGAGAAAGATGTAAATTGAGTGAATCAAGTGCTGAGAACTTAAACTGTTTGGTCGTGTTAACAAACGATGGAGCTTCCCAGTAAGGAAGGTGCTTGTCATTCACCACATATGAATTGACATTCTCAGGATCAAAAGGATAATAAGGATCAGCACAAAGGCGAAGTAAAATGTCACCTTTATATCGGTAAAATCTTAAAGGATCAAGGGATGTTATTAGCACATAAACACCCACGTCAAATGCTCGATCATCTATTAACAAAGGATTGTCGACAAATTCCTGAACGTATCTAAACATTTAAAGTTGATTGTTTAATAAATTTTCAATTTTTACAGACATTTTTACCTCATTTGGCCAAGTTGAAAATCCATTGTTTTTACATCTATGATTCTTATTCCACGACTATGCCAGTTTTTCACAACAAATCGCTTGCTTAAATTCGCTCTCTGATAATAAATAAATTCATTTTTTAATCGGGGAAGATCGAAAGCTGTTGGAATGTATTTTGAATCCGATGACAATGCCAAATATTTTTTATTCGTCAGGTAAGTTATGCCTGGAAAGTGATTAATAAGTTGATTGGGTTTGATTGCGGCAAGCAAATCTGGATTATTTTCAAAAGGAAATTCTTCACTCCACATGATGTTCCACGATTCGTTTCTTGATCCGTTCACCATTTTAAATCCAAGCTGATCAAATATTGTTTGCACTGTCTTGAAAGATTCATTGAAATGTTGGTAATTGTTTTTGAAAAGCCAATAAGTTAATTCATTTAGTTGATTATCGTTCTCTGGACATTGAGATTCCATGAAAATCCCGCAATATAATGAAATAAGCAAAATTAAAATTAATAAAATTGCATCATAAACTGATAAACTTCTTTTGTAATCGAAATTTTCTATTCTTGTTCCATCTTTCCCTTCCGTGTCTTTGACTGCCACGTTTTGCTTTTCTGATTCATTTTTTGTTCTTAATTTTTTCATCTTAACACTGCAAGGCTTTCTGAAGAACTGAACCTGACACTAACGATAACATGTAATCGGTGTCGTGACAACTTTAATAGTTTTCCATTGAACTTTTATGTCACATTCATTCGACCAACAAATAAATGTAAACTTGCAAATCATAATGTTATCTTTTTTTGTTAGTAATATAAAATAATCACAAAAAAACATTTTTAAACTTTGTTTCTTTTCATTTTATTTAAATCATTTTGAAATCGTCACGTTGTCGAAGAAATTTGTTAAGTTTTGTTCTAAAGATTGAAAGAAAAAGATTTCAACTTCTAAGATAAAAGATAATGAGCGATTTCTTTAAAGAAAACATAGAATGAATTATCTTTGTATCGAAATTATGTTGGCTGACTTTGTTTGTTTTTTGTATTCATCAAATTGACTTTGAAACCACAAGATTTGCTTATAAATTTCTATGAAAATGTTGAGTAAAGCATACTTGAATAAAGAAAGTTTCATCATTGTAGATTCACGTAATCGCTATCATTTCACAAAATTTGAGAAGCTTAAAGAGTTAAAGGAATGTTTTTTGTTCGCGTTATCCACCTACGCACTTTAAAATTCTTATATTCTGCTTAAGAAAATAATAACGCTCCATCTGATTTTTATATCTCGTCAGTATCATTTAAAAATATTTAATATTTCATTTCATTTATTTGCTTCAAATTACTTCTTTTTCTTCTTTTTTTCTTTTATTTTATTTGGCAGAAGCTCAATGTGTGATGAAAGAGGAATGCAAAGTATTTAAGTAATTTTAACTCATCCTCAATTCATCTATCTTTGACTTATGCGGAAACATAAAAATATCAGCTTGTTTGTATTTCCTGTTGCTTAACTTTTTTTCACGTATCTTAGATATATCTAAGTATCATCCACTTGTTACATTAAATCTTTTATATTTATATCATGTTAAATAAATTTTTGTTTTCATCAACAGAAACATCAACAACATTTTTTTTTTGTGTTTTTCATTCTTAATTTTTCGCCGTCATTTTAATCTCACAATTTTTTTCTTCTTTCCGGTCTTCTTTTATTCTTTTCGTTACGGACAGTATCCGCTTGCTAAAATCTCATTTACTCCTAAGAGCTTGCACAATTATTGTACATTTAAAATGCCATCATGTTGATAGCTTTTTCCTCACTCTAATGTCATCATTTGTCAACATTTAAAACATAAGGAAATTTGGGTTTCATTTTATTGATGCCCCACGTTCAGAGGAATTATTTGTCAATTACGTCACAATTTCATTTTCATTCTCAGAACGAACATAATTGACACATACGCCGCTGTCACTTTTCTCCTAAAGAAATCAACTTTCGTTACATTAAAATGTATTGAAAATTCTACTCAACATTCCTCAAATAAAACTTAAAACTTACTTAGAAATCTAATTTTCCGTTCTAAATATGCGTGGTCGTCTAAATTTTCTTCTATTTCTACTATCATCAAATTGTTTTTGTGTCTTTGGTATTTAAAAAGGACGTGTTTTTGTTGTTCCATGCTTATTCACCTTTGATCTTTGATCAGCGAGTTTCTTGATAAAACATCCACCTACAGCCTATTACATCCACCCACGCACATTACACTTACTCAATAATCAAGCATCGAGGTAAATGCTCTCTCAAATACGAAAATAACTCTTGTGAAGCACCCGCACAATTTGTTAGCTCGAGTTCTTGTAAATGTCTTAGCTGAATGATACTTGAAAGACCACTCGAGGTCAGCAATGGACAACCAGCCAAAGACAACACCTGAAGATTGCGCATGGAGCAAAGATGTTGAAGGCCAAAATCACGAATTTGGGAGCACCATCGCAAAAAGAGAGCATTGAGGGATATCATTGTTGAGATGTAACCGACACCGATGTCCGTTATGTGGATACATCTAAGATAAGAAACATGAGAAATAATCTTTAGCATTGTTTCTCATTCTTAATTATACAAACCTATCCAAGGTCAACTCTTCAAGCATGTTCAGATCACAAGCAATGTATTCCAATGCAGCATCGGTAATTCGAGGACACCACGACAAATCGAGTGCCCGAAGCTTTTGAAGATTTTCAGCTATAAGTTCCACACCATCATCAGTTATTTTACTACAACCCGATAACGATAGAACAGTCAAATGCGGCAACGAATGTACTGCAGAATCATAACAAGCAAAAAAGAAGAAAAAATTAGTAAAGAAATAATTTCCCATCTGCTTTTAATAATCATGTTGTAGCTTTTCTGTAGTCAACGTGACAGCAAATTGATTTCATTTCATCTGCTTTATATGTTTGTGCAAAATTACTTTTTTCAGCGAATTTTATTATCCACAAATTAAAATATCAAAAAAATAAAAGAGCTACGTGCGGATATTAACGACGGCGACAAATTTTCTTGAGTGGATGAGAGTTCGGAATTGAAAATCGTTTAAACTTTTATAATAAAAACTTTTCAACTTTTTTTTTGTTCGGAAGTTTCAATTGAAACATTTTGCATAAATATTAAAAGTCTAAATAAAAAATCCTATTCAGACCAACATCTATGAATATATTTAATTACCGATATTCACGACGCCATGGTTTGTCAACTCCCAACACGAGTTCAGACGTAAAATACTTAAGGAGTGACTCTGCTTCGGAGAAAAATATGATAATGCGCTGTCGGTGACGTGGTAAGCCTGTCGAATAAAGGATGAGATTATTTATTGTTAATTTGAATATGGAAATCAGTAATTTATGATACAACCTGAAGGGAGAATTCATAAAGTGACGGAAGCAGTTGAGCAACAGCACCGACAGCTTCGTCTGCTACGTTGATGCAATCGGCAAGGGATAAGCTTACAATACGACTTGTCAAACAAGCCCATAAGCCGGCTTCAGTAATTTCATTACAACCTGCAAGTTCAAGTTCAAAAAGGGACTGAAAGGAAAGAAAGAATTATTTAATAAATCAACTGATGTAATAATAACAAAGATGACATGACAGATAATTACTTGTAAGTGATCTAAAAGTGCTTCAAGTCCCCGGTCGCTGATCGACGAACATCGTAAACTCAATGAGTGAATATGCTTTGATGCTAATGCAAATGAATGAACGATATCGAGAGCATCTTCATCAGTTGCGCCACTTAAGGCAATTGAATGGAATCCCCGACGTATTATGGAGTTGTAAAGTTTCACTTTATCTTGACTCCCGGTTACCCTTAATTCACGGCATTGAAGAACTGGCACAAGGCCAGAGAAATAAATGGGATTTCGATATAGGATGTCTCTCCATTTGGTGCATACTTGAGCTAAATCGCGACGATCATAAGATGAAAAGTAAAGAAAAAATTGCTGGAGAAATCTTTCGTCGAGAAACAATTGCTCGATGTTAAATATTTGTGTCGCCGGTGGCACGAAACGTTTTGTTCCTGATTGCGACTTAGTCTGATGATATTTTCTCAACGATTGGGGAGTTGATTGATTGGAATTTGAGTTTTGATTCGTAACATTTGTAGTTGTTGTTACGCTCATCTTTCCATGTTGGGCGAAGATATTGTTATGTTGATTTTTATTTTGATATCGATACGGTTTCTCGGGAGTATTAATTGACACAGTCGTGGGAGCGTTCGACGAGTTAGTATTGTTGTTTATGGTATTGTTGTTATTATTGTGAACATTACTTGACGAACCACCACAAAGCACGTTTGTTACGCGCTCCATCACGCTCGTTTTACCGACAATTGAAGTGCTGCTATTGATAGAACTTGAGTTGCTGTTTCCGTGCTTTCTCAGTCCATTGATGCGTTTTGTAAGCTCAGCTGATGCCCGCTCGACAATTGTGTTCTGCGTCGACATACTTCACTAATTTTAAAAACCTACTTAAACAATCTCAGTCAAGTTGTTTGAAATGTGATGCGATAATTTGAGTTTTCTTCTTTATGTATTTATTATGCAACTTTTCGCTAAGTAAAAATGTTTCTTCTGTTGTCCTAATTTTCAAAATAAATTATTTCACTGCAGAACATTTCATTACTAATTGAATTTTATAAATTGGCTCATTTTCTGAAAGAATTCCTTTCACGAACGATTTAGTTTTGTGTGATTAATAAAACTAAAATCATCACTTTAATCTTCATGTTTTATTTTGCAATAAATTTTCATTCATGAAATATCTAGAAAAAAAAACTTGAGTTTGAAAAAGAAAACACTTCTCGCTTGGCAAAATCAATATTGTGATGATGATACTACCTACTTTTGAACTGCCACGAAAATAGATTTTTGATGAACGTGGAAAAAGTTAATGACTTTCGACGACACTTGAACTCTGTGTTGCCTCGAAATCATAAGCTAGCAAAAACTCTTATTTTGTCTCCAAGGATAAAGAAAGATAAAGGAAATCAACGCCAACACATCAAATAAATTCTTTCGACTGTTAGTGACAGAGGCTATCAAAGGAAATTTAAGTGATATTGCCAATTCATCCTGACAATTTTAAAACATGAAAATATTATTTTATAAGGTTGTTTTTTAACTCAAATTTATTTTCATTAAGTATCAAGAAAACGAGCCAAGTTAAAAAATGTTTGAAATGATTTTTTTTGTTTTCGTTTTTATCACACGCACACGCTTTAAATTACTTTTCTTCACACTTTTCACGATCTTTATATTTATAAGAACAAATTTGGTTGCTTTAAAATTAGTTAATGTACTTTAATTTATAAGAATTTACAAAAAGTTTTCACTTTATGATAAGACTCCTGCGAGAATGATAGATATTCTGAATGAAGGATCTTGCGCGAAAATTCTTATAGACAAGGTGAACGAAGACAGAAGATATGGCGCTTGCGCAATTGGAAATATAAAAAAAAATATGCAAACACACGTTGTTGCTCTCAAATCAAGATAATTGAATACTTTGTTATCATAATAAATCCTTCATGATTTTAACAAAATACTTTCAAAATATTTTTCAAAAATTGTTTTCTTTTATTTGAATAATTTTTAAATTTAGAAGTCGATTGATGAGAACAAAATGAATTCCAATTTTATCTTATATAACGGCTTCTGAGATTTCAAATTCCCGCTCAGCCGGAAGTAAAACATTGAAACATTCATCAAAACATCGACCAAACATTCCACAAAAATACCATTTGGGGGATACCAAGGGGAGAAAAAACACCATAAGTCGAATAATTTTTTTAATTTTACTTTTAAAAAAAAGCACATTACAATTCAAATAATTAAAAATTAACATGCAAAAGTTAGTGATACCACCGAATCCCAACTGGTTTATGCAGGCAATATGTCATTGCACTCCTGACAATGGATTATTATATGGAGCAATGACAAAGGTTGTTTATATTCCACCAGAAGAAGAAGACGCATCAAAAGATGTTAAAATTATTGATTTAAAGAATAAGTAAGTGTTGTTGAATATCAGAGAAGTGTTAATTAACATCAATTTTTACAGGCTTTGTGGATTTTCACCTGATCCCGATTGGGTTGAATCAAAATGTATTGCAGTCATGAATGCCGATTTTAATGTCTTGATTTATGATTTTGCAAGCGGCGAAGCGGTCAAGGGTCATAAAGGACATCAAAATGAAGTAGATAAAATAGATTCTGAAGAAATAGATATTTAATTATAATATCTTTTTTCAGAAGCATAAGATTAACAGCCATAATGAAGACACGGCGATTGTTTTTCTTAAACAGAAGTTAGTTTTGTCATCAGTCAATTCAAACGTTATTAAATATTGCTTTGTCTCCAACACATTCAAATTATTTCTAAAACTCTCTGGACGCAATCCAATAATAATTTTTAAGCAATCTCCAAAAGATTCTAACATTGTTGCAGCTGGAACGAAAAATGGTTTAATTTTGCTAATTTCTGTCGATAAAATGGAAGTAAAAACGAAACTTCGTGGACATGACTCTGAAATATCATCACTTGATTGGATCTATTTACCATTAAAGCCATTGAAAGAAGCAAAACCAGCAACAGATAATGTAAAAAGAATTTCACTTCAGAAACTTATCGCTTCCACAGATACTTCCGATTGCTTCGATATTTACGAGGAAAATGTTGAACAAGAATTCGGCACATACCGAGAGAATGTTGATGATAATAGCGATGACGAAGAAACAAATCAAGGCGACATTCAAGAGAAAATTGTCAGCAATTCAAATTTCAATTTCCTAGAAGCTTGCAAGAACTTAAAAGGAGTCATTTTGGACGATAAAAATGAAGCAACAGGTGACTTAGCTGAAGGTTCATACGAAGACAATAAAGACAAGTATGGATTAAAGGATTTGGATAATAATTCACATCATGAATCGTTGGAATCAAATGCTTCGTCTCGTACGCCGGTGTTGACAGACGAAGATGAAGAAGAATGTCGTGCGCCTTTACAAAAATTTGAAGTAATAAAAGAGAAATGTGATGAAGAAGTTGTTGTTAAAGAGAAGAACGAATCCTTATATTCGAATGCTTCATCAAGAACTCCAGTATTAACAGAGGAATCTTTGAATTATCTTGAAGAATGCCAGAGAATGAAAGATTTTGTGATTGTTTCGAAGGAAGACGTTGAACAATTTGGTGATGTTCCGGTGCTTGCATCGGGATCACGCGAACAAACAGTTTGGTTGTGGGATGTTAATGAACGTACATCATTGACGAAAATTCATTGGCATCCAAAGGCACGACCGACTTTACCGTCTCCATTCACAAACGTTTTGTGGGTGAATCAAAGCATTTTAATTGTCACTGACGGAAATGGAAATCTTAACGAATACAAAATTGAATTTGATTCAACGAAAATGAATCTCACAGCAAAACATCAGAAAGATAAAAAGTTTGATGCAAATGGAGTGTTGAACATCTGCAAAAGTCAAACTGGTTCAGTTATTTGGACATCGTCAATTCATCGTCACATCAGTTGTCTTGATGCTATGAAAGATTACGAGAAAATCATCAGTCTTGATACAATTCAAATCAGAATTCATGTGATTATTGAAAATCCAATCGATTCGAATGTCATCGCAATTGGCGGTAATGACAAACGAATCTGCTTATGGAATACGTCAGAAGCAACTCATCATAAAATCGCCTTACGTCCATTTATGAATAAAATTCATTCCTGCGTTTTGAATTTGATTTGGCACCCGGAAAAGGAAAATATTCTCGTGTTTAGTACACGAGAGGGCCGAATCGGCATTTTGGATGTAAACAAATCATCGAACGTTCCAACAATTCTTTCATCATTCTCATCACATGAAGTTTATTCAATGACTTGGGCAAAGATTAAGAGAAATGAAGACGAAATGTTCATCATTTTAGCATGCGACAGACACAAGCTTGTTTATTACTCACAAAACGATCATTGGAAGTTTCACGTGTTGGAAAAGTTTAAACAAAGCGCTTCAGTTTCAGTTTACAAAAATGAAATTCTTCTCGTTGGCACTGACAATGGCGAATTACAATTTGTGGATATGGCAAAAGATTTTAAGGTGATAACATCGAAGAAAATCTGCAACAAATACATTGGAATGATGACCTGGTATCGAGACACGTTGGCAATCGCAACTGAATATGGAATTACTTTGGTGAAGAACTTTTCAGTTAAGAAATTGACGACATTAAACGATTCCGACTTCCTAAAGCTTCAAAGTCATAAGGGAAGAGTTTTCTCGGTGAGATTTAATAAATCTGGTGAACATCTCGTTTCATGTTGCATCAGTGGCTACATCAAGGTCTGGAATGTTGAATCAATGTCAGTTGTGTCAAGTTATTCAATTGATTCTCAAGCTTACAGCGCAATATTCTTGCCAAGTAATGAAAATTTCGTTGTTTGCGGTGGACAAGACTCGACAATCATCACATTTGAATGGAAGAAATATCCTTTCGTGCAAGAGTTCGAAGAAGTTACGTCTAAGAAGAAGCAGTTGCAGAGTGCAAAAAAGATTCAATGGGCAGCACAGACTGAAGTTACAGAAATCAACAAAAGTGGAGATCGACGACGGTATGAGAAGAAAGTTGTGAAAATGGATGAAGAAAAAGTTTCTGACTTGTCATGCGACCTTGTGAAGATGAAAATTCTTCCGAAAGAAAGTCCAATTTTCCAAGTATCAACTCGTGAATTGTCATCACAACCTTTGGAGTTTATCGAGAGACTTTTGACCACAAACAACGTTGATCGTGAAATGAGTTTAAATGAAAAGATTTTCATGAGTCGAGAGAGTGCCAAGGAAGTTGTTGAGAATGAATTGGAGCACCAGAAGCAACAACTGATTGGGAAAGCTAAAACTACTGTGGTCTTACCTCAGTTGACTGACTCATTGAAAAACGACATCCTGGAACGCATTGCAACGAAAAATTTGAAAGACGTTGACGTAGCTATCGCTCCATCAGTTTCTTATGAGTAAGTTTATTAATTTATTTAAAAGATTTTACTAATTCAGTCACTTTTCAGTCTTTGGCGTAAATGTTGTCTCGCTTTTGCACATCAATGTGTTGAGAATGGCGAATTTTTGCAAGCAATTTCATATTTCTTAGCTGTCAATGAGATTAACGCTTGCATCACTCAATTATGCGAAGGAAAATTCTTCAGAGAGGCTTGGCTTGTTGCAAAGATGAGAAAAGATGAATCAGATCCGATTTTTGAAGTCATCAGCAACAAGTGGATTGGATATTTTGATCAGACTGGAAATTTCGAGACTGCTGCAGCTTTGTAAGCTTCTTCAATTGATTTTCTATTCTCATATTGTTAATTAAATTTCTTTCAGACTCACCTGCATGAAGAATTACAAGAAAGCAGCTGAAATCTTAGAAAAGCGACAGAATAAAAGCGAACACTGCTTGAAAATTCTTAAACTTCTCGTCGATAATCATCAACAAAAATAAGAATTTTTTCAACTATTTTATTAATTTTTCCTTTTATTGTCATAAGACTTAAACTTGATAATAAAATTAATTAAAGAAAATCTAAATTAAAATCTATTTTCCTGGCAGTAGAACTGATATTAAAGCAGAAACTAACAGAAGTGCAGCAAACAAACCAAACATGAGTTGACAATGTGCAACAATCATGAATGACACAAAAATACTTCCAATGACTGCTCCAATTCGTCCAATCATCAGCACAAAGCATAAAGAAATCGCTCGAATGTTTGTAGGAAATAAATCGACGAGAATTGCTGACAATATCGATCCACAAACACCACAAGTTAAGAAGATCAACATGAGGAAGATGATTTTGTAATAATCTGCGGTCCATGGAATGAGACCACCAGCAACGCCACATAAAACAAACCAAGCTCCAAGAAGATTTCTCTTTCCAACTCTGTTAATTATAACTCCATTTACGAAATAAATGATTGAGAAGAAAGCTCCCATCATGAAAGTTATTTTGTAAATTGTTGCATCAACTGGCGTCACGTGGCAAAGTTCGTTTGATAATGTCACATTTCTAAATAACAAAATAAGAGTAAATTGAATGAAAACTGATTGAAAATGTTCACTTACAACTCCTTCATTTTCATGACTTCATCAATAACATTGCAGACAGTAAAATTTTCGTTGTTATATTCGTGAAGTTTGTTTAGGATGTCAGGCGTCCATAAGAAGAATCCAGAAGATGCGGAAAACAAGCTGAACATAACAAAGCTCGTCTTGATCGTCTTCATTAGAAGTGGTGACTTGAAGAGTGGATTTGTTTGCTTCCAGATTTGTTGAAAAAACGAAAAGTTTTCATATTCCCTTCTCGTAATCAGTTCATTGAGTGCGATCGTCGTCACGGGATATGCACGATCAGTCTTTTTATTTCGATGATAAACTTCCCTCAGGATCTTCAAAGCTTCCTCGTGTTTCTCTTGTGCAAGAAGAAATTTCGGTGACTCGGGAAGGAAGAACATTAAAAACGTCACAAGTCCACTTGGCACAGCACAAATTAAAAGAAAAATTCGCCAAATTGTGTAAGTCAATCCAACTAAGGGAATGTTGAAAGAAATCTTTGCGATGTTTTGAAAAGTGAGAATTAACCATCCAACTGCTGGGCAAAATGTGAGTGCAAAAGCCATAAAAATACCAGCGAAGCTCATGTACTTTGCACGGTTCTTCTCACAATGGAATTCAGCAAGATATGCGTAAGTGTTGGCAGCTACTCCAGAAATACTGAAATTAAATCATTTGATTAAACTTTCTCTGACTTTTAATTGCTTTCAACCATACAAGAATCCAACAAAAAATCTCGTCACAATTAAAATCCAAATATTAATCGATAGAGATGACATCACTGAAAAGATGAAAGCAGCAGACACACAAATGTGCATGATTTTATGACGACCTCCACGTTTCCAATCTGCTAGAAATCCCCAAAAGAATGAACTCATAACGACACCTGAGAATAATTTAGATCGACTTTAATTTAAATTAGGGCAAAGAATTTTGTCTTTACTGACCTACAAATGCTGCACCATTAAGAATTCCTTTCTGTGACAACGTCAGATCAAGTTCGCATTCCATTTCAATAAGCGGGATGACAAAGCCGATGTTTAATGTTTCAATAATCGTCGTCATAAGACACAACCCGCATGTTAGCAACAGAAGTGCGTGAAACTTCCCGACACCTAAAGACAAATGTGAAGCAATCAATTTACGTTTGAAATTTGTTGAGAAGGTCAGTTTTTTATTTTTATTTTCGGTCATTTATTCTTCTTCTTGTCCATTTTTTTTGTGCCGCTTCGTCGATCAGAAAAAAGAAACTTATGAGTCAGTGAAGAAGCAACCAAAGTTTATTATTATCAGAAACATCAATGAACTTCAATTAGAATCTCATCTCGATAATTATTTACCAACTTCATTCAAAGCATCGTCATAGTTTGTTGGCAAAATTTCCTCGTTTTCGCTTGGGTCGGCTTTGATAATCTCGTCGAGTTCCATTATTCTTCTTTCCTTCATTTTTTCACAAACAAATGTAGAACTCAAGCTGTTTAAAAATTAAATGACTTTAAAATAAATTCAAGCAAGTGTTTAAGTTGATTGTCAATCAAATAAAATATTTGAGATTAAAATTGCTTTTGCTTATTTCACATCTTTTCATAACAGGGGATGAAACCGAACTGAAATGAAGAGAGAAAAAGACCCACGCACAAAAAACTAAAAACGTTTGTGTGTTTAAGAAAGAAACTTAATGAAATTCAGGGAATTTTAAGTTGAATGATCAGTAATCGAAAGTGTAATGTTAATAAAAGGCTTTTATCATGAGAATGATTAAGCAATACCGAAGCAAAGACGATAAGAAAATCTACATTCTCACCGATTTTCAGATAAAATCACATCAAAGAATTTTATTCTGATGAATAATTTTTATCATTGAAAGTATTTTTTTTATTTATCATTTCTTTTAACTAACAACATATGAAAAACTAACTGAAAAGAAATTAAAAAACGAATTTTTTTTTATTATAAATTTTATTTCATTTAAAAGAATTAAAAATATTTAAACCCATCCAGAGAAATCTTTCACGACATCGCGGTTTTCAATTCTCATTCGTCGAACCGCACTGGCTTCACCTTTTGGTACACATCGCTTCTTGTTTTCTCGCTTTTCTCTTTCAGAAATTCCTTTTTTTACACGATCAGTTATGACTGATGGCGCAATTGTAGAGGCTGTTGTGGAATAACTTCGTTGACTTCTAGCATCTGACAAGATTTTCCTCACCATTTTCATTCGATATTCTCTCGAATTTTTGTCTAAATCTTTAAGTTCATCATCCATTTCCGGTGTTTCAAGATCATTCGAGCTGATCGATTCTCCTGATTCTGAATGTTGATCACTTTTGTCGATTTGTTTTTCATTTTCATTTACTTTTTCTGCTTTCAAAGTTACTGTTAAACTGCTGAGTGCATCTTTGAATTCTTCCTCATCGTCTTCATCAAATGCTTTTTCAAATTCCTTTTGATTAGCCATTGATTCCATGTACTTGAGGATGTTGCTGTTTTTATTCTTTGACTCTTCTTTCTTAACTTTTTCTTCGCTTAATTTCACTTCTAATTCAACTTGCTTTCTATAATTGTCAATCGTTTCTTCATTATTAACTTCTGTATCTAAATCAGATTCATTTGACGACTCTTCATCATCATCATCATCACTTGATCCACCATGATACTCATCAAGTAAATCTTTTTCCATTTCCTTGGTAAATCCACTACACAAGACTTCAACGTCCAAATGGTCATCACGTTCAAGATCTTCAAACTTGGGATAATCTTCGCTTTCAAAGCCATATTTCTTTTTAAAAAGATCTCTCACTCCATTAACATCGCGATCAAAATACATTTGAGCGTTTGGATGTGACGTTGATAACATTTGTGGGAAATCAATGAGAATGGGCTTCGCGTCATCAGTCACCATGATATTGAACTCATTGAAATCACCATGAATCACTCCAGCATTTCCTAATCTCACAATCAGATTCATTAGATCGTCATACAATTGATCAACATCTTCTACACAATCCACTTGTGTCATTGGATATCCTTTCACTAACTCCATGATTATGCAATGACGACTAAAGTCGATTGGTTTTGGAACTGGAAATTCTCTTTCATAAAGTGCTTTCATGTAAGCGAATTCACGAGTTGCTGATATTCTCGACAAATACAACCACGAAGCATTCTTTCGTTTTCCATGATAATCTCTTTTATTCTTGATGTTCCTGAAGCATGTTCTACCAAGTCGATGAAGTTTCAAACATAATTGAGTTCCTTCTTCATCTGACACAGTGTAAATGTTTGATTCTTTTCCTATTCCAATTTGATTTCCAAAGGAATAAATTGATCCACGCATTGTTAGAGCTTTCAATGCTAAATAGTCATAACCAGTGTTGGTTAAACGGTAGCCATCAACTAAAAAATGTTGAAAGAAATTAAATTTGATCTCTTGTCCAATAACATTAACAATTACATTTTTTTCCTCGTTCATAAGCTACCAATCTATGTTTGCATAATTCTTTGAGAAGTTTATGAACTCCTCCAGCTTTCAGATTAGCTACTGAAGCAACAAGTGAACCTGGACATAGTTCATGATTTTTCATCAGCATTTCAATCTATCAAAGAAGAAAACATGTGAGTTTGGTGAACATTAATTTATCTTGCCGTTATTGAACTTACAGCTGTTAAAACACGAAAATCCTCTTTGTTGAGGTAACGCAAAATTGTTACATTTAGTTTACCCATAATTATTTAATTCTTTCTGTTTAAAAATGATTAATTTCTGATAACTTCTCTTGATGTCAACAATGATGCTAAGCGAAGACACATTTTAGCAGTTTAGCAGATTTTGAAGTCCTAAAGGGGGTACAAAACTTTAGTAAACAAACCGGTGAAATTTTTAAAAGAATTATTTTTAAGCCGTAATGAGCTCAAAAGATATTCAGGAATTAATAAATAAAGCTTTAGCTTTAAAGGAGACAGATATCGATGCATCAAAGGCATTGATTCTTACAGCGAAAACTTTATTCCCACAGAATTTCGAAATGTAAGAATTTGTTTACGTTTGTAAAATGTTTTTAATTCAATTTGTTGCTTCTAAAGATTCTTTACAGATTATCAATTACAAAAAGCATCTGGAAAT
Source organism: Clunio marinus (assembly GCA_900005825.1). Lineage (NCBI taxonomy): Eukaryota > Metazoa > Arthropoda > Insecta > Diptera > Chironomidae > Clunio > Clunio marinus. The sequence continues at coordinate 1,173,626 of CVRI01000004.1, forward strand.
TGCCATGAAGCAGCAAAAAGTTTCAGTTATATTGTCTTGTTCTTCGATAATCCAGAAATTCTCGAGGAAATCAAAGTTTTGGTTAATGCTTTGAAGATGGCAGATAAAAATGAAAAAATATCACAAGAAGCGGAATTTTATGTTAACATGTTTCAATATTTTGCAAATGGACCAGCAGGACAGAAGATCATCATGTTATTGAATTCAGATTCTGATTCTGATTTCACCTACATTCGTATCATGAAGAAATTTTCAAAGAATTTTAATCTTTCCATTCATGCGGTAAGTTAAAAAATGTTTTTATGTGACAAATGACATGATGAAAAATTTAAATTTTAGCCAAGATTACTTGAAAAGATTCTCACTGGAATTAGCGTGTCACCAAATGAGTCTACAGAACTGTTAGTAAGAGAAGTTCTTCCACTTATGATGAATGAACAAAATATTGAACTTCCAGTTGATCTCGTCAATCACGTTCTCGACATTGTGTTTAAATATTACATCGCAAAGTTTTGGGATTCCTCAGATATCAAACCACATGTCATTGAACAAAGTCGTGCAAGTATCATTGAACTTTTTGAATGGGTGGGAAAATTATTGAAATGGGAACCGTTTCAATACAATCCGTCATGGACGAAAGATTTCTTCTGGCAAAAATTGAAGCAAATTGAAAATGTCGCGTGTGATGTTAAACAAATATTTTATCTCACATGTTTCCTTTTCTTTGTGTCGGTTCAAGACTACCTTTCAAGTACAAAATTGAAGATTGACAGCCAGGACGTTCAATTTATTCTTGTCGATGGTTTATCAGATTTAATGGAGTCACCACCTTTAATGAATATTCTTCATGAATCGCCATTCCCATCCGAAGCAGCAGTTTCATTTGTCACTGCTTTCAAAGCTCAAGATCTTCTTCAACGCAATGTAATTTTCTTCAAAGACTTTAATCAACTTCTCTTCGATCTTAACATCACAAGACATATCAACAGAATTGTTGTTGATTTTGCAATTTATTTAAGAAGTAATACAGATTCTTACAATCTCATCAATAACAGCAAATTAAGTAATCTTGAGAAGAACATTCGAATGTTGAGTCTTGTCATAAACGCTCCGAATACAACACGAGAGGTGTTTGATCACATTCGACTCATAATGACAGATTTGCCAACAATTTCTGGAGTTTTCCTCAAAAATCTTGCATGTGATCGAAGTTTTTTGTTTCTGCCATTGACGAGAAATGCAATTGTTCAATATTGCACGAGAATCATCATCAGTGCACTGAAAAGAAAATTGTTCAAAGATCCAACAAAAGTCGATGATTATCAACTTGGAAGTCTGCTCGTTTTACTTCAGTTGGAATTTTATGAAAATATTCCTTTGGTTGAGCATATCTTTGAAATAATTCGAGTAAAGGGCTTGGATTTTCCTTTATTCCACTCTTTCATAATCAACATTGACATGATTGAAGAGTTTATGAATTTATGGCGTGGACATGAAGTCATCTTGCGATTATCCTCTTCAACTTCAACTCCATCAACTCAACGAAGGATCGGAACTCGCGGTGCTGATAAGAATGTGAAAGAAGACTTCAAACAAATTATAAAGCAACAAGTTCTAAGGAGTGGTGAAGATGTCGTCAGCTTAGTTATTCAATTTATTGAACAAGAAAATTTAAATCTTCTGCAGAACTTAACAACATTTTGAGCTGAAAAGAAATTTAATGACGAAAGTAAATAAAAGTAAATTTTTGAGAAAGAAAAATCGAGCAGTTTTCCAATAATGCGCCTTTCCGAACATTTTCTGCTTTCCAGTTGCGATTGTTCGTTGTTTAGTTTCAATTTAGGCTCGTCGCGTGTTAAAAGTGTTTTTATTTCACTTCGCAGAAAAATGTAAATTCAGTTTGAGTTTGAAGACCTTTCGATAGAAATCAAGCACAAAAATTTTAATTAATTGAGATGGTCATAATACAAGTTCAAAGTGATGAACATGTTGGGAAAGAATCATTCAGTTTATTTAAGAAATTAACATCGTTTAAGAAAGCAGAATCTCCAACAATTAGTGACAGTGGAGAGGAATTAAACGATAAAAAGAAATTTAACTTTAAAAATTTATTTCGTAGAAGAAAAAAGAAAAAAGCTCAAGAAGTTGTTGAGTTTACATCTGGATACGGTAAGTTTTGATTATTGTCGAAACTATCGCAATATAAAATTCCTTGTGAATTTTCTAATATAAAATTTATCGATTAGACATTAAAATTATTTCCCTCCTTCCGTTCAGAAGGAATAGAAATGCGAAATTGACTTTTTTTGTTGACTCAGTAACTGAATACGAGAAAATTTCTTTTATTCGTTTTTTATTTATCGATTTTCATTGTTCGTTACTGAATGTTTGTCATGTTTCCTTCAATCAATAATCCATTCATAAAATAACTAAACTTATGGTTATTTGTGACATTGAAAACAAAGTGGGTGTGGATTGGAACAAGTAAGAAGGGATTTATTTATTATCGCGAATATTCTTAAGCGACATGTTTATGAACTCAAACGAAAGCTTTTTCATTTAAACAACCGGTTTTACTTTGCACATTAAGACTGAAGAGTTAGTTAACAGAACAAAAGCATGTTGTGAGAGTTTCAAGCATAAGATATATGCACAAGAGAGCGTGTGAATGAGAGTTGAACAATTTTTGTTCGCTCTTAAACTTTTCTCTCATCGACAACTATTCTTCAACATCGTTTTTCTTCTGTCTTCAGTTTCACTTGTATCGTGAAAGTGATCAGAGTGCTTCTGTCATTTATTTTTCTTTTTGATATTTTCAAAGCGTTAACAGAAGGAATTCTTTCGGATATCAACAGAAGAAAATTTAAATCGCGTGTGTTTGAAAGTGAAATCTTTGTGCTGTCTCGCAAAGTTGACTTTTTCACTTGCATTAAGTAATTTGTAATTGTAGGGAAAAGTAAAAGAATTGTTTCTTAAAAATATCTTAAACAACGTTCTGCTTTCGTTTTACTCGCTCAACACATGGCTTCAATTAAATCTTAAAAATCAACAACAAATGAAAGAAAATGCAAATATTTGATAGCAAACAAGAATCATTATTAATCCGTTGTGTGCATTCAACTTGCTTACACAAAGTAAACTTTGCCATCGTTAGAAGAACAGCAAGCAACACCAATCGATTCTCTTTCTCAAGCTTAAATGCAAAAAAATAAAAGTATTAAAACACAGGAGAAAAATGACGTCATCGTAAGACGTTTGTTGCTTTTATCTTGATACTTTTATTTTTAACTTCTTCTTTGTATACGGAGTTGTGCTGAGTTTAGATTATTCCTTGCCTTAAGTTGACTGGAGAATTATTAATTGTGAATGGCACTTGCGAAATGACAATAAACAGTCGCATTGCGCTGTTTTGATCTTTCATCTTGCATTCAAATGATTTGATTAAGAACGACATTTATTGTGTGTATGAGATGTAAATTCAACAAGTTTATGTTGAGAAGAATCATTGATATGATTAGGAATCGCTTTCAAACAGACCAAATCATCTCATCAATCGCTTCATTTACTTGTCAGGTGTCTGGCATCTTTCACTTCCCTTAAATATCCAAACAAAATAAACCAATTTTCAGCAGACACATGAACATTATTTGTTCACTATCGTGTGTTCAACATCTGACACAAATTGGGGCTATTTCAACATACGACTAAATATGTTTAACACTCATGACGTCACACATGAAATTTCAGTCTACAATTGCGACCGAGATGATCATAATCTTGTGGGTGGGCGTTAAAATGAATATTTAAGAAATGAACTGAAAAGAAAAAGAAAAGAAAATCGTTTTTTAAATATTAGCATTTTCCGACCCGTTTCTTTTTACATTTTTCTTTTTCAACGTGGTTTTCTTCAAATAAATGTCTGAGACTATGAACAATTAGAAAATTGAGTAAAAACTCTACGAAGCAGGATTTTCTTTTTTTGTGTAAAATTTAAGTCGTGAAACGAGAGAATTTCCGTGAAAAACACTTTGATGAAAATCTTTTCTTTCTCAGAGATGAACGATCGTTGAATTTCCCTTAAATATTTGAAACAATTGCTTTTGCGAGGAAAGAAAATAATTAAGCGAATCAGTGAAAAGTCTGTGACAGATCGTGGAAGTAGAAAACAAAATTGCTAGAAGTGTGAAGGTGGCAAATTGGCTGAAATACAAAAGAAAGTAACGGGAAAAATACTCACCGAGTGTCTGCAGATAATAAAAAATTCGTTCAAGTAAATCGAGTTATGATTCTTCAGTTGATGGTGGCGCAGGTTTACAATGGTGCGGTTTAACAAGAAGGAAAGTGAAGCTCGTAAGGAGTTGCTGGCGAGCATGAATCAAATGAATGATGGCAAAGAGAACGAGAATGGTAAGCGCATTGTCAGGGCGTTATTTTCGTAATAAATTAAAAGTTTCCTTAGTCGCCGCAGACACTGCACAAGTCGCAATAAATTAAGTTCTTAAACTGTTCAAGCGTACGCAAAACGACATTCAAATTAAACTTAATTAATTGCTCTCTGGAGTTTCTCTTCACAAAAATAAAATTTTCTTCTTTTTAGTTTTCCACTCACATTTCACGAGAAAATTAATCTTCGTGTTTAGATAACATTTCAACGCTTGTCGATTCGAAAAGGAAATCAATTTCTTTTAGTTTATTACAATCGATTAATCTTCCGTTTGTAAAATAATTTCAAATTGAGAATTTCATGCAATACAACAGAAGATAATCAACAACGGAAAACCCTTTCGAAACACACTTAAAAGTGAATCATTTTAAAGTTATCTAAAAATATTCTAACAACATCATCATGAATGTCATTTAAGAAAAATAATTTCCCCCATTTCATCACCTTCGAAATTGTTCTTAAGATTCTATTATTAGTCACGTTGAGTCGTTGTCGTTCACAAAAACATGCAATGTGATCTCATAATCGTTAAGTTGCTTTTATTGTCGCATTCCATTGCTGGTATTTAATCTTTGATTTAAAAATAAATATAAAGTTAGAGATTGTAAATCTGCACTCATTCATAAGACGACATTAACGAAGAGCGAATCAACGAATAATAATCTTGATAATGAATGGTGATTACTGTTGGTTGTGAATATAATTCTATCACCAAAACACCTCGATTTTTGTTTTCCACTTTAATCGTTTGTTTAATGAATAAAACATCAAAATAAATCTACACGACCACAGAGTTTTCTCTTAACGAGTAAACTTGAATGCATTGAATACCACGCAACACAAAATTCTTGAGAGCTCATTAAGTGTTGTGGGGGAAAGAAGAAAATTACTTGGAAAATGTTCTCATTTTTTGTTACAAAGTTTTCTCTAATGTGGAGGTTCATATGGACCTTGACGATTGCGTAGGCGACACAATTCTGCTTCGTTGTTTTAAATCATTCAAGATTTGAATCTTAATTGCGAAATTTGTAAACGGTGAATTAAACTTTTTCTTTCTCGTTCCCGAGCAATTTTCATTTCATATCATGCAGAAAATTAAATTAAATTGTAACTAAAGGTGAATTTGACTTTGTTAAGATATTTAATATTTTTGTCTTGTAAAGTTCACATGTGTTAAATTGTTGATGTGAATAATTTACCACATAAAACAATTAGAATAAGGATGTGTCAGCTTGTCACTTACCGTCACTTCTTCATTCGACACTCTTCTTACGAATCCTTACACTTTATTGTTATTTCTATTGGTAGCAATTACGTTGATGAGATTAAATATCTCGCTACGCTTGATAAAACCTAAATGCGATCTTGACATTTTCACATTGTCTTCTTCCGGTTTCCTTTCTATTTTGCTATCTAAAACGTTTCTTTCTTTTATTGATTTCTTGTCAAGAAAACAAGAACATTTGCTTTTATCTTGAATTTTTATGTAAAATTTCATCGTTGAAACCATCATTATCAGTCGAAGCATTTGATGAGTGGAAAATGTCACGTTTTGTTGGAAATTTCATTTTTCTTATCATAATTTTTATTTTCTCTTAAATTTGTATTTTCCTTCTTAATATGAAGAGCCGAACACGTTAAACAAATTCACTGTCAGCTAGTCGTTCTATTTGATTGATTTAAACACATTAAAACTTGCTTTTTTTTATTCATATTTGATGAGGAAAATTATTTAAATTCACGCTCGTTTGGTGCTCATGTTAAAATATTGAGACACTGGCCTAGGCAGTTATTTGCGACATTTATCTAATTAATTATTCAAATATTTTCCTATGCATGCTGAACTAATTTTTGATTTGCAAGAGTTAATCACTTTCCGTTAATGACGAAACGTTTTGATAATAAATTAAGAGCAATTTCTTAATCGTCTTTAGTTCGTGTAGTAATTTAAAGATTGAAAGTTTAAAATATCATCGGATGCGAATGATTATAAATAGCTTAAGATTATGAAATCGATTCTCAACATGAAAGTATCCAAAAACAACTTCCTGAAAATGATGAGACAAAATTAATCAGAAAAGTTTAACGACGCTTGAAGAAAGAAAGAAAAATTCTTATCTGAAAACAATTTTCCTTTATTATGGAAAATAAATTTCTAAGTTTTTCCCCGAGAATTGGGACACATTGATGGATGTCATAAATAAAATAGAAATACTGACAGCATCTTGGGATGAACTTTTCTTCATAACTTACAGTGAATTTTCCTTCATATTCAACAAGTAGAAGTGCGCATTTTTGTGGAGGGAAACACGAAAACAGAGAAATGAAATACGATCGCATTATCATTATTGGTGTCATGAAAATGATTTATGACGGACAGTTCATTAGAAATGAAACTTTCTTTCCTATATTTACTTGAATTGTCCAGAGGCTCTGCTTCATGTTTATTTATGAACGACCACAAGTGTCACAAAGTGACTTCCCATCGCCCACTTATGTATCCGTCCTTGTAATGTGCAAATATCCGCAATCGAAGTTTTCTTTCTGTTGTTTGCTCTCTGAATGCATGAATAAGAAAATAACACAAAACAAAGTTTTTTTCTCATGGCGCTAAGTTTGTTCAATATTATTAATGAAAACAATCAATGAATCTAACGCGAAATTTGTTTATACTTTTGTTCTCTTGTTTCTATGTCATGTTATAACAACGACGATATTAATCAGAAACGAAATCATTTAGTTAGGTGTTTCAACCTGAAAATCATTTCACCCAGCTGCTAAATATCTTCATCTAAACTGACATACATCGAAGAAACGGAAATAGTTTCACAATTTATTTCACTTTTCCCATTACAGCTGCATTCCAACATGTCAGAGAAAACATTTCGGATCTGGAAGGAACGGCGAATGAAACAGATTTGGTTTTCCTTCAAGGATTATTAGACAACCCAGCAGTTAAACAATTGATTAAGGTAAGGAGACGAACATTTTGTTAGACCCTCTAAAAATAATGATCAATTCACGTCAGTCATAAAAAAGGCATCAACCAACGATGTTCATAAAATTCTATCACTCTTCACTGCGAATCAAATTTAATTGAACACTGCGATAGAAAAACGCATGCGGAGTTGTCATTTTTATTGGAATCATCTTGATTAAATATTTCTGACCTTTCTTGATGCTCTTAATTGACCTTTAAGTGACTCAATATTTTTTGTAAGTTTATGAATGAAAATTGCGGAATATTTTCCATGCCTTATTGTTAGATTTGCTGATGATTTCAACTTCATTTGAATTAAATTAAATAATTAACATTGAGTGAGTTAACATATGTAGAAGCAATAAACATTTTGTTATGTAAAATTAGCTTCATTCTGTGGTCAAATATGCAAATGGCAATGAGTCGGTTGAAAAGTTCAACTTGTAGGGAAAACAATTTAATTAAATTATGACGTAGATATTTGATCTCTTAGTTGACATTTTATTGCTCTTTCCAATTGAATGAATTTTCCGCAATTCTCTTCTTCGATTTCATTCATTTCTTGTTTTTAAACAACACAAGCGAGAAGCTTATACGTGACATTGATATCTACTGCCATGTTGTTGCAAATTCCAACTTAAAACTGCATTTTTATATAAATAAATAAATACACAAAGAAACTTTAAGTTTCAAATGAAACTCCAAACTTCAGCTTGTTTCCTACTTTTTTCATTAGCACATCGAATGCTTGAAAATTTGTGTTTGCCGCCAATTCAAAGCGTTTATTGAATTTTCTCATCAGCATCACATTTAGGGCGTGTGACGATATTTTTCAATCTCTCATTCTTAAACTTTCTTTTTCTCTTACTTTAAGTGCAAAGAAACTCAAAGTACAAAAAATTTCTCTTCGATTACATTTTCTTATTACAAATCGATTTTATTTAAAGTAAAATTTGTTGGAAGAAAGTTTTCAAAATCATTTTAGCGACTTTAAAAAACTTTTCACGGATTTGTGTGAGTGTTAATAAAAAAAACTTTAATCATCATGAAAACTGGTTTCATGACCATGGAAAAGTATGCAAAACATAAATAGCGATTGCAATACACTCGCAATCTAAACATAAAAGAGAAATATTGAAAACCACGACCACGCTGTCATCTACAAGCAGCCAACCTGCCTCATTCGTTTACGAAAAGCTTGAATCTTCTCAATTTGTTCTCCCTGTGCTATGCTTTCAACTCTCCTCGGAGTTGTTTTCTTACTGAAGTTATTATGAACAAACTTCGTTACACAACACACAGCAAATAACTTTGAACGTTGCGCTCTTTCTCGATCACTGCTTCAGTTTGAGTTTAGGCGTACATGGAAAAAGTTGTGTGTTGGTTTCAGCACTCATTCAATTTTTCCGCTCCAAGTGACAACTTTTTCATGTGACTTGTCGTTGTGATTACAACATTGAAAATGTGCTTATTGTATGAAATGTAAATTAGTTTATAATATCGCAAAATTGTTTGCAAACAAAAACATTGTTGATGTAAGATTCTAAGTTTACTGGAAAAAATTAACAGTTTGAAGTGAAGAAAATATAAAACTAGGTGTGTACAAGTCTCGCAACATATTTGCGAAATTAAAAGCTCACAAAGATCAAAAGCTTCAAAGAAAAAGCTTTACAGATAATACGATAACAGAAATAAAAAACTTGTTAATAATTATTAAAAGTTTGACTGATCAAAGTTTAAATCAACCGCAAATTTGATTGTCTGCCATTTTTAAAATAGATTGGAATATAAAAAGTTGAGAAGAAGCAATACATTTGTAGAGAGTCTCAAGGTGTAGTAAAGTCAGGTGACGTCATCATTGTGATACCTTCGCATCAGTCTCTGAACCATAATCGGTTAGTAGTGGAATGAAGGAACAAGAAAAGTTGTGCAAAAAAAATGTTATTTAAGTTGAAAGTCTTTGTGGTTTATTTGCGGCTTCTCTCGACAACGCTGAAGGCTGTTTAACGGTCATGATTCATGAGCATCATTTGATTGTTTGTTCACTGAATTATCGTTCAACTGTTTAAAAGTCAACAGAATACTTCATGATTTTCTGAATTAGTTTTCAAGTCTATAAAGTGCAGCAACTTCAACTTGTGTTTGATTTCGTGAAGGAATTTAAATTTTATTGAAATAAAAAAATGAGTCAGACTCACTCGTACACCGCGAACACAAACACATGAAAGCTTCAACCAACTGTTGAGTTCTCACATGTTCGATGATGTCGTTTATAAACATCTCTCAACAACACACCGTCCATCGCGTCATCAATTTAGCAAGCAAGTTTTTAAAAAATGCCAACGCCCAAACAATCGTAAAACTATTTTCTTGCAATAATAACAAATTTGTATTCAACACTGCAAATGAATAGTAAAATCGAGTTAAAATTACTTTTTAATTTGACACTGAAAACTTTCACTCCAATACAAAGGAAATTGGACGTCAGGAATTTTTATTTGTTTACGAAATGAAATAACTTTGTCATGGAATCGTCAACATGATGCTTAAATATATTCGAGAGATCATTTATGTTTTTTTATATTTACTTATGATACAGAAAGAAAGAAACTGTTAGTTAGTAGAGGAATATCACTTTTTTGTGGGAGAATTAGAATGAATGAAAAGTGAGAATAGCATTTGGGATTGTACATGAATTTTGTCATTTTTAAGAAGACATTAAATAAATTTATTACTTTCTTGATCTTCTTAGAAATATTTCAAAAAGAAGTGACTGATAAACAACCCACAACATTAATGTTGTTTAAATCCCATTGGTAATTTGTGGTAAACATAGAAAAGGCAGAAACCGAAGGTGAACGAACTTCTTACCGCGAGAATATCGAAATGCATCACAAATAAACTATGAAGCAAGAAAGTAAAAAAAGAAATTTTTCTACAAACGAGAATTGTCGGAAATTGGTTTTGTCTTTCGCTGCCTTTTAGTTTCTTATAAGAACGAATTTATTCCCTTCTCTTTAACATCGCGCTTATTAATTCTTTTCTTTTTTCGGGGTCAGTCACACCTGAACGACGATGCAATAACTGTGCATTGTTGGACTGTTCTCCCTTCTTTCTCCCGGTCATTTAAATATGAAAGCGATTTATGTTTTTCGTCATCGTTCGTTCATATGTTGCTGCCGAAAAGAATTTTTTTTGTTGATTCATTCTTCATTGATTTTTTTCATTGCGGTGTTACAAAAGTAAGGCAAAGTAAGCGTAAGGTGTAAAGGATCGTAACGCGATACCGCGCAGGACGAGTTGTTTCGTCGGTGGTTTCTTTGTTCCCATAACAATCTTTTTATTTTTTCATTTCTCTAAGCAATTTGTTTACCACTTAATGTTGTTCAATGAGTTGAAACGATTGTTCAGTGTTCTTGGCTCGTGCACGAGGATGGTTGTAAAATAAATTGGTTTGAAAAAGAAAGAAGTGAAAGAAGGAAACCCTTCAGAAACATCAGGTAAAAGGGAAGGTTGAATGAAAATTATCAGCTTGATGAGATCATAAATATTTATTTACATTGTTGTAAAGAGAAGTGTAAGATTGAAAAATTAAGAATCATTAAGATTTCAATCGTGTGAAAAGGATACGAAGAGATGAAATGATCTTCCGTTGATCGATAATTGAAAGTGAAAATAAATCTTCACTACACCTGACGTCGAAAGGTTGTTTAAGGTGCGGTTGGTGGTCGATTAATTAGGTCATAATAACTCTCGAGAACTTTTTAGATTTTCTCTTTCTTTCGTTTAAATCCCTTCAACATAAGATTCTTGTTTATTTAATTAATTATCTTTAATATAAAAACCACTGAAGCAAACTTAATTTATATCACTACAAGATCATTAAGTAGAATTAATTTCTATGGAAATTTTTGTTTTCTCAGCAAATGTCAACGTTTAAAGTTTTCCCACAATGAATTTGTAACAATCATCGCTGTGATTACTGAAAAAATCGCATAAATCATTGAAAAGCTAGTCAAAATGAAACATTTATGACGTCAACGCTTGCATGCTATTGCACAATGAAGAAACAGACTTTACAAAATGATTCTATGGAAACTGAATTGTTATTGTGGCTTATGAGAATTCCATAATGTTTGCTTTATTTCTTCGTAGTTTGTGACCCAATTTTTTGAGTTTCTTTCATTGACAACTTCAGTCAAATGTAATGAAACATCAGTTGAGGAAAATGTAACAAGTGAAGTGTGAAAATTAGATCAATTCAATTAAGACAGAGAGAGAGATTTCATGTCAACACCTTGACCTAAGCGGTCATCACATACATAAACAATTAATTAATTGTTCACTATGAATTGTCGTTTAGTTAATTGAATCAAAAGTCTTAGTGTGTAGGAAATTTTTGCGCTTCAATGCTTTAACTTATAACATTTGAATGACTGACTGATGATGCGTAAAGATCGTTAGACGATAAACTTCCGTTTGCTTTTGATGTTCATTTTTATTCTGTACTTATGATTAACGATATTTTATCATTTCAGATTCAAGACAAATTCGAAGAGTCACCAGAACCGTTGAAGCCAGTTCGTTTAGGGAATCTGAGAGTCGTGAAGGAGTTGGAAGATCGTTTAAGTATCGCAAGAAATCCTCAAGCGAGAGAACTTTTTAGAATTATTAGAAATCCACATTTCAAAGTGAGAAACCAAAAGAAAAAGTTTTAAGATTGATTAGTAAAAAGTTTTTTCTACTTATTATTTTAGTCGTTAATTCATTCACACGACCAAGCAGGTGATATCGTTTACAGGAAGCTTAAGAATCCTGGGAAATACGATAAAAATATAAAAGACGAAACAGACGGAAACACGATGCCAGTCGGAGAAGCGATAAAGATGGTGGGAATCCGAAAAAATCCCAATGAACCTCTCGGCTTAACTGTCGAGGTTGATGATTACAAACAAGTAGTTGTAGCGAGAATTCTCGCTGGTGGAATGATCGACAGACAAGGTCTGTTGAATCCAGGCGATGTCATCTTAGAGGTGAACGGAGTCGCTGTCCATTCACCAGAAGAACTACAAAGTGAGATCTCACGGGCAAAGGAGTCAGTAACCTTAAAGATCGGACCAAATGTCGACGAAGAAATGAAATCAGCTCGCTTGACTTCAAGCAATGGAGCACAGGTAAAAAGCAAGACACAAGAAGCTGGCAAGAAACTGGCGGTAAGTAGCTTTTTGTTTTTTAAAGCTTTCACTCTTAATTTGCGTCATTTTTGTTTTTTGATTTTCTATTTTCACCAATCAATTTATCTTTTCATTTGCTTTCATTTTAAGTTCATTTATCGAACGTTTGGTTTTCTATCCGACTTAGTTAACCATTTCATTGTCGATAAAATGTTTCAATTGACCGATAAAGCTTTAATTTTGCTTACAAGTTAATTAGATATGTTGAAGAGATTTAGATGACGTTTCTTTATAGATTTTTGATATTTACTTATATTAGAAAATTAGTTGAATAGTTGAGTATTTAGTTGTTGAAAAAGAAATCAAAGACTTTCGTGGATCAAATTCGATTTATCTCGCACTCGATCGTAAAAAGTGTCAAAATTGGCGATGGTATGTTAACGCAACAGCTGACACAAAGCACAAAATGATCATCAACCTTCAATCGACATTTTATAATTGGTTTTATTCTTTAATTCTTTGATTTTAGAGATACATGCGAGCCTTATTTGATTACGACCCAACAAATGATGAACTTTTACCGTGCAAGCAAATTGGGTTGTCATTCTTGAATGGCGACATTCTACAAATAATCAGCATTAAAGATCCTAATTGGTGGCAAGCAAAACATGCCGGTACTGAGGGTCCCATCGGCTTGATTCCATCACAAGAACTTGAAGAACGTCGCAAAGCTTATGTTCCACCTGAAGCTGATTTTGTTCACAAAATTGGAATTTGCGGGACGAGAATATCAAAAAGAAAAATCAAAACATTCTACCAGTCAAAAGCCAATTGCGATTTTGACAAAGCTGACACGACTCTCTATGAGGAAGTGACAAGAATGCCACCATTCAAAAGAAAAACTCTTGTTTTAATCGGTGCTCAAGGTGTTGGTCGTCGAACACTGAAGAATCGTTTGGTCAACAGTGATTCCAAGAAGTTTGGATGTGTCATGCCACGTGAGTTATTCACATATTTAATTAATTAGCTTCATTAAATACCAATTCGTTTTATTTAAAAGATACAAGTCGACCACCTCGTGCGCTTGAAGAGAATGGTAAAGGATATTGGTTTGCTGATCGTGAAGATATGGAAGAAGAAATTCATTTAAACAACTTTCTCGAGTATGGCGAACATAATGGAAATCTTTATGGAACGCATTTAGATTCAATCAGAAATGTCATCAAAGAAGGTTCATTGCTTGTTATTTGTGTTTTGTTGTCAAAATACTAACTGAAGTTTTCTTTCTTAATTTCAGGAAAAATGTGCGTCTTAGATTGCGCACCTTCGGCATTGAAACTCCTCCATAACAGCCCTGAGTTTATGCCATTTGTTATCTTTATTGCAGCACCAGGAATGGAACAATTGAAACTTCTCTACGCTGAACGACGTGCTGCTGGTGGATCGCAAAGAAATCTTGCTGTAAGTTGTAATGAAATATCTTCTACTGCTTGATTGTTAAATTGTTTACAATTAACAGCTTGATTGATTGTTTTATTGTGATGCTTTAAAATAACTTTGAAACAAAAAATACTTTTCAGTTTGACCGTCAAAGCTCGATCAGGTACAGTTCACGTCGTGCTCGAACTCTTGAATCTCTTGCTTCTCTTTACGAGGTAAGTTTGATTGTTGCAACTTGCAATGTGGTTTTTGATGTTTTTAAAAAAATTAGATTGAAATTGTTGAACAATAAATTTTTGTCTTTTTAGGATGATGAACTTGTCAATCAAGTAGAGGAATCTGCGATGCTCCAAAGGAAATATGAAAAATACTTGGACATGGTCATCGTGAACGAAGATTTTGATCAAACTTTCCGACAAGTCCTCGATGCTTTGGATGTCTTGAGTCATGAACATCAGTGGGTTCCAGTTAATTGGATCTATTGAAAGCTTTCAAACAAATAATTAATGTTTAAATAATTAAAAAAGAATCTTTAGAAATTTAAGATCGCCAAGTTGTTTTGCACAAAAGAAAAGAAAGAAATTTTAAACACATTTTAAATAGTTGAACATCGAATGTAGACGATAAGAAAGTTAAAATAGAAGACATTAAAAACAACTGCTTAATGTGTTCAAGCAACTTTTATTAAATTCTATTTTGATGAATATTTAAATTGAAGAATTTTGAGTCGTTAAAGGATGCGATAAAATTTAAATTCAGTTGAATCTCAAGATCTTTGCTAGAAAATGTTATTTTATCATGCGTTGCAATTAGAACTTCCCATGTAATTTCATTAAAAATAGAAAATTCTAATAAAGCTTTTAAATAAAATGACGAGAAGACGATCAAGATTTTTTCCTTTTAACATTTTGAGAAAGGTTTCTTGATGCTAGAACCAGCATGCTGGTTTTTGCTAGTTTTTCAATAATTTCAATTTCATTTATTCGCAAAATTTGAAATTTTCGAAAGCTTATCGACTTCCCCTCATTTCAAGCGCAATAAAATGTCGAAATATTCGAAGTGTGAACAAGAAGATGACTTTGAGATATATTGCTATATAAGGGCCGGTCATCCTTATGAATTCATCAGTTAAATTTAATCAGCACAAGCCAAAACTTGCCTGAAAAATCAAAACTAAAAAGTGAGTAAATTAATTTCAATAAATTCATAAGGCTAACTCACATTTTTAATTGAAATATTTATTTGTGTTTAGAATGGATGCAAATGACAAAAATCGTACAAAGCAGTGTAACCCTACACACAAGCCATCTGGTCCAGGGCATAATGCAGGGTATGATGGACCACGAGATAAGCATGTCATGGACAACAAAGCCAACATGGGTCAGCCAACGCACCCAAGCAATGCCGGCAAGAAGTGAATTCTAAAAGTTTCTATAAAGTAGCTGCTTTCTAAATAGCTATAGATTTCCTTTATACATAAAAAAAGTTATTGGAATAAATAGAAATCTATTGAAATCAAATGTGAGAAGTTTAATTTTAAAACAACTTTATTTCAGGAAAGTGTTTATGAAAATGTTTGAATTAAATTGTTCTGGTGATCTAATACTTTTGTTGTCGTATTCCATTTAACACTTCATTTAACTAATGATTCTGTTGCAACTTGTCAACCTAACTTTAAACCTTCATTTGACTCTTTTTTAATTTCACAAAAAGAATAAAATCACTTATGTTTAGTTATAATGATTTAATTTTTAACGTCTGTTTTGTAGGTAATATATTGGAGAATTTTTTAAGTGGCTTTATCAAACCGTTAACAGAAGGACTGATACAATAAACCTGAGTCACATATACAACGGAATTTTGCACCTGAGAGAAGATTGGAGAAGAAGAAAGAATTGAGCATGCGCGCGACAATGTATTTGTGCGATAGAAAACAAACGTCATTAGTCAAATGTTTTTAGATGTGATAAGTCATGTGTTTGAATATTTTTAATTGACTAAATTTTATGAATTTGACAATATTTTTATTTCTTGTAAGTTTTAATGCACATTGGTTTGCTGATTTCAATATGTTAGTTTATAAGTATTTTGCTGATTAAGTTGTATTACATTTTAGAAACCCTGAGGATGAATTAAAACAAATTCGAAACCGGTCGGAAGAAAACAGCAAAAAATAGCTTTGTTTTTCATTTAGTAGTCTGATAAAGCCACCTAAAAAATTCTTCAATATATGTTTAGTTACTCATGATTGGCTGCGTATCTTTCCTCTAATCTAATCTAATGATGATAAATTTCATATAAATTTATTTCTCAGAATTGATGACTACTTTGTTCAGGATTTCATTCATATCTACTTACAAAATAGAATGTTTTCGTGGAATAATTTTTTATCACATTTGTTGATAGTATTCAATGAAAAATATTCGTTATGTTCTAAGAAGGCCTCTTTCATATAGAAACGTCTAAGAATGCTGCTTTGTAAGAATTAAGAACTTAAATGTTGTATGAATCGCAATATGGAAACAAAATACAGAATAAAAAAACATTCAACTGTTATGTCTTCATGTGATGACAGAAAATTCTTACAATGAAGTTTAAATTCTGCTATTTATAAACGAATATCTACAAAATTTGTAACAAAAATGAATCAAATTTTCCTAGTAATTGTGATATTTTAAAAACAAGTTAATCACAATAGACATGATTTTTACCTAAAAACAAAATAAATATTTTTAACGATTTTAAAATATTTGAAACTGTGTCTAGGATATCACTTGACTTTCATGTAGGGACTTGACTTCTTATCGTTCGATGAATCTACGTAGAGAAAATTAACTGAAAACTTGAGAATTTATTCTGTTTAATTTGTTCAAATTAAGAATTCATAACAGTGAATTGATATAAAAATTTGTGTTTTATTGAAGGATTTTCCAACCATTACAATTCCTAGATTTTATATTTATATTATTTTTATCAAAGTGCTGTCGTCATTTTATGATTTTTTATGTTTAGTTTGTATTGTGACATTTAAATTATTGGTAGATTGAAGGTATTTATAAACAAAAAAATATGTAAGACAAAATTTTTATAGCAAGAAAAGTATGAAATATTTCACAACCTAAATTCTAATTAGCCTACAATTAACAAATAATTCTTATTGCTAAAAAGACACGAAATTAAGCTCTCGTCTTTCAATCGTCACAAAAATTGTCCAATCTTATGGATATAGGAAGTATTGTGAAAAGAAAGATTTTTGTGAATTTTTGAACCATTTAGTAATTATCTATCCCCAAAAAATAATTTGTCAGCATAAACATCTTAAAAGTTTATCTATCAGTGAGAAATATATTAAATATATGAAAAATTCACCAAAAGTATTTATCAGAGTTGCCAAAAAAGAAATGTTCAAGTTATTTAGCATAGATATGTATAGTTCTTCAAAAGAATTAAAGTAGCATTGTTTGTTGTACAAATGAAGATTTTTTTTTTGTAAATTTAATTAAATCACTCGGTTGTAACTGATGGCAAGCTTTTTAGTTTTTTACTATTTTTTCTTTCCACTGAAAAGAGAACAAGAAAATGGATTAAAAATTAATTTTCGATGGATCTTTAAAGCAGATGATGTAGCGAAAAAGACAAAAATAAACAAAAAGAAAAAATTACGAGATATTGAAATGAAGGAGAAATAAAATTTCTAAAGTATAAATAACAAAAAAATTGTTAACAATTTTCTCATAAATTTTATTTCAATACCTCGAAACTTTCGTAAGTAAAAAGCATTAAAAGGCAAGAAATAAGAAAACCAAAGTAAACGATTAATAATAATGATAATGCAATTTATAAGTATTTCAGATGCTGAAAAAGTTATTCCTTCCAGTTAGATAACAAATTCTGTTAGTAAAGAATTTTCAATATTAAACGTATTGTAAGTTGTTTTTCTAAAGATTTTAATTGAAATGGATTATCTGCGTCAGTCAAGAGAATTTTCCGTTTAACGTGACGTTAACAATGAAATTTTAACATACAATTAAATGCATTTAAATTAAATCTTTAGCCAAAAGTTCTACAAAAACTAAGAAAAGTTCTGTAAAAGTCACGAGAAGTTGATGTTGAAAAGAGAAAACAATTTAAAAAAAAGTAGAAGAAAATTGTGCGATAAAAGAATTTAGTTTTCGGAGTTGTTTCAGTTTAAATTCGATTACATTTTAAAGAGAATAAAAAAAAAGTGAGGAAGAATTTTCGATTCACATCAAAAGAAATGACTTTTTAATACATTTCTTCATAAGTAAGTAGGAGCATTGTTTGAATCTGGAAAAAGAACTTAAAAGAAAAGTATAAGAAAATGACTGGTTATGGAGAAGACGGCGATGAGAGAATTTTTTTCTTACCAAAAACGATTCACTTGGAGATCGCCCTATGGATGGAATCACTAGGATTGTTTCAATGAAAATCTTAACACATAAAGTCGTGAGTCGAACATAAAAAAATTCTATCATAATATTTTTGGTCACAAATTCGTTCAAATGAGAATCGAAAAAGATGAGATGGGCGTGGGTGTGGGAGAGAGTTAAATTAGGAATTACGATGAAACATAAGGCTTTCTGGTCGTCGTCCTCTGACGACCGATTTGCTTGAAATAAATATCGAAAACGGGATTATAAGTCGATGTTTTTGACTTTGCAACTTCAAGATCATCGTTTGATGGACCTTGATTCTCAAAATTATTATTATCAACTTCAAAGTTCGTCGAATGTTTAGTCGACGCCAGCAAATCTACTTTCTTTGTAGTCGTGTAGTATTGGAAAATGTAAGGCTTTTGGGTGGTCGTGGTTAACCACGATTTTCGAGAAGATTTTTGTGTTGATGTTGTGTATTGTGGCAAGCGATTAAAACCATAATAATAAGGACTGATTGTGGATTTGGTTGGTGCTGGCGTGGGTGTTTCTATGTCAAGTGCTTTCTTTAAAAGATTTTTCGAGCGGTCGGTTTGTCCGTTGTTGATATTATTTTGATTATTATTATGATAAAATGAATTACTGAAATATGTTTTCGGTGTTTTCGGGACGTCGTCGGGTTTTTTTGATGGTGCATAATAACGTTTTGTGCTGCGTTGGGTTTGGAGGGATGTGCTTTTCGTAGTTGACACAGTTGTTGTGCTTTTTGTAGTGGAAGGTGCTTGGGTTGTTGTCGTTGTTGTCGTCGTTGTGCTTTTTTTCGTCGTCTCCAACTCGCCTAATGTTACTTCCGCTTCATTCAGCACCTTTCTTAAATCATTTCTGCATGAACACGAAATATCAGCGAAGAAAAATCACATGAAACATTTAACCATTCGGGATGATTTAGATTTTTTGTGTGTGTATTGGCGTGGGAGTAAAAAGGAAATTTTTATCAGTTAAAAAAGTCTTGCGGTTAGTTTAACTTCAAACACAAAATCTTCGTCACATGCCACCTCATGCTCGACTGTTCTCAGGTAGCAGACTTTTTTTATAATAAATAAACTAACACGTTTTGATTTTATGCCAATTGATGAGATCAAGGACAAGGAAGCTCATTATTAAAAATGTTGGATATTTTTTTGATTAAATTATTATCTGCTAAAGTGATTGCCTAGAAATGACGTCATCAAAGTTTCAATCTCATATTTTACAAAGTTTATATCAATAACGTCATTTGAAAGCGATTCAAAAGCTGTTTTTGATTTAAAAAGATTTCGAAATTATTTACAAAATATTAAATAAAAAGATTTCACTCACTGGAACTGTGAATTGAAGGAATTTGGGCTGATGTATGATGGCGTATGTTGTGAATAATCAGGAATAATATTTTCGTTCTCTTGAACACATTTTCCATCAAGGCAATGCTAGTGAAGGAACAAAGAATATTTTGATAACTCATTTAATTTAAATTAGTTTAATAATTTTACTTGTCCATCACCACACGATGATCCTTCAGCTGCAGGTCTATAAGCAACACAATAACCACTCGCAGCATCAAAACAGAAGAGTTGTGCGCATACTCTTTCATCTTTGAAACAAGCAGACGTTCCACGATCTCTACGACATTGAGCGTCAAGGGATAAAAGTGTTCCAGGTAATTGACGTCCTAAAGCTTCATCTTCATGGGGCGCATTATGTAAGCAACTGGCAGTGTCTCCACTTTAAATTTGAATAAGAATTTAATGTTTTTGTCATTTTTCTTAAATTTTTGTATGTTTATTACTTTAAGAAATGATGGAAGCTTTGAACACTGCATGGTGACCAACGGAAGCCTCTCTCTGTGTGTCTTAAATCTGACATGATATAACCGTCTTCCCAACGACACTTTTCAGCTCCAGGCCCGCCCAAATAACTTGGTGGTGGAGAACCATCGTGAACAGCACCCAATCTGTTTGTATTAATTAATTCGATGAGGTCAGAAGTTTCAATTAACAATGGAGGTGAAGAAAAAACTTACAAATGACCAACTTCATGAGCTGCAACAATAATTCCACTGAACCCGCCAGTATCCTCGATGATAGCAACACTATTAACTTTTTCCAATCGCTTATTAACGACACAAGCTCCACCAACATAAGCGAATCCTTAAATTCCGGAATAGTTTTTGATTAGAGATAGAGAAAAATGCAAAAATTAATTAGAAAAGTTAAACAACATTTCACAACACCATTCTACATAGCGTTCGTTATCCAATTTAACAATCGAATGCATGTCGTTCGCTACTGAATATGTGTGGAATATGTTCATTAGATTAGAGCACACACAAAAATAAAAGAGAAAATTAGTTCACATATCTAATCAAAAATAATAAAACTACAAGCAACCGTCACCAAATGAAAATGTTTGTTGTAGCATTCGCTTTCATATCCAACCAATTCCCGAAATGAATGTTAATTATTCCACTTACATTGCGATTAGTTTTAATTAGAAATCATTTGTCTCATGAGAGGATGTTAATAAACATTTCGAATAATTGTCACGCTGAACACCAGGATCAAAGAGCTTTTACTTACTAACCACACTATCTAATTCGTGGATTTCTATTGCAATTTAATATTTATTTAGGTCAGTCACAGTTCAGAAGAAAAAGTCAGTTTGGTCATGATGTTTAGAAATAAATTAAATACTTTAAAATTTAACAGAATCATTCTTTTGTTATGCTTTTCCAGGCTTTCATGGTGAATTGATTTTTCTTTTAGGAAATTCCAAAAGCTTCGATAAATGTTTTTTTCACACGATTGAAGCCTTTAGAGAATAACAATTCAACCATTCGCCACTGAATTCTCATTTAAAGCTAAAAGTCCACTCTAAATTATCTTGTCTGCCCAACCCATTACAGTCCTAAATTGTCTCTTTCCCCATTTTCTTTTTTTTCCATTGCCCACATAGAAGCTAGAAAGACAGCTAAAGTAATCCCGTCCTGATAATAAACAGAATAGTTTAAGGTTTCACTGTCAAGGGTTTGGTCATGTTCGGTCTGGAATTGTTTTTGTTTTGTCGTCTTTCTTGTGGCATTCTTTGGTGATCGTTTATGTTTATTTTGTCTTGTGTCTCTCTTTTTCATCCTCCATGGTGATTTTTCATTCTTTCAGAAGGATGACATAATGAAAGTCATTAAAAGAAGAAGAAATGAATTGACAAATAGGGTCAAAGATTGGCGCTTTTTATTGTATTAAATAGAAATGATTTCAAGAGAGATGAAAGTTTGTAAGGTTTTGATTTGAATATCTTGAGTTTTTGTCAAAAACTTTTCCTTTTTCGTTGGAAACAGATTACGAGTAAAAGGAAGCTTTAGTGGCTGTTGTATGATACAAACATTGATTATAATAAAAAATGCGTGCAGTCAATATTCACAGTTGAATAAGAATGTGAGTAACATAGATTGAACGAGAATTTTCATTTTATTTAGCCACACAGATATTTACAGAATTTCTCTCTATTGGCATTGTTGAGTTGTAAAGAAAAGTATTTGCATACGATTGTGAAAAAAACAGACTAAAGAGTAAATACATGAGGATAAAAGCGGATTAAGTAAAAAAAGTAATAAATCATCGTGAGCAGTTTTTGGTTGTTTTTATGCTTTCCATAAACTGATAGCGACGTGAAAAATGGCGAGAGAATAGTTTGAAATTATTTTTTTAACACGATGGAAAATGTGAGAGTGAAAATATTTATTTTTCGTGTAGGACGGAAAGAAAATTTATTTTTGTTTACAGAAAAAAAAAACATTGAAAAACATTAAAACAGATGAATAATAAAAGACAGTGTAAGGGAAAAGGGTTTATCAGAAACTCAACAGCATTTCAGCCAAAAGTTTTGTTTTGTTACCTGCTGTCCCACGATTGCACGCATCGCTTGCGTATTGTCTTCGGCACATATCTAGTCTGCAATTAACATCGAATAACAAATATATGTAAGAATTGTTTCTTCTGTATTTATTACAAAAAAAAGCTTTTTATTCTCCGTTTAAAAAAACGAATTTTATCAGTTCGTGAGTCGGTTTTGTCGAAATAAAAGTTTCTTTTATTTGCTGCTGTCAATTGAAATATTTCCAACTAAAAATACTTCGTAAAAGTTGTTACCTAATTTAACAAAAAATCATATGAGCTATAATTTTAATGAATTAAAAGGTTAATGCAATCTTTTGATTAGTAAAAAAAAACGTTTTAAAAAAAGTAACAAAATATTTCTTGTTAATAAATTTGCTTCTCATCTCCATACGCAATTTCATATTCCATAAACAAAATAAAAAACTCATACATGACATGACATTCATATTATCAATAAATGTTTTTAAATAATAATAATCATCCTGATAAATCGCTAACCAAAAACCTGATTGTGATTGTGAGTAAATCTTACTCCACTGCCCCAAAAAAAATTATAAAAAAACAACAACAACAAGCAATCAAAATCAACTTAAAGTAAGCTTTTTTTAAAATGTAAAAAAAAGTTTAATTAAGTAACCAACAATGTAATGCTATATAAAAATGAAATATTAATGTATTTGTTTACCAGCAGTGCCCTTAGTGCAACGACCTCCTTTCCTTCGGCGGCACATATCGTACCTAGGTTCGATAATTTTATTTATTTTTTATTTTCGGTCATTATGCAAACATCAGACAATTCAAATTGACCATCAAAAAAGAGCATCAAAGTGATTGCAAATCATTATACACAATTTCACATAAAAATCATTTGAAGGAATGAAAATAAAAAAGTGTGACGAGATGAATGCACAGTTGCAGATGAAATTATTTTAAAAGGTTTTTTTTTTCAAGATGTTTGTTTTGTGTGTATGGAAAAAGAGAAGAAAAAAGAAAAAGAAAAATGTACATTAAGTTTGATGAAATCAGAATGTTTTGGAGCGGATGAAGATGTTGTTGAACTTTCAGCAGAAATATTTTACAAAGCTTCAAGTCAGTGTACCATCAACAATATCTTTTGTGCCCCTTTAGACAGAAAAATGTTGTTTAAACTTAAGAATTAAGTTCATTATTCTGTAGTTAAGTCATTTGTGAAATTGAAATTCTTGGGTGAATTAAAAAATTACAAAAGAGAGAAAATTTTGTTGAGCAGCTGCTGCTTGCCTCTCCAGTTATCGTCTTAGGTTTCTGTCCAATTCAATTTGCGGCTCCAACTTACTAAGAAAACAAGAAAATATCTGATTTCATTTCGTTTCGACATTTACAGCTGCCATGTTACAAACATTGAGCTTTCTTTTTCACTTGATGATCCTTGGGCAGCGTCCGAAACAGAAAATTAAATTAAAACGAATTCAGGAGAATTAAATGAATAAACGACGGTCATTAAAACAATAGAAGGACATCATTTCAATCATCACCATCGAGATTTTCTTCCTGTGTCGGTGTAACTCTGACTATTAGGCTTGCTAAATGATTAATGTTGATGGGCTTTTAAATGACAGCCCTCAGCACAACGAAAACAAGGAGAAAAGTATAATAAATTTTTACTTACTTTGTAATAGCGACAGCGATATCATAAACTGGCAAGCGTCGTTCACGGAACAAATATTTGCCCATATCAGTAAGCGCAGCTGCCGAATCAATTGCATCTCTTCCTACACGATTGCGTTCCAAGTAAGGCGTAGCATCGCGACCCTGTGGTGATCATAAAAAAATGGGGAAATAAATAAAATTTAAATTGAATTATGTTGATGGCATACTGAACACACATGACGATTAACAATGTAATGGAGATGAATGATTTCATGTCCGTCAGGGCATCGAAATGATTTTTGCTGATGCTTGTTACTAACGTTATCAAGAATATTAAATTGACTGACGTTCGACAATTCTGTTATGAAGTCATAATGGGATGAGAGGAAAAAAACAAAGAAAAGGCTCAGGGGAGACCTTAACATAATTTATTACAAAAAGAATCATAACAATAAAAAGACTTTGAAATTTGTTCTTATCAACTTCGTAACATTTTTTGTTTCTTTCTTTTTACGGTTCACCACGGTTGCGAGTAAAAGCAAATTTATGAAATTTTCACAGCCTAAAGCACAAGATGAGTTCGAATGAAAATCGTGGAAATATTCAAAGTTTAAAGTTTAGCTAATAAATTCCTAAAACGCGATGATAACAACAAAAAGATATTCAGCTTGTGTACATAGTTTTTTGACTTGAGTCGTTTAAATGAAGTTGAAAAGGGGAAGGAATAAAGAAATGAAATCACGATTATTCCATTAATAAAAGTTTTAATTACTTTGTGAACTGTTAGTATCTTCTTTGTGAGTGACTAGCAACGTCCCATCTGGTTGCCATCATCGGCTTTGTTTCGTAAGCTGAGATGCTCATATGTTTGTATATATAATTCCAATTATCGTGATTCAAAGTCTTGCTGATGTTGTATGTAAGTATTATAAACGAAAGTGTAAATGAACGAAGAAGCTTCAAACGCATAACTCAAGACGTCGATGTAATGAAATGAAAAGTAAAATTTCGATTACAATTGAAAGGCGTAGAATTTTCTATCAAAATAATTTGAATGAAAGCAATTATGATATAACGGATTAAGTCATAATTACAAAGACTTAAAAACTACTAAGTTGCCTTCAATAGCAAACATTAATCATCGTTTCAAGTAAACAAATGAATGGATGGATGAATGAGTGATATGTGCACGAACGACCTTGAATGGTGAATTAGGAAATTCCTACTTCATAGATGTTCACGACAATGATTTGTTTACTCGTAGATATTTAATTTCATTCTTGAAAACGACAAATCATCACTTAATGTTTCGACAGCAAAAAAGAGTTCTAAAGAAAGCAGCAAAAAATGATAAATATTTAGATATTATAAACAAATATCTATTATACGATGTTCATTAACAAGTAGACAAAATTATCATTTAAATGCATCACTGTGAAGGTCTTTCGCGTCATTGATTCTGTTCACTTTTTTCCCTCAACCACAAATTTAGCTGTTAATGGCGATGAAATGTGCTGCGAATCTCTTCTCACTAACGTTGATTTGTATTAAACAATGAGAATCACTCAGTAGGAGAGTAAAAATGCTTTTGACGTTAATCGTCTGGGGGCTTGTCCTATTTCCTGCAGTGGAATTTCCTGCAATTTTCCTAGGATTCCTAAGATTCCTAGGAATCCTAGGAATCCTAGGAATCCTAGGAATCCTATGCATAGGAATCCTAGGAATCCTAGGATAATTGCAGGAAATTCCACTGCAGGAAATAGGACCCACTCATCGTCTGGATACTTTTTTCTTTGAATTTTCTTCCATTCGTTTCATTACAAAAAGCTCGTTGGATGAGTTTGATGAATGAATTTCTAACCATCGATTAAGAAACTCTTTGCGTTATTCAACTATCTATTATTGCTTAGTAACGATTAAATATATGTAATCGATTACACCTTCTCGCATTAAAAATCTCTCAAATAATTCTACCAGTTTATGTTTATTACTTTTTTGTATTGTCAGCAATTGCAGAGAAGTGTTTGGATGAATATCGAATATTTATTTAATTTCTTTTTAACAAGATATCGCGTTTAATGCATTAAAATAATTTATATTACATAGATCATTACATTTTATCATGCTTTGAAAGTTATATGCGAGTTTGGCATCAACATAATTCAAACTAGCATAAAAATAACAACAATGGAAATCGAAAACAAATTTATTGTTCATTTATTTCAAATATCTATGCAGATACTTGAATAACATTGAAGTGTCTTGTTAATAAAATCAATTTCATGTGACAAAGTAACATCGCGTATAAATGTGATTAAATCACGAGTTCACAATTGAAGCATTTCGTTCTCGAAACATTCGGAAATTTTTAAAAAAATAAATCGCTTCCAGCGACACTTTACCACTCACAGTTTCAACGGGTTGAACGTCAACACATAAACTACGAGTTCAACATGAAAGGGGATGCAATGAAAGGCATATTTTTTTAATTAAGGATGTTGACAAAAGTTGTAGGTTTGATATAAATAAATTTGTTGTTCAGCTTCACATCAATAGAATTAAAGTTTTTTAATTGCATTCGAGATACCTACATACACATAATTCATGATTGTACAAGTTTTAACAAGCGGAAGTTCATTTGATTGTTTCTCGCTTCTGATGATGCTTTTCATATTCATGATAATTAACCACCTAGAAGCATTCTGTAGTGAGAGAGTTTATTTGAGGCTTCATGATGATATTTGAGATCGAATGGATGGAAAATAAAATGAAAATATTGAAGGCAGTCGAAGCTGTCAAGAGATAAGATTACATAATGTTTAATCTACTTTCTTCATCATTTTTAATCACGTTCCTTGAATTATCTATCTTTCTATTAATTCCAGTTACATTTTAATATGATACTGAAAATGAGAAGTAATTTTGCTACTACAGATAATTAAGGATAAGATTTCACTGAGATTGTTTTCAACTAAGTTTTATGAGCACAGACAACTGAACTCTTTCACAACAAAAATCTTAAGAGTTATGAGAGCGAAAGCTGATTCACGTTTTCTTTAGAGACATAGAAAATTTAATTGAAAGTCATATCTCAATGTGAATTAAAGTCCTTTCTCGAACATTAGCAAGTGTTTCCCATATCTAATGCCAATGGATTAAGTTATGAGCTTGGTAATATTTTGGCATCATGAACACGGATTAAAATGCTTTCCTCCTTCATTTCATTTTCATTGTTCGCTAGTCTCTATTGTTTGAAAACCTATGCTTATACTCTTTCCTAGTGCACAAACGTATAAATTGTAATTAGAAGCTGCACGTTAGAGTTTTTCAATTTGTGTTTATATTTTTCTCTCCTTTTTTATCACCTCTCGGCACAGTCGAGACGTTGCACATAAAACACAAAAAGCTTTTTGTTTTTGGAATTCCGTTTCAATACCAGTTTCTTTTTTATTATTATTTTATTATTGACTACTGTTAAGAGCAGGAAGTTAATCGGATAGACAATGTTTGATGTAACTTGATAGACCACAAATGAATTAATACCTGATTTTGAATGCTTTCTTCTTATAACTTTCGTGATCTTGTCATTGGCATTCGGTTGAGTATTTATACAATGTTTAATGAATGAAAATATTAATTCAACTATTAATCGCATTAAAAAGAATAAAACTTGATATTTTCGGACTAATTGATCTCAGAAATTTTGCTAATTAAAATTTTTTTGTTACTAATTTCAAAGAGAACAATTTAATCTTTTTGTCACGCCTAAAATTAATATTTTTAAATTGAAGGCTTCAAGATTTATGCTAGTCTTGAAGTTCTGTAGAAAATCTAACAACATTAAGTATCGAAGACCTTAAATTAATGTTTCTAACCCAAATATCTCAATAATCCATGTAATCTGTGTAATGAAACCTTAAGCGTGCTAAAGTCGTGAAATGTCGAACGATTTATTGAGCAAATTAGATTATTAACACAAATAAGAATTTCCATTCAACGCTGTCGCTTTCAATTTGAAAATGCTTTTACCGAGATATTCAATTAACATTTTTTTATGAGCTGCTGCAGTTTTATCTAACAAATTTATCGTTGACTTTTTCGTAAGTTTTTTATTTTTGATTTGACTGCATTATGCTTATGCCAGGAGATTATTTCACGAGATATTTCTTTCTCGGTTACACAATTGAAAAATATTTCTCCTTCCAAATTAGATAATAGACTTTGTTTTTGCTCTCGATATATATTCGTGATTCGATATGTTATGCTGCAGCCGTAACAGCCAGCACATAATCTGACTATGATTTGGGTTTTCTTATTTTGTTGTAAAGAACTTACGTAACAACTGTGCGAAGCTCACAAGGGTTTTTGAAACTAAGCACTTTATCGTTTTAATTATCAATCAATTAATGAAAGTTTTATTATTTTTCCATGTAATAAATGCTTCTCGTTTTTCCATCAAATTACTTCGATTTGATTTCGGAGAAAATTGAAACAAATACGTATCAATTAAATGGGAATTGAATGTAATTAATAAAGCAAATGTAACACAAAACTGTGTTAGAAAAAAGCCCTAACATCATGTTTAGCACGAATGTGATTCATATGTTATTGATTACTTAATGCAGGTTGTAGTGGTTGATAACTGAATGAATGTCTGGAGAATAGAAAAAAAAACAGGAAGTTCATTTGGAAAATGAGAAACAAATAGCACTTCAATCAAATTCATTTTTAATCAGCACTTCGATACAGAAGAACTCTTGAAGTGTTCAAAATCGAAGAAAAATAGAAATTGCTGCTTGAATCTCAAGAGCAAATGAAGCTTCACTTGAAAAGTAAAATAATCCCGGGAAAATCTGTTAAATTCAATCAACCTGAAGAAAGTATGAGAGGGAATGGAAGAAAAGTTTCCGGTAATAGGTTGAAGGTAAAGGAATTGTTCACTTAAAACACTTTTGAAAAAAAAAGTAAAAAATAATTCTCCACCTCCTTCACTTGATAAAAAAAAGTAAATTCCTGCCAAAGCTTTTTAAGTCTCAACTCAACCGTGATAATAAACTTCATTCTTCCGTTCTCATATCTCACGATATATTTTGAGTGTTTTCTTTTGTATTATGCGGCATGTTTCATTCGTTTATTTACATCTAAATGGATGGTGAAATAAAGCACGTTTTCCGCCTACAATTTTTCTCTGTTTTGCCTGACAAATATCCGAATGTGTGCTTGAGAATTATCAGCACATAATGTCCCAGTCATTTGACGAAACTTTTCATCTCCATTTTGGCAAAAGAACAACGTACGTGTGGACTTCAAATTGTAAATTAATGTACTCACCCTCGAAATAATGATGCCAGCGATGCTGATACGAATTTTCGGTCCTTTCAAAAGTCGGTAGCGCAAATCAACACCATTCCAAAAGGACACAAAATATCGCTTAATCTGGAAGGAAAACATATTTGTTGATGTGTTTGTGTCGTGTGATATCAATTAAGCCTCCTTTACCTGTACATTATCACCACCATGTAGTCTGTATCCATCGTAATCCACGATAACGAGAATTTCTGGGTAGATAATGTGGGGAATTGCTCGTTTACTTCTTGTTCTTTCTTCATTGTCTTCTTCATTTGTAGAGCGTCGACTACGTTTAGGCAAACGATCTGGCTCCATATAAGCAAAGTCACTGAGTTTTTCATCGAGTTCTTGGTCGTTACTTCGTTTGAATACAACATGATGTGCACTTCCATCTGCAGCTTTTGAAACGTCCAATGGAACCGGTCGAATTACCAGCTGATGCCCAATGCTTCCTTCCTAAAAGACGACAAAGTAAAAATTCAATTAATAAATGAATTACATAACAAGCATGTAAAAACAACATCTGAATGGGTCAATTTCAGAAATGTTTCTTCTTACAACAGTGTCGTGTAAGTACTTAAATGGGCAAAACACGCAAATTTTCAACGAATAAATAATTTTCGCTTAAATTTCTTTTAGTCATGAATTAAAATTTTTTTTTATGTAATTTTCAACGCCGTCAAAAAGCATGGCGACAACAAGACAACGCCGCAATGCGCTGTGATCTTAATTTCTCTTAATTTGATAATGTCTTCGTCATGGGGAGCATATGATGATGAGATTAGACATAAGCGATAAGCTGTCGAGAGAGAATTGATTGTTTGAAAAAGAAACGTTTTATGCGATGAGAATTACGAAAACAGGTTTAGCTTACTTCCGTCAACAAAGAAATTAGAAGAAAAATATTTTTAATATAAAAATTGGTCAATTGGTCAACGTACAACATGGCCTACCATAATAATTTATCTGTTGCCGATTTAATGGGATGTCTGCCGATATTTTCTCTTTCTTTAATATTTACACAACATTAATCTGGGTGCTGGACGGCTATATTCATGCATATTTTTTTTTCTCTTGTCGTTTTTGTTTTATTTCGGTATTTCATAAGGAGAAAGTCCAATTA
This sequence comes from Clunio marinus, assembly GCA_900005825.1. NCBI lineage: Eukaryota > Metazoa > Arthropoda > Insecta > Diptera > Chironomidae > Clunio > Clunio marinus. The sequence continues at coordinate 1,204,091 of CVRI01000004.1, forward strand.
TTCGTTGAAGGCCGGGGCGAGCGCGAGAAATAAAAACCAAGTCACTCGGATAGTACGAACACAAACAAAAACAGTTTCAAGCAAATTAAAATCATAAAAAGAAGAGAAGAAAAGTTGTTATGATTTAAATCGGAATAAGATTGGAGGCAAACAAGTTACTTCAATGCGGTAATCGGGTTAATACGAGCAAAAATTGAAATGAAAAGAAAAGCGAGAGATACAGGAAACATGAATCCATAAATACAAAAACTTCTCTCATCTGATGTCTACACCACACCATTTGCCATGACTTCATATTGATTTATACTCTCACATCATTTTACATGATTTTTAATTTACTTTTATTTTCATTCCACTGCTTTAATGCATTCATCATTGACGTTTATTGCAGCTATAAGTATTTCTTCGATTGCCTTTTAAATTTCCAATCGAAAGAAGGAAATTTTTGCATAACTAAAGAGACAGTAAGGCAAATTTTGAGGCCATTCCGGAATGCTTATCAACAAATATGAATTGCATCACAAAAGTTTGACATTTCCTCATTCTTCGACACCTGGAGGCCGATGAATGAAATCTCGATGACTTTCCTCTCACGCTGTTGATGGAGGCGAAATATTTTATTCATTTATTTCCTGCCACTTTCCCCTAACACGAAATATTGTCATTTAAAATGCCACTTCAAAACGTCGAGGGGCATAAAAAACTTCCCATAAACCGTAAAAATATTTTGTTCAATTATTACGTAAAATTATGGTAAACAAATATTTTTAGTGATGTTCATATCTCTCTTATTTATTTACTATGAATAACAAGAAATTGAACATAAAAAGCAAAAATAAATAAGCAACTTCTAAACTGGTAATAAAAATTTTTCAAAGTTGTCTTGTTGCAGTTTAAAGTTGCATGATGCAGTGAGCCGATGGAACACAGAAGAAGAAAAAGTGAGCTAATAAAAAATATTTTTTGTTTATTCTTCTGGGAATTGTTAACATAAACTGTCACTAAGTACCAAGTTTGTCATATCATTTCATGTAAGCACAACTTGAAATCTGAAAAATCTTGTGAATGTTTCTCTTGTGGAATATCCAACAAGTCTTACGTGAATGAAATAAGAATGAAAAACTGACCCAAAACTTTGTAATAGAAAAAAAACTTTGCCATCGACACAAAACATGCAGCACGAAATTTTTGCTATGAATTTATGGTGCTTATGTATATTATGAATTATTTCTCATGGGAAACAATAAAATATTAATGAAGTCAATAACAATTTCGACATCATTCATGTTCGCGTTACTTTTGGCTCGTGTTTTGCCTTTAGGTTGACGCGACGCCACATGAATTTATCGACTTGGAAGTTCGAGGAATTGCAGTGAAAGTTCGATTAGTTGCACGCCTCATGGAGCTGACTTTAATGAATGATCTTGGAAAATCGAGAACCAGCTTCATAACATCCAGCGGGACTGCTGGCAATCAAAAGTTCGTGCTCGAGTTTCAAGAAAACAATTTTCGTTATAATAAAGTTAAGAGTTTTCAGGTCGTTTAACTTGTCAATGTTCATCGCACCATGCAACAGGTCTTCTTCTTATTTACTATGAAACATTTCATAAATTCACTATTGTTTCTGTACTTTATGTAGATATGCTTTCGTGCGAGATTTATTTACTGTTTAAGCACCCGAGAGCATTTGGTGACCTTCAAAGCGAAAAAATAAATTCATATAAAACAAGCGAAATAAAATTGATGTCAAAAAAGTAGAAATATAAAGTTTTGTTCAGTAATCAAGGTCGCATATGTTTGTGTCTGTCTCTGTCTCCCTCGCAAAGCATGCACAAGTTGTAGCCGTCGGACAAGTGAAAAATGTTTATGACGATAATCAGAAAGGAATTAAAACATTCTGAGCTCTCGTGAATCGATTAAGAAATCTGTAAGAATGCCACATTCGTTTCATGTTAAACTTGATCTGCATAAGAGTTTTCTTGCACTTTTGTGCAACAACCCGATTTAGAGCCAATGATTTCTACTTGTTTCAATTGACATCTGGACACTCTTAAACGTTTACCTTGCATCGCAGCCATAAAACTGTTTGATTCTTAATCGAGAAATTAAGTCGACAAGTTCTGCTGTTTTTTTTTTGTTCGTATATGGAGGTCAAAGATTTGTTTTGTCAGTTTTTTGTACGAACAATTTTTCACTTAAAGAACATTTTATAAAAATTGAATGTTACAATGAAAACTTAAAAAATCATCAAGTTATTATCGCCACCACAAATTTGCGGTGAATGATTCTAATAAACAAACTAATAAAACATTCTTTGTTGAGTGTTGATCGGACATTTAGATTGAGAAAGAATAAAGATGTTAAAAGCTTCAAGTAATTGATTTTGAAAAATGATCATAAAGAACTCGTTTAAAGTCCACTTAACCATTCTCAGATGTGATGTCACTTACAGTCACACTTTCCTTCCACGCGCGAAATTCTTAAAAGATTTCAAGAGCGTGTGATATTTTATCAAAGATTTTGTTTTCTATCACAAAAGCTCTGTCGAAGTCAATCAAATGTGTTTCATTCTTAAACTGCCAAAGACTCAACCTTGATTCAGAAAATACATTTTATTGCCTTTTAAATGGAAAAGAAGATAAAAAAAGACACAAAGAATGAAAATGAAATCAAATTAATTTGAATGAAGTGATGCTGATGATGATAATTACAAAGAAGTTAAATGTGCGACTTTATTTGAAGCACTCCCGTCGCGTGTTCTTTTAGATGTTCGACCATAAAATCATGGCACGAAGTTTCATGACATTTGGATGATCACCTTTTAGATGCCTAAATTATCCACTCAATTGTTTTCCGATTAAACACTGAAGAACAAAGAAATCAGCTTGAGAAGACATCGGGGTCGTTAAATTGAAGAACACGCAATAAAAGTTCGTAAGTAAAATGTCATTGTATTGTTATTATTTACTCATAGTAACTTTAACTATCTTAAGTGTAGTTCTATCTAGGAAATGCTGTTGAGTGCAACAAGCTGCGATCAATAAACAAGCAGTGAGCGGCAATATAACTCAATTAAATTGACAATTCATTCGTTGTATGTAATTCAAATCTCATTAGTTCAACTTGGATTACTCTGCTCGATCCAACACCACATAAATAGCATAGCATTCTCATCACATAATCGTCCTTGACCTACTCTCGGACCTGAAGTTGCTGCGCTTTTATTTCAGACTTCTGCTGATCCGACACTCTGTTATAAATATCACTACAATCGACCGAAATCATCGTCATGTTGAATTCTTAACAAGGAAAACTAAACAATGTAAATTCAGTAAGAATTGAGGAAAACAACAGATTAAATATCAATCTGAACTCTTGTTAGCATTGTTCTATGTACATACACACACGTGAACACTTAGTCAACACTGCTTCTAGCAACTTTTCAAAGATATGAAGTCAATTATGTTTGATTCAACTTGATTTTTGATATTGAAAATTATTCATAACAAAAATTATTTATTTCAATCTTATGTCGGCGACATTGAACATTTTTTTATTAATATTTCTTTGTCATACATCTGTGATCAAAGAAGTTGAAAAAGGTTGCTGTTGCTACTGCTTAAAGTTCAACTGTAGCCGCCATGACATTGAAGCTAGGGTGGCAATTTAAATTCTGGTTTCGACTTAATCGAGTGAATAAGTTCAACGCAAAGGAAACGCGCAAGTGATTCGTATAAAGTTGCAAACTAATTGACTTTTATTGGATACGAAATGAAAGTTGGAGTGCTTAACATTGAACATGAAAAACAACACACAAAAAGAAACTCTAATGAGATTAATTTTCATTAAATATTTAATCTATTATTGTTTTGACTTTGTTTTATTCTTCAATTGACGTAATAGAAAAAAACCCAGAAAAATTATTTCATGCCATTTATAGTCATAATCAAGCAAAACAAAAAAAAGATCCAACAAAAATTCGTTTTACTTTGATATTGAGAAGCTCAGCAATTGAATTTATGACGACAACAAAGCTTTACAACGATGGAAATTTACCTGACGTTGCCATCCAACTTTGAAATTGCGACGTGAGTAGTCATGGTGACATTTTAGTGCACTGACATGAATGGCAGAAAAACAGTTTCGAAATATATGCTTACAGCAATAGCTTAAAGTAAAGAATAGAAATTCCCAACTTCTTGAAGCAGAAATGCTGTTATATGGTCTTTGCTTGCATTTTATTTGTTCCCGCAATAGTTGCATCACAAGCGTAAGCGTTTAATTCGCATTAATGGCAAGAAATTTGTGCTCCTGGTAATCGAATTTATACTTCAAACGCAAATCTTTCAACATTAATTTTCACACAATTAAAGATTCGTTTCATTTCGACTTAAGTAAGTGACTTTCATTTATGTGAATTAACCAACTTGAGCTTTTTCTTTCTCGAAGAATTAGCGCATCAATTTATTTTCTTTCTCTCTCTCTTTCACAACTTTATTTGATCAATGAGATTGCACAACTCAAACATTATTGCGCTCTAAATTTACAACTACTTAGCTGTAGCTTTGAAGAAACATTTGTTTTGCATAATTAATGGGTTTGTGCTGCAAGGTGAAATTCGCGTGATTTCCTGATTCATGAGAACTTGCCAATGATAAAAAATGCTTTACAACAATAAAACCAAATCGATCATTGTCAAAAATGAAATTCAAACAAGTTGAACGACCCAGAAAAGGAAAGAAATAATTTAGAGGTCAAACAAATCTCAATCAAAGTTCACTAATTAAGAGATTTGATTCGGTCATCGCTTTGGGTGTGAAAAAAAATGAGAACTATGATGATGAATGTCAAGAGAATCGAGGTGCAAATAGTAATTTGCACTCTCATGTCTGCGTTTTAAATGTTTTTAACCTGTTGCGTGAATAACATAAACGAGACCTCGTCCATGGGTCAACATTCAGTCATCAGTGAGATATGCCATTGACCAGCATCAATAGACAAATTGGTCATCCAATTAACTTTAACGCGAATAATGAAACTTCTATCTATCATTTGACATTCATGGAAACACCGAAAGAGTATGATACTAACTTTGGATAAAAGTTAATGCATTGCTGAAGCTTTTACCACAAATTAGCTGTGTGAATGACTGCTTGATGAATTTGCTCAATAAGTTTTTCAATAAACACAAGAAAATCTATAAGAGACGACAACCACAAGGCCCTTTGATTGTCTCGTTTATCTATCAACCTCATCTCATTCATCCCATCACGTGATTTATTCATTGAGAAATAATGAATAAAAAACGGCCGACGATTTTGATTTCTTTTTCTATGCCGCAACATTGCATAGCCAATTAATGGTTGAAATTCAAGAGACGATAATCAATATAAAAGTTATGAGAAGATGCGAAAGCCTGCAACTTTTTACTTTTTTTTTTTATTAAATATTTTATTAATAAAGACGATAAAAGCCTTTGATCGTGCTCTAGGTTGAGGTTGTGTTAATTTTTTCAAATATCCAATCATAAAAACTACTGCAGACGTATTTGAAGTTTTAGAAAATGATTTAAAATTTCAAAGGCATAGCCTAAAGACATTGACAACGAAATCGCGCATATAAAGACAGCAAAAGGCTTGGATAGAAATTAATTGCAGAACGCGGTTGGAATTAGAAATAATAAAGCTATTTAAGTGTCGTTTACTCGTATTTTGTTAATGACTCGCAGTATTTTAATTCACTTGTTAGATGAACATACGAATTCTCTATCATGTGCGCAAAGCAAACAACAACGAGTAGCAGCGACTTGAAAGATTAAAATTTATGTTTCTTTTCAATGGATTTATCACTTTTGGTGCTTGAATCATTTTCTGCCTTTGTTTGATATTAAAATTTGGTCAAGGTGAGATTGATTCAAACAAACGAAACCGAAAGAAAAAAAACTCATTCAAAATCATAACAAAATCAAAAGCATAAAAATTTTAAGGAATTCAGTTTTCAGCTGTTAACGAAGAATTCATAACAAAAAACAAAAACAAACACCACGAGATGGTTCAAGAGATACGTCAACACTGAAGCAGTTTCTCAAGCGTTTTCTGCTTGAATGTGGTTCAGTTGCGAAACATAAGAGTACAATGAATTCGAATCTAGAACGAGATTGAAATTTCAGGTTTTAGTGAACGAGTGATTTAAACTGTTAAGATAACAAAGTTAAAAATAATCAGCTTTAGGTTAAGCTAGAACAACGGACCATTTAAAATTCACAGTCAATCACGATCGTGAATCACAATGTGTCTGCGTCTCCCACTGTTTACTATTTTCATTTATAAATAAATTCACAATTTAGCCTTTTTGCAGATAGATAAATAAACGAAATCAATTCTAGCTTTTAGCATAGCGAACAATTTAGATTAATTATTCAGTTAGAAATCGTTTTTCTTTCGAATGCATAATAACATGTCAGTAGCGATGGAAATAATAATTGCAGTGCAAATAAATACATATCCAACATTGCATTACTAATGTGTTTGTTTAACGTTCTTGACCATATCGGAATATTGCATTGAGAGATCTTTAAAACAAGATAAATATCTAAAATGTTTTGATTTTGGCTTCCATGACTTGATGATTAATGTGATTATAATTAATGTTGGCTGCAGTACGCTCAATGTTATTCACTTAAACACTGCAGAACTCTCTTTAAAAAACGAATAATTTATGAAATATCAAAGGAAATAAATAATTATCTGAAAAATTTTAAATTTTGAGGTCTAACTTTTTGTGGCAAATCGAAGGTTGTAATAATTAGAGCTTATAGCGTGGCTTTCAATTGTTATATTGCATTGCTTATTTCAAAATGGTTCTTCAAAAATAAAATCTTAAAGTTTATTCAATAAGCAAGTAAGTATACGAGTCATAACTGAAGAACCCAAGTGTACAAGTGTTTCATCCGATTAATTGAAAGTAGTTTTACATGAATACGATACTTTCAACATTAAGTTGTTAGCCTTAAAGCAGGCTCTCAAGATATTTATCTACTCACCATTAAAAGATCTCCGCTCTGAAGATGCTTTCTCATAAGTATTGCTGCCATATTCTCCTGATCTTGAAAGATATCTCCGACATCTTCTTCAGGCTGTAAGAAAGACAAACAAATGAAGAAACATTAATGACTAATTATGAAAGATGAGATGAAATCATAATTAAGAGATGTGCGACGTTAATCTATTCAGACAGTTAATAAAATTTTCTACTGAAAAATTTTCATCACGTACATGTTTAGATAGCAAGAGTAATATCAGAAAACAGTTAAGAGAAGAGAAATTAAAATCAATATGATGAGGTCTGGCATCATTTACACATTAATTACATCTCATAACAAAAGCAGCAACAGCAGCAGCAGCAGTAACAGCGGTAACATTTATGGATCAGCTTCAAGGGAGCGGAAGAATTCACACACCGGATTACGTAAATGATGTAATTAATGTCGGATTTTCCTTCTCTCTCTGTCTCTCTCTCTTCACATCAAAAGAAAAAGAAGAAGAATTGAAGGAAAACAAGAAACACATAAAGTCATGACTACAATATTGAGATTATTCCAATTGTTTTCGGCACTCCAGTTTTTTTTCCTTCTTTTATTCATTTATGTTGTTTCAGTTTGAATGGCAAATTCCATTCACTTTAGCTTTTAATGAATCTTTTTTTTGACTTTTGTTTTGGAATAAATGTTGATGCTTCTCGCTTATGTTGTTAGACGACTTTAATGAAGCACGTCAACCAGGCAATGATGATACAAATTTACGCAATTGGTGACCTTTTCAAGATGCGCACCACCATTAAAAGTTGAAGTGAACTTTTCGTGAGATGAATTTCAATCAATTGTTGTGTTCTTTTGATAGTTTGTAGGTTGTGCTACTTTTGACATGACTCTAGAGACGAACAGTTAATTAGTTGAGGCAGTATAAAATCATTTGCTGTTTATTTACTTTAAAGGTTGATGAGTTGTGATGAAATGTTTCGTGAAAATTCTATAAAAGACTGCCGGAATGTAGTAAGAAAGAGAAAATGTCGGAAAAAGCGCTCATCACGTCATTTTAAATTCCTTTTCGCTTCATTCCAGTCCAAGTTGATTGACAAGAAATGAAATTTTTTGAAGACGACTCAGATTGAAAGGCAATTTCCGACGGCCGAATTATGCAACAGCGATCAGATGATTAAGTAGAGTAGTAGTATAAACCACTTCTAGAGTACTGAATGCGCTGCGCTGTTAACTTGACTGACGCACAAGGCAAGTCGAAGAGACGATGTTAAACAATGAGAAATAAATAATAAAATAGCAGCAAACACGTCAGAAAAAGTAAAACATGAAAGACTTGTCATGGAAATAAAGCATAAAACATGGAAGCAGCAAATAAGCTTCGACCATTGAGAACTCGACTTATTATGTATGTTTCAATATTCACCATTTGTATGTATGTAATTGCGATGTATTTCTTGTGAAAGGAAGAAAAAAATAACTTATGGAAGTTAAAGCAATGCAATTAAAGTTGACAACTATAACTATCGGATATATCAAGAGAATTGCAACGTTGAAATGTTTAATTTTCAAGTCAGTATGACACAAGGAAACAAATGACAATGCAAAAGAAACAACATAAATTCAATTATGCCACAATTCATACATAATTCATAACAATCGTCTGTAATGTGTAATAATTTTCAATGACTTTCGATTGCAGTAGATACGCAGTAAAAACATTTATGTTGGAATTGCTCAAGATTTTTTCCTTCCTCTCGATCATACATACATGCTCACATCTTTTCAATACCTTAAACTGCTCGCTGCTTTAGTCTATCGCGGTAGGTGGCGAAGGCAAAGCGGAAATTGAAAATTAAGCCACCTTAAATCACTAATGCGCCTACGAGTAAATCACAACAATACCAAGTCATTAAATTGGTTTGTACACATACAATAACTAAAATAATTAGACGAGAGTAAGCTTGAACTGAAGGAAAACGAAACAAAAAGTTTGAGCATAATTGGAGCAAAGCAAGCTTAAAACAAAAGACTTCAAATTATAAATAGAAAAATTAATTGAAAAATTTTCATTTCATTTTCAAATGAACTGGGCGAAAATTTATTTTTCCTTCATGTTTGCTAAACTTTGAGTTGAATAAAAAAAAGAAAAAAGTGAAATTTTATGCTGTTTTAAATTTCATCGTCGTTACATAATTTCTTTTGCTTTCATCTACTTTAAGCGTGCTATGAGTAATGTTTGATTTATTTAATTGCTACAAGAGAAGTTTATGCAATCCAAGGCATGTCTTTGATGCTTTCATTGGTGTTGTTTTTATTTACTAAGCTTTTAAGTTGAATTCTTAATGGCAAACAGAACATTTCTCAATTTTCCGCAATTAATTTCCTTGAATTTTAATTATCATTTGATTCTTCTTAAGTCTGATGAAATTGGAATGTGGCACGGATGTTCTGCATTTTAAATGCTTTACTCATTAAAAGTACTTTCGAAAGGCAAGTTGATTGCTTGTTCGTTCTTGTTGCAAACTTTTTCAACTTCTTGACTTTTATTTCCTTTCTAAATTTTCATTGATAAATATTTTAAATGCAATGAACTTGAGCAGATATTTCTTGTCTTCACACGTTCACTTTTATTGCAATATAGTAAATAAATAATTCTATAATCATGATGAAGGTTCTTTGTGGAGATTATCGAACAACACACATTAACCATGATTGAGTTATTGGTTTAACGAACCGAGTAAAAGCACGACAGAAGAGTTTGATAAAAAGTTTATTTGATTCTTCTTTTTTTATTGCTTCACCAAAAGCACAACAGCTTGTTAGACTGTCGCAGACTGTTTTTAGTTTGGCAATGCCATTTCTTTGTAATACGTGCTTTGGTGAATCTAACAATGTAAGATAATCCATGTACAGTCGTGACAGTTTTTGCGCTATAAATTTTAAATACTTTTAGCTTGCCATTGTCCATTTTCTTTAAACCAATATTCATAGAGATGTAAAGCAGAAACTAGGTGCAAAATCGACCATTGAGCAACGACCATTGAGAGTCATTTAAAATATCTGTGGAAACGCGAACAACGACAAAAGATGTTTTCATTGTCAAAGAAGTCAAAAAAAAAGCTTCTCGTTTGGTCATTGAATTATTGATTTTTCGCGGTTGATTATCAGTTTTGGAAATTTGTGCCGGTTTTTAGTCATGTGTGTTGTAACATTGCGTTGGCATATAAACAGCAACGCGTTATTGAAGTGTGCACGAAACATAAATATTTTGGGGGTAAATAGGTGAAGTTCATCATGTGACGATTACACATCGCTGCTTTGTGATTTTCCACTTCTTTTTCGCTTCTTCTTTCTCGTCGTTGAAATCTTTATTGTTTCCAATTTAGCGATAAGCATATGTTTGATATTTTAAAAAATTATGAATGCTTTAAAGTTGAGAAATGTCTAATGAATGAGAAGCGTCATATGTGAATTGACAACAAACAACAAAGATAAATGTGACTTTGAGTTTTCGACTGCATTGGATTTCAATGAACTTCTGATTTGACGCAATATGCGCAATTACTTCAGCAGCTGATGGTAGATAAATTGCATCAGATTAAAAATAAATTCATCAAGCTTTGTAAGTATTGAAATCATATCGCCAGATGGATGATTGCATCAGAAAAGTTGATGATGGTCTCTTCGCTTCTTAACCAATTTAATTCTATTTTGATGATAATTTAGTTTTGATTATCAAAAATGTTTTGAAGGATTGACAGAAAGTTTGATTGACGAGTATTTTCACATAAAGGAAATTAAATTAAAAGTGAAGATGGAAAAATTAATTCCTTTTAATTCACATTAAAACACATTTTAAATTAATGACTTAAGCAGCTGTCGACTTGACATATTTCCAAGAGGAATGTAACCTCATCAAAAAGAATTATCATCAAAATTAATTTTAAGACTTGAAACGTGATTATAAAATAATTTTCTGGACGTGAAAATGTCTCATAAAAATGTTTGCTGCTGACTGTAATTTTTCACGTAATTTTTCAATTGTATTAAACTTTTGCACGAGAGTTGCGACATTGACCTTTATTTGAACATTGTGAGGTTTTGATAACTGCATGCTCTTGCATGTTTGTTATCACTTTAACAACAACTTAAGTACTTTGTTGGTTTTTGTAAGCGTAACCTTCTGCAGTCGCACGATTGCCCACAAATATTTATTTGAATTTCACACGATGAATTTGTTTCAATATCAACATTATCAACCCACAAGAGATCGACAAAAAATATAAAGTTCGAACTCGTTCAGTTGCCGAGAACTTCTGATTACTGCTTCCTTGCGATAGAAATGGAACACGTTTCTCATGAACAACATGATGGGTTTTCAATCTAACGTCGTAACCATTTACATGACAATTGTTGGAGAATGGAATGAAACGTTCTTGCCAGAAGGCTTGGCTTTCCTGAACAAACGCCGAAAATTTACAATTCACACGCCTCGGAAACAGCCGAGACTGGAATGCACAATCAAGATAATTCACCAAGAAATCCGTTATGAAACTGAGCGCTTTTTTCTGATCATGCATGAGCCTTAAGTTCGTGATGTAAGAGCACCTTCGCCCGCCTAACCCAGACAATTTTTAATGCTCCAATAAAACCTTTCAATGTCTACTTAATTGGAGTAACGCGAAATTGTCCGCGTAAGATTGTTAAAAATTTCAATTTCGTTTGCAGACTTTTTTTTTGTTTCACGAAAAAATTTCTCAAGTTTCTGGCAGTTTAAAGGCGCAATCGATATTTTCGATTAAATGTATTGTCTTACATTCCTTCTTTATTTTGTTTGTTGGCATTCACAAGTTGCAGGTTCAAAAGAAAGACATTAAAAAAGAGAAAAGAGTTGATTTTGATCAATTTCATCGTTGTAACCGTTGACGCCACCACTTTTGTGTTAAGCTGCTGATTTGGCAATTCTCAACATGAGAGACTATGACGGCATAGCAACTGAAATGATTTAACGGCACAAGCAGCACATTAATAGTCATTTACAAAATCATAATTATGCAAATTTTATTGGAAACTGCTAAAGATTTCATTGTTAATCACGGTTTTGGCCCAGCCCCAGATTTTCATTTGTCTTTTCTTCTCACGCTAACCACGTTGGTATTGTTGTAGTCTTGTAAATCAGAGTTGGTCAGTGAAATCAGTAAGACATTGATCCATCAATAATTTACAATTTACATTTCTTTCTGATAATCCTGAATGATAATTTTCAGTGTTTCTGTCGTAAGAGTTTTTACTCTTTCACTCAACATGACAGCGTAACTAGGTAGATACTTAACCAGACACGACCAACCAAGGAATTGTCTCTCGGAACAAAACCAGTTTTTGTGAAATGCAAAAAATCTCTTTTGTTGTATTTTGATTTGTGGCAGTGGCTGCGCTTTGCAAAATGCTAGATTGAAATAACAATCTTAAGGTCAAATTTTGTATTGCAATTTACATTTCATTTTGTATTTAGAAACATCGAAAAATTGACTTCAATTCGTGTTTTATTTTTCTCCTCTGAAACAAACACTTTAATCAGAATTTATTTATTCACATTTGCATCTAAGTCGATGACAGATTGAAAATAAAATTTTATAAGTTAATGAAATATGATGTCAGGGTATAAATTGAGTAATGCTTTCAATTAGAATCTTAATTGTCGTGTTAAAATGAAGCTTGTTCGGTTAAATAGATTGTGAATGTAAAAATATAAATATCAACAGAATTTCATGTTGTAGCTTGCTAACCATTTACGATAAAAGCTTACATTGTTAACTCACGCGATGAGTTCGCATAAAAATAAAAGAAAAATCGACTCCATCAAAGAATTTCCTTTGAAAATTAGAGCTTCGGTATAAGTATAAGGCAACGAAAATTTCCTAATGACATTTCTGTCATTGAATTCTGAATTTCAAACTGTTGTTGTTGCTTTGCTTGAAATCTATTCAAATGATCCAATTTTAATCTTTTGCAAGAAATAAAGGGAATTATGAACAAAGAAACAGTGTCGGCGTGCAAACCAATAATCGTAAGTCAAATAGATCACTAAATGAAGCATAGAAAATGCAACAATAGCAACAGAGCACTTGGGATTTTATTTGAATTTTCAATTTGTATCTAAACAATTTCGATCCATTGAATAGAACTTGATTAATCGACATTAAACTCCCGTAAAATTAGATTTTAACACTTTAATGAAGTTTGGTAAAGTTCAGAACAGTTTCGAGATGAAATTTTAAGTTTTTACTGACGTTTGACTTTGTGTATGTGTGTGGAAGTTATGGTAATGCCAGAGTGAAATTCAATGTGCCACCATCAAGGTCAAATGTTTAAGTCTCAAACTAATTTCATCACTTGAATTTCTGTTGAGCTTTATTTATGATCCTTGGCTGGTTTTCTTTGATTTTGAAATTCTATACCAAGCGCCGATCAGACTTCATATTTATTCATAAAAAATTATTTTGCTTCTGAATCACGAAAGATATTTATCGATGTGATAGCAAAATGTATGTAAATTTAGTCAAGCAATGGAGCGGACGACCCAAGTCAGCGGAGCCACGATAAATAAATAAGAAGAAGACGATTTTAGTTCCGCAAAACTTTATGCGGGTGAGAAATGATTCCAAACTTGACATGAAAAGCTTCCAACCCCACCGGCACAAAGTGAAAACGTCAATTTAATTTATTTCTATCACGTTCCGCTGATCCATCTAATTTTTATCAATAAACCGTGACTCTTGTCTCTGTCGTTTTCCTTTTCATTTATTCGAACATGAAAATTGAAGAAGAATTTTTTTTTGAGGTTCTTGCCTTTTTTTAATAAATCAATTCCACCACAATTGCACAGTGCGAAAATGAAGAAGCTTTTTACTCGTGATTTATGTTTGGAATAGTTGACGTGATGTGACAATCAACACGTTTTAAACATTGCAACTCTCACTTCTAGCAACGACGGCGCAAGCAAGGTGTATCAGATATTCACCGGAATCGCGCATCATTGCGAAATGGGAAATGAATACTAAGCAGCTTCAGTTTTTTTCTGTCAAAATAGAAACGAAAGCAAGAAATTTCACGACATGCATATCAAGTAGACACAACCCACCCTCACTGTAAATTTGCCCCTATTTCAAACTTAACTACAAACAGCTTCACTTCTCGACATGTGTATGCAAATAGGCGGCTAATCGCTGACTGTTCTCTCTAGATGCTGTTGCTTTCCATGGGAATTTTACTTTTGTCATGGTCTGCATTTTATACATTTTAATGTCGTAAAAATAGTTGAATGCAACATGATGAAAATAGCTTATTAAAGTCTGATGAAGTTTAAAGAACACTCAAAGTTTTCATGTCGTACATTATACATGAATAAATAATTTGGATATTTCACGTAACAAAAGCTTTAATCTCAGATACTTAAGTGACTTATTGAAAAAGACAAAAGAGTAAACGACAAAAAAATATCTTAATATCATAATCATGAGAAATATGGTTTGCTTGTTATTCCTTCATCTCTCAACAGTCAATAAGAGTTTAGCTTCATTCAACGAACGTCAATAACAATCTCATGCTCAACCAACGTCTTCTTCATTTTTCACGTAAGTAAAACTACCATCGTTGTTGTTGTTGTTGTTTTTATCGTCTCGTGACTCTAATTCATTGCCATTGTATGGACGACTCTCTATCATCCATCAGTGCCTTTCAGTTAAAGTGACTTGAGTGAAAGTGAAAAAGATCGTCTTTATCCAATTTTCAATGGCCTTAACACGTAATGAAACTTTAAACTTGTGGAACGAAGAAACTCTCACACGACATAATGTTGCGCTTAACGAGAGTAAAAGTGAAGACAACAATTATCTTATGATTTTTTCTTCTTTCATAAATCAAGTGATTGATAATTGTTAAATGAGAAATGTTGAAATTAATAAGTTAGAAAATCATTAACCGGGTAATATTTTATTTATTTGACATGACATGACATGACTTGACTTGACACTCACCTCTTCAACTCGTTCATAAAATAATCCTTGACTTGCGTTAGCATCAGGACGAACGTGCCACATTTTCAACATATTTGGTCCATTTCTAAACAGGCCTTGAGTTGGCTTAAGTTGAAGATTCACTTTTTCACCAAATGCATTGAACGATACATTGTGCTGCTTAACACTTTTCAAATCGTAATTTTGAAATTTTGTGGGCTTCACAGAACCATCGATTGATATGTTTTCGATGGTGAATCGAATCTTGCTTAAATCCTTCTTTACATGATGATTATTTTTGCTTAGCACTTTCGATTTGCTATCACTGTTGTTGTTGTTGATGTTATCACTTACACTAGAAACTTTATTACTCAATAAATTATCACTATTTATGCTACGCTTATGGATATTGTGTTGATTTGTCAACTGATGTGTTAATTCTACTACTTCATAATTTGGCACTAAATCTTTATGCTCCACATGAAAAACTTCTCGAAGTTGTGTCGGTGTCATTCGATTGTGAATCTGAAAAGAAAACATGAAAGATTAGCCATTAAATCTTGTTTATTCGATAGACTTCTTAATTTATCTAAATGTTAATAAATAGACAAAAATATATTTGGAAATCTTTGCTTTAAAGCTCCACGAAATTTTATTTCCAGTTTTGTATTCGAAATCGTGTCTCATGGTGCTGCGAAAAGTTGGCTAACATTTTTCACAAAATTTTCTTACAAAAATGTTTCTTTATATTTAATATTAATAAATTTTAGAGACGATCTCTGATTGGTGATGGTAAACATCATTGAATGTTGAGTAACATTTGGTCGCAGATGTTTTGCTAAAATCAAAGCATTTAACTCAGAAAACATCATTGGGATCTATTAAATTAAATGGAATTTCACCAGCGAAGCTGATCCAAACAACCGTAAGTAACAAATGTCAAAAGTTGTTGAGTCCCAAAAAAAAACCTTTTTTCTAGCTTCGTAACCAAACACTGTCACGCAACTAAATAATGGAAGAAAAAGATCTCGTGACAACTTTCATTCTTGTCATTTTCAGTTTGCTTGTCCTACATTTTGTTTAAAAAAATTTGATATGCTTCATAATAATGACATTAAGCAAGCAAAGTGTCCAAACAATGACTAGACAGTGAAAAGAAAAGGAGAACGTTAGATGACGATTATGAAACAGCTCAATTAGTTAAAGAGTCAATCATTGCAATGAAAGAGATTTTCGGATAAAAAAAGACTCTCATTGCAAATCCAATTAACAAACTTTTCACTAAAACGTTCGATAATCTTGAAGAGTTTGTTTATTTCTTTCTTTCTTTCTTTAAATAAATAAAAAGGCCAACGTCATCACATAACAAGACAAATATGTAATGAATTCTACACCAACGTTTGCTACAAAAATGCTGAAATTTAAGATCACTTGTAGCTTAATTAAATTTAAAATATCTTTCGATAAAAAGTTAAAGAAAAGAAAGAAAAAAAGTGGCATTTGAAACATTTTTCGTATTTGTCATGGCACAATAACATTTCTTTTATGTAATGAAGTAGCAATCGAACGTCAGGCAAAAATTGGGTGTTGTTGTGGCGAAAGATAGCAATTGCTAGATCAAATTTAAAAAGCAATATTATGCATTGCTCTGTTTAATAGCCATTTGCCTGTCAGTTTTGATTTCAAATAATCGTCTCAAATTGAAGTGCTTGAAAATCATTCGTTAATCAAGAAATTGAAATTTCAGACAAAAGTCTAACATTAAAGAACGCGATTGATTTCTTTGTTGATTTGAGCTGTGGCTGTCGACGATTCACTTTCAATCGTCTCTTGTGGTGAAGTTAGCGGTACTGAAAGGGAAAGTAAGTATTTTTTTGCTGTTTCTTTTTTCGCCATTTCATTGTGAGTTTTATGTTTTTTCATCAGTTCCCCAGACACGCTGGCACACATAAACCATTCATGACAAATGCCATCTATTCAATAATCAAAACTTCTTATAATCAAAAAAGAAAAAAAATATTGCACACAATTGAATCTATCAGTTGGTTGAAGGATATTTGAATTGATGAAACCAAACTTTAACGATAGTTTATTGCCGCATGACATTCTCAACCTGACCTATAACTTCATCAATAACAAAGCTGTGAGTCTGTGACATGGTTTGCTAATAAATAAAATGAAGAAACCAAATGTAAATTAAACATGACATCAAAATGCTATTGATATTTCACCCCATCCAAACACGAACGACAAGCAAATAAAGAATTAAAATAAAAAAATATATTATACTTGTTAATCATTCTCGTTCGGTAAATAAAGCAGCTAGAGAAGTCAAGAAAAAAATCTCGCAATATCGACTTCCTTGTTGCTAGCAAAATGATGAATATACTTGCGCAATTAGAATTTACAACTATCAGTGACTCCAACTGATTTTAACAATTGAATAGTCCAACAACCAACACATTCTGTTTACAGTGAGTTAGAAGATTTATCATGAACTTGTGCTAAAGATAAGTGTTTTGTGTGCGGGCTGTGAATACTCAGATATGACGAGATAGTTGAGAATGAATTTGCAATTCTTTTAAAATCAAAAAATTCGTATTCTTTGTCATAAGAAAACTTTATAGCGAAAAGCAGCTGCTTTTGATTGGTCGCACTTGACTGGACTTTAATTTGACACAGCTATCGACCATTCAAAAACGTTTCCTACTCGAGATACGAGAATAGATTTGAAAGATATTATCGAAATCAATCATTTTGTAGTCATTGACTGTTTAGGGGATTTTGTTTTCATTTTTAAGCTCTTGCTTGTCTACCTGGAAGTTGTTCATCAGTTTCGACCGATGAACCTCAGCTTAACATATCTAGATCGCGATAATCGTTGATTTATGTGCAAATATTTATTTTTTTTCTAATGACTGTAAGCGATGATGTTTCAAATTACGTTAATTTGACATCTTCGATATGTTTCAGTTTACAAGGTGCCTAAGATAATTACAGTCTCGATCTTAATCTTGTAATAGAGAAGCCCAGAGTGTCTATCGAGCAGATTGTATGTTTGTTTCGAATCATCACCTCGAATTGTTTTGCTGGTGAGTCGTCGGAAAAAATAAAAAATTGCTGTTTTTTTTTTCTCTTTTTTTTCTTTTGTTGTCTACATGAGTTTTAAACATCTTCATTACTTTTGTTAATGATTGCCGGGATAAAGAATAGAACAAATCCCGCAATAGCAAATGAGTTTTACTACGAGATTTGCAAACGTCATCGACAGTTAGTTGAAGGTTTTTTTTCTACAATTTTTTTTCCATTATTTACGTTGAACTGTGAGCAGGCAAAAGGTGATTGTTCCTGATGAAATGTAATTGTGGGCGAACCAGTAAGTAAAGTTTACTTATTTCACACTGGAATTAATATCATTGTCGTATCCATTACCAATTTGAAATTCAATCAATCAATTGATAGAAATTTTTAAAGTTTTTTTTTAAAATAAAACAATAGAAGCGAATTGTTTGTTTCCAAAAAGGAATTTCTACTGTGCAATTCGTAAATTTATGCTTCGCAGAACTACTCTAGTCCCAGCACTTTTATACAAATCGATTTAAATAATGGATTTACTGATCGTAGCTATTTGAGATTCCAAAGTGACATGGCTTCTTGATCTCATCGTTCAATAAATCATTTGGACAACAGTAAAACTTCCAGCTTGTGAAACTTTGACTGTTGTATGCATAATTTTCCATTCTAAATCAACATGTGGCTTGATCATAGAACATAATCGAATTTGTTTTTTAAATCTTCAACACAATTTTGCTATTAATGCTCAGTACACCGACATACTAAACCACGCGCACACATTTTGAAATAATATCATGGAAATTGTTAATTTAATGTTTCCATAATTCATACAAATAACAATCATTTTTTTCCTCTTCAAGACGTTCAATTACTACTTGTGTGCATGGAGCGGAATGATGGAACAATTAACAAACCAACGAATTACTTGCAATTTTTTTTTTCATCCATTTCCCACTTTTTTTTCTAAGATGTTTCTCTTAAACATGTTTTTAATTCCTCATTTTGCAAGCCAATTCATTTCCTAATAAACAGCAATACTTAGTCGTGTAAGTGACGAAGCTTATTATTGATAAAAGTCTCTCATTAAAGTCCACAAGATCGAGATAACTTTCAATCAAATATTCCTGGTTTAAGATACTAAGTTAAGTGATCAGGAAAAGATGTTTTGCAATAATAATAAATAATTAAATTAAATATCTTGAAATAATTACGAGAATTTGCACAACGTTATCTTTACATAAAAGAGTCGTGATCAACGCAGCTTCTTCACACTTTAACTGACCTGATTGACAGCTTTACTGAAATCGATAAATTACTTCATTTACATAGCCATCAACATTTAAAATGGATTTGAGGCTTAACTAATAACAACATCAAAAAGATTGTTAATTTAGACCGCGACGAAATTTACTGTCTGAAGTTTGAAGACAAAGATGCCGATAAATCAGACAAATTTAAAAAAATCACCAAATATTTTTGGATTTGCGCAATCTTTTCATTATAAGACATGACATGCAAGTGTTAAGATAATTATTTTTGGACGCTGTTCAATAAATGTTAATCGGTTTTTTCCACACATCATAAGTGCAACTTGAGGTTGATAGGCCATGTAGTGTAATCGATAGTGAGATGTTGGGAAAGCATCGATACTCAGGTGAACAACATACAAAAAGAGAGAAGATTTCGTTAACAACCTTGACTCTTCTGATGGACCTGATTTTGCTAAGGAGAATCCAGTTTATTGTTTCTGATGTTTTGGCTGTTGTCGTCTTGCACAAAAAAAAATCAACTTGAAAGGCAAATAAAATATTTTGAGGGTAAAAAACTTTTGTTGATGGCGAAATTTTGAGTCAACATTGAATGATGAAAAAATTGAGATTAAAATCGCCACCAGGCACGGTGTTGAAATCGCCGCAAGCTTTTTGCTGTTAATTTAATTTACTTTTAAAATCATGATGAATTATTTCTAACCAAAAGAAGCTCGTCCATTTGTCTCGCTTTAAGTTCATTTTCGCTCGACTGGAGTAAATTCATGTAATCATCTCAAGAGAGTTATTAATCGTTTGTTTGTTGCTGGTGGCATGTGTGCGATTGAAAAGATTGATGTTGATATAATTTGATGGCGAACTAATTGAATTTACTTTACACATTTACGTTAAGTTGAAAATATTTATTGTGATGAACACGACAAAAAATCAATCAATGAACTGTCTGATGATAAGATCGACTGTTGCTTAATTTATTTTCTCTTATTAATTTCACATTTCAAATATCATCACCAAACGATGAGTTTCAAAATCTTATGATTGGCTATACCCCAAAAATAGAAGTGATCATTTATGTCCTAATCATTGAAGCAAGCTTAAATGTCATATGAACGCGAAGAACTTAAATCATGTCTTATGTTCAAACAATTAATCGATGACTTACATTCATCAGTTGTTTTAAAATTGCATAAAATTTAGGATGACATTTCACAGGGAACACCCAGCCATGTAAATTCAAAGTCATTTAACCAGAAAGCCACAAAACTTTTTAGCTAACTGCAACCTTGATATGATGCTGAGCAAACAACTCAAAGACAATAACTCTTTTTCCTTCAGGCAGCAATGTAAGGAACCAAATATTTTCTTCTGACTCAATTTGAACACTTCTGGCATTCACGGGTGGTAAGCAATCGACTAAAGTTTCTTTATCACCGACATTTATCATCTTTTGTTTGTTTAAAACGCTTTGTGGTGACTTGTACCACCTCATGCTAATATGAAAGTTGACAAAAAATCAACTGGCAGAAAATGTTTTTTACCTTCAAACTTCTTATGACATTGATTAAAGCGACATTAAGGAAATTGTTGAAAGAATTGATGAGCGTGAGATCATTTCATTTGTGCTTCATGCTTATTTATAACTTAATTTGTAATTGTAACTAAGTAAAGTAACAAATAAATGAACTCATTAGAGTAATCTTCAAAGTTAATTTCTGCAAATGCCAAACACTTCAATCAGTAGAAGTATCATTAATGGAGAATTCATTACTGTCGCAAATTTCAGAAGATTTTTCATGGCACTAAGAACTTTTTTTTATTGTTACTGATATGGTAGAGCCACTTGAGCAATGTGATGAGTTTTTTTAAAGCTGCCGCGAATAAATTTACAAGTCATCACACGAAAAAGGAGAAAATATCGAGAATGAATTCATAAAATCGATTTCTATTTCTTTTCGTTATAGAAATCAAAAGTATTCTCATTTCTTGAATATTTCCATTTTCCCTCAATTTATATTCTTGACACATTCAATAAGTTGATTGTGAATTTAAAATTAACAATGATTAAAGGCTTACCAAGCTCAAGCGCCAGTTGAATGACAAAAATCTCTCAATACTTTCAATTTTTCTTCCATTCCACTGCGCATAAATATTACAGCACAAAACCAAAAAAAAATGTGTCGAAGTGATAATTCTTGATTAATACTTTAAACACTCTCAATTCGAGATTTCCAATGATGTTGCTTCAGTATTTTTTTTCACAATTGAAATTAATGTTTTCATTTCTTTAAAAATAAAAATGCCGGCAGCTTTTCACTTGCTTTCAAGATCAGTGGAGCGCAAGATAAAGCGGAAAAATTATCAAATTATCTGAGTCAGATGGAGAGAACTTACGTCGGGTAAAGTTGTTGCAATTGTTACACAAGAGCAAATCCATGTTATAAAATATATGGCAAGTTTCGTCATCTTTTTCCTGGTGCTGAGGCTTCGTTGTGTGTGTGTTTGTATGTTGAACGTTGGTCAAGGCCTATAACGAAGGGGGGCAGTTCACGCTCAAAGGTGGCGGCAAGAGGGAGGGAAGAAGCTAAATATCTGCAAAGTGGAAAAAAGAAAAAGAAAAATGTCAAATGAAATAAAGTGTAATAAATTATCGTTAAAGGTCTCGATGAAGCATGACTATCGCTCATCTCATTTGAGCTCAAAGATTTATGGTTTGACTTCACATCTTATTTTTGTTTCTCTATGTAGACTATTTAGATGAGATCAAAAATTTGACAAAAATCATTTGGCCATAAAAGATGTCGACGTAAGTGACGAATTGAATGGAGAAAGATACATTACTGCTGTGGATCTGGGTTAATGGTTGGTGTCGCCGTGCACTTTGCTTTAAAACTATTAAACACCAACTTGTAACGTAATAAACTTAGATTGTATCTAGATAGGCTGTTTTGAAATGAGCTTTGAATGATGAAAGTTTACCGAAAGCTACTCTCGCTTTTGAACTCAATATTAATAATTCACATTTATCTAGAGTTCATTTAAAGTCTTCTTGGTTTGATATTTAACAAATAAACATTATTATGTATATGAAAGATATCGGAAGCTCTAAATCTACTGAATCTATAATCTAATCTATTTAAAATTTTAATCTAGCAAACGGTGGGAAAATATTGCCGAAATGATTCAATCACATTAATTATTTTTATTTTTTATGCATGATGATTTTTATCAGTTTAATCGACATAAATAAGCAGTTTTTCTTGTTCCTTCATAATCTAATTGACTCGAAATATGAATAAATTCTTGTTCCTAGCAAAAAGCGAATATCATGATGAAACTGAACGGAAAACTTCAATGACTTTATCCACCCTGCTGTGTTCTGAAAAGCCATAGAAAAGAAATCACGTCATCTTTGTGAAGAAGCTTCTAATATCAACAACACCTGTATGAAGTCAAAGGCAGGTAAGACGAAAAGACAACCAAAAAGTCTAGCGAAAACTTACAAAAACTTGTTTTGTAACTTTTTTAAGAAGCTATCTTGTGTTTGAGCAGTTAGTGATTAGCTTGACTTCAATCGCCAATATTCTCATAATTTAATCATCTCATTCAAAAGTCTGAGTCACAAAGCATTTGAGATGACACCCGGCAAATGATGGAAGTAAACAACGATGAATTATTTAGTGCCATAAAGTCTCTTGACTCTGTCATAAATTCTGAAGTCTTTTGTTCCCCTGCCAACATCATGTGGTTGATTAAGAACGAAGCTTCCATAAGACACAATATTAAATTTGTGAAAACAGCAGATTTATCGGTGTGCTAGCATTTGAGTTAAAGTTGATTGGATTCGCATCATCATCATCATCATCATCTTCGATTTATTCAAATTCTTTTTATTTTGGTAATAGCCGTTAATCACCAATAAAGAATCTTCGATGTCTGCTAGTTATCAGTATCAAGTTGAAGACAACTGAATCATCAAGATTCCTTAGAAATTAACATCTGGATATTTTAATGAAAATTGATGACGCTAATTGGTTTCGTGTTCAAATTATTCTTTCTACCTTCTATATGTAAATATTTGCTTAAGATGCAAACAGAGAAAGAAAAAGTCAAAAACTTCTTTTTTGCCAAAAAAGTTTAAAAATAAAATAAAATCTCAGCTTAAGGCTCTAAGAATTAGCAAAACTTTTTCGCTGACAAAGCCAATGTTCTTGTGAATAAGAAAAAAATCTTTCTCAATCATTTTAAGTGTTTGTAGCTTTATACATGTTTGTTTGTTTGTTTCGTTGAATGATTCATCTCAATGCAAATAAATTTTATTTCCTAACGACGTGAATAGGTCATGACCGAAGGTATGTTTTTCATAATCACCCACAATGGAAGATCAAAGATAACCGATTGTTCACCTGAATGTGTGACATGTGCTTCTCATTCCGAAGAGCATATATCAGATGACGGTCAAGTGTTGTGCAAATCTTAACAATTTAGTTCCCATCACGCTCGCAAGCGATGATATGTCTAAAGTGAATGAAGTATGAAGCTAAAGTGTAAACACATACATATTGGCACATCATATCTAATTGAAATTCTTAGCTTCAAATTACATTTAATGTACGCGTCATTTCATTCAGCTCTCTAAACTGACCAATTGTCTCGTCATTTTTGCTATTCAAACAACGTGAGAAGTAAAGAAACTTGAAAGAAGCTGGTGGTGGTCTGTTAATCTCGCCATTATTAATTTTTCCTTTAAATAGTTCTCACAAATTCTCTACTTATGAAAAATGAATGTTGATGATATATTTAAATTTTCAAAGCTTTGAAGCATATGAAAAGCGTGTAACTAAGCCACAATTATGTTTTTACGGAACATCAATTGTTATTAAAAGTAACTCTTTAAAAATAATTACGAAACGAGATTTTTACAACTTGTTTATGAGCTTCGCCTCAAACTTAAATCTTGCTCGTAAACAAAACATGACTACGCTACAGAAGAAAATTTCCTTCAAGCACGCAAAACATTTACCGAAAAAAAATATAAAAAACAATAAAACAAAAACGATGGAAAAATGTGTGACATAATTTCCTTGCATTAGCTTTAAGGCAACAACATATGAGTTTGAGATTTTTATGTAATTTCAGTTGTACACTTGCTAAATATTACTTTATGTTTAAATCTTCTCTTCACAATAACGTTTTTTTCTGCATAACAGAACAAAAAGTCGTCCGAGTTGATATTGAAGCCACTCAAAACCTTTTAAATATTTTGCAATTGTTTGTCTCTTGAGCTGCTAAGACGCATAGTGTTAGCTTAGCAAATAGCAGCATGCGCGAATGTGTAGCATACACGAAGACGGAATAAAGCAAAAATCTTGTTATTTGAAAAGGGAAAGTAAAAAAACTGCATTGCACGACTACATCTACAGATGGAGACAAGCCTAAACAAGCATTTCGATAGACAACAACAAAATCTAGATATTTTGATATCGCGTAATCTATTAAGTAAAATATTATGTAAAAAATAAAGAAACCTTAAAATTTAGCGATAATGAAATTTATTTAAATATTTATTTTTTGAGATATCATCGGATAATTGAAGGTGATGAAGGTTTTATTTATTATTATGCTTTACAATCAGTTGCGGTGTCGAATTACAATTGAACAACTTTTTTCACGTATAAAAGGCGAAAAATTTCATAAGCTTTAAACATGGAACATTAAACTTTTTAATTCCAGTTTAAACGAATGTTTTCATGTGAAAAGAAAATTAGTTTTTACAAGCAAAATGTGTCAATTTTTTTTTACATTATCGACAAAAAAATGAAATGAAATTATAGTAGTAAGTTAGCGACAGAAAGTCACACAAATAACCGTCAATTTTGTATAATTTTGCAAGAATCAAAGGTGGCAAAGGTAGCTTTTATCGCGATGTTTCTCATTGCATTTTCATCGAAATGGTTGTAACGTGATACACTGCTGAGCTTTTACAATGTATTGAACAGTGCCACGCTGCTTAAATTCTGCTAAATCTAGCGCTGAGCAATTGAAGAAACTGTTTGAAATAAACCTTGTGTAGAGAGTTGAGCAATGAGTAAGTTTGAAATGTCATAGACATTAATTATAAAGTCTTTCCTGTGTGCCAATTCAACGCTCGATGGTATTTACTACTATGCTACATGATTTTGTTATTAAAATGAACAAGAAAGAAGGGTCTCTCTGTGACTGTTCATTTTTACTCAGCTTCAAGCTATAAAACTCATAATTGTCCCTCGAGTTCATGTCAGCAAAAAAAAAATGGTTTAAGGTCACCAAACATCACAACAATCGTCTACGTCTCGTGTGCTTGAAAGATTCTTTTTATTGTTTGCTATTTTATCGAGAAATAAAAAAAATATTCCGTGGTCTTATTTGTCACAAAATTGTTTTCTTTAACTGTACTCAAGACAATGATAAACTGAACTTTACGGCAACCGCAAAAAAAGCAATTTTCACATTGTGAAATGATTTTATTTGAGTTAATGAAGCTAATGAGACCAACTCTTAAGTAATTATCTTGGAAATTTGTTCGTTGACGGTCATTGATTTGCTAAATAATTCATGACAGCAACAAGAGTTAGTTGTCATTTTCGAAGCTTAAAGGATGCTAATTTAATGTGCAAAAATTTTATTTGATAGCTTTTAAAAGCAGTGAATTATATTTAAAAATATTTGACATCTATAAAGTCCGAGACATAAATTTATTGCAGCTAAAATTCAATATAAAAACTTAGATATTCTCTGAAATCAACTGTTAAGCCTCTTCAGGGTTCAAAAGTCCAAGTTTAAGGCGCATGCGTTGCGACATTCAAGCTTGAACGTTTAAAACAATCTACACTGACCGCAGATAAACTCATATTTAGTTTTCTCAATCGAGTTTATCTCATTCATTCTTCACAAACGCCACGTATATATTTAACAGCAAAACAATATTTTTTTTCCTCAGATTTTATACGTATTTGCGCAAGTTCTTTATATCTCTGAGAACCATAACCAGTGTCATCAGCTGAAATGATTTAAACAAATCTTGGAACGAGGGATTAACTTTTGATAACTTGTCTTCTTGCCTCAGCCATTCATGAATATTTTTTGCTTTCAGATGACTCGAGAAGTTCGTTTTTTTCTTGTATATTTGCTGGACAAACTTTGGACAATAGTCAATGGAAAATGAACAAGAAACCAGCGCGACGTGGTTGAATTTCTAAATCGTTCGACCAAAAATCATTCGAGCGAAAATCGTTCTTGATATTCATTTTTTAAAGACAGCAAGTGCTGTTTTGAAAGGAAATTTTGTCTGAGCAGCCCCAATCGTGGTAATTTAATTTAATTTTATGCAAATAAGGAAATTAAGAAATTTAATTCAGTATTTTCGGAATATGAAAATGTCAATGAGCGTGATTGTTGGGAAATCATTGCTGCTCGATCAGTCGCGAAAATATAAAGAAAAAAGTTTCTTAATTTGAAACTCGTTCTTTGTGAAATCACCGACTATAAAAGACGCCATTAAAATGAGTTGATCAGACCAAACAACGAAATAAAATCTACAAATTTTGAATTTTCCAAAGAGAAAGAATCGAGTTATGGCCATTTGACTGATGAGAATATTCACCTTAACGTTTAGTAAAAATCCAATACATTTATAGGTAGAAGAGTAGAAGACACTTGATGTCAATAAAACACAAAAGAATCACAAAAATTAATTTTTTTCACTAAATGTTGATCACTTCTTCTTTTTAAATTTTTCTCTTTCTTTCTATTTCTTTCCTTCCTTTGTCAGCACTATCAAAGTTGTTAATTTTATTAAATTATGCTTAAGATTTTTTTTATATAATTTGCTGTTTTTATGAATTCATAACGACAAAAAAATATTGAGAGGTTTTCAAACTCAAAAGACTTTCGATCGGGTTCAACTTGACTGTCCACGATCGCAGTCAAACGATCAAGTTCATCATTTTATGTTTTCATTTTTCACAATTCATTGATCACCAGTGAAATATCGTGCGGTGCCGTAAAGTAAACGATTTTAGAAAATAGTTTTTTGAAAAGCTATTTGAGATTATTCAATAATTGCAGTGCTTGGCCAACCTCTCACTCTCTTAAAAACTTTTTATTTTATTTTTTTTGCGAATTGAATCAACAGAGCTTTATGTGATGTAATCGCGAACTATATTGATACACGTTTGCTTGCTGCTTTTGCTATCGTTTTACTTTCAGTTTCACTTCAAGTTTGTTGCTTTACTTTCGATTTTAGATTTGAGGTTGAAAATGAATTAGCTTTGAAAATTGAAAGAAAAATTAACATGAGCAACTTTCAAGCTATGCTTTGAACTCTGTTCTGAAGTTTAATTATTTCAGCTATTTCCGAAGTAAGCAAAGAGGTTTTCTTGTTTATATTTTTTTATCTTCTCTTCTCTTCGGAACTGAATCACATAACAGCAACGTCCAACACAAGAGCTCATCTAATGAATATTTATCAAAGCAAAGCTGCTACGAAACAACAGTTTATCGCCTAAATTAAACGTAACGTAATAAAATTCACTTTTTGTTCATCTGCTTGACGGTAAACTCGAAAAACAAGAAAGAAGTTTCAGTGTCTTTAAATAATAATCCGAAAAAGAGCTGTTGAATACATAAAAAAAAACGGCCAAGAAAACTAAGACGTTGAACACATGCAGACGAAAATTCACTTTCTCTTGAAAATGTTGAGCGATTGAAGCTTTAGCGCAGATATATTCATTGTATCAAACATGAGTGGATTGTGCACTGGTATTCGCCAATTTACTTAACAATAAATAAATTTTATTTATGCATTATAAAAAAGAAAACTATAAATGAATTAATTGATCGTCTGATTAAATTTACTATTTCACTTTGAACTTTTTCTTATTTTATTAGATTTATTTAGAAATAATATTCGATGAGTTTGAATTATCCACCTTTAGTCGTTGACTCCAGAACACTAAATGCGTAAAAACTTTGTGACGATTGGCAATTATCTAAAAGCCACAAAAATCACAAGAAAGCGAAAATCGAGAAAAAAGTCCCGAAAATAACACCGAAGAAAAAACCCAAAAAAAAGCGCGAGTAAAACTTCTCAAACGCGCTTCAAACGATTGTTCAGAACTAAATAAGAATTTTTTCTTGATTGACTTTTTTCTCTTGGAAATAATAAACTTTTTTTGTGTTAAAAAATTTGAGACGCGAGACGGTGCCGTCTATAAACAACGCTCGGCATCAACTGCTTAAAGTGAATTAAAAATTTGTAAAAATATTGTTAAGCGAGCAGATTTTTTATTTTTCAATACTTAAAGAATCGCAAACGTCCACATTTTTCTTTAGGTTTGAGTGAACAGTGGCAGCGTAATTATCAACAGACAAGACAAATCTTTAATGAATTTTTCTGCCACCCCACTGCGCTTTTGCAATGCTTGAAGTTGCTGCTTTTTTTAATGCTCAACAGCTTTTAACTGACGTGTGTGTGTATGTAAGAGAGTAAACAAGATTCGACGTGGTGGGAGAAGCGACTTAACAACTCTGAAAAGACTTAAAGTCATCGCGAGAAGAGAAAAATACCGAATTATATAATCATAAAGTGGGGAATTTTCTCAAGTGATTACGAGTTGTGTCCCTTTAATGTGTTAGTGTTACTCAAGAGAACGAAACTCACTGCTCAAGCTTTCCTCTCGCATTTCTTGTAACGATTTCTTGAGCGATATGCTTTGGTCGTGTATGTTATGTTGTAGTGAGCGATACGAGATTTGTTGAAGTTGTTTTGGAAAGACATCAATGCCATTTAATACGCTGCACTTGCACTTTTCAATGAATGAATGGAAAAGTGAGTCTTTCCATGTCAATTAGATGGATACTTATGTAAAAATTCCGCATTGAAAAAGAGAGTTCAATGAATGATCAGGAAAAGCATTGAATGAGTTTAAGTTAATAAACTTAGCAACTGATGAGTATGTGATGAATCTTCAATGATTAATGCTAATTAGTCTCATTACATTGGGAAGAACAACAAGATAATGAAATCGTCATTTAATGTCACGTTTTTCCCCTCATAAACTCAATCTTACCATTTACAAAATTTTAATTAATTATATAAATAAACAAGCATCAATATCGGAAGTAGCATATGAGAATTTGCATGAACTTGTTGCTTTCCTAGGTCAGTTTGACCATGAGGATGATTTGAGAATCTTTTCATTTGACAAGATTTATGAATCACGTTAAGGATGATGACATTTTCCTGGTAGAATAAGCGACGCATATCTTTTTCTAAGCGCAAAAGCGCTAGATAATCCACAGAAAATATCATCCAATAAATGATGATTGATGTGACTTTGTGACAAGTCACAGTAAATACGTCGAGTCCTAGAACTTTTTGTTCGTATCTCAGTGAATGATTGAGCTTCCTTCTCTACAATTCCCATTATGCGACTTAACGACAACTGAATGAGTGAGTCCCTGATTTAAAAGCACTTGAAGCGAATGAATGTGTGTTATTTATTCGTTAAGTATTTAAACGAGCCAATGATTAATATAATATTTACGTTTCTCATTGATTCGAATGCGGTAGAAGAATTTTGACGCAATGAACTTTTGAGCAAATATTTTTTATCCTTTCAGTGAAATTTATTTCGTTTAAATTTAAAGTTATGCGGCATCATCTTTTCCATGGAAACTACTCAATTGAACAAATTCTGATATTGCAATATTTAATAAGAATTTTTTCCTTTCTTTCCATTGCAATCGAACGAAATTCATTCAATTATAAAGATTTAATCTCCTTCAGTCTTCGTATAATTCTGTATAATGCAATCATTTAGCGCAAAATGAAATCAATTAAAAGCAATGAAAAATGCTGAAGGAAGATTCTTCAATGATGCGACTGAGTTTTCCTCTTGTCGATAAATTAAACATTTTTCTTTCCTTCTCGTTGTCGACACTCAACGCTTGCGATGATTGGCCTTTTAATTATTAATTTTAAATAGCAGCTGAAATATGCTAACGATTTACATGTTATAAAAAAGTGTTACTTCTTGTTGGTTAATTAGTAAAGCTTCGATCTCGAAAGAAGTTTCTTGTTCACCTTACCAATGTTGATCAGCACCAGATATTCGCGAAAAGCGAAAAATGAATTATAGACGATGTCAAACGGCCAACTAACAAATTTGTTGGTGAGACTATCCAATTCCCAGCACACTCTTGCGGTGGCAGTGTTGATGAAAAATATTGATTAATGTTGTGCACATAATATTTATTCAATCGAAGAAAAATATTTGCAGAATTTTGAATGGTGAAGACTTCCACAAAATGACTAAAAATTGTTGAATTTTTAAGATTTGATATTTGATGTAGGATCGTCAATTAATTGATTACGTAAAAATAGAGAAGCATATACGAATATCTTTTCACATGTTTGCAAATACTTTTGTTAAACCATTTATGATGTTACATTGAAAGCAATTGTGAATTGTTTTTATTTCTTTATTACATGATGAGGAGAAAACATTTAAAATTAAATAAAAAGAAACAAAAGTGTTAAGTCATTTGTTGCAAATAAATTCCTTAGGGCGCTGTTCCACGTTGATACATAATACTAGACGAAAGATGAAATGTGATATTGGAAGTAAAAGTGAAACTAACTTATTCTTGTCTTCCGCTTGAGGACTTTTAAAGTAATGTGCATTAACATGCATTTAATATCTTTTATGAGTTTTATACGTTCACGAAGTTATTTTGTAACGAGCAGGAAAAGTGATTTTGTACTTATTCGATGTTGCTGCATCTCGTTTATGTTGCTAACATAATTTATCAACGTTCAAGTTTGATTATAATACAATTTTGGATTTAAATTGAATATCTAAGTTATTGAAGTAAATTGCCTAATATTAGTTCAGAAACAACGTTTCATTTTTATGTTTCTTTGTCCGGAACTAACTTTTATTTGATTATTTCACTTAAGTTGTTTAGCTACAAATACTTTAAGTCCTTCCAACGTCATATGCTTAAAAAATACGCGGAAAGATTTGTTTTGAAGAATATTTTATTATGAGCTGTTTCACACGCTTTATGAATCATTTCTCAGTAACGTGTGTCGTGTTCCTAACAAAATAAAATCTCTTGAAGATGTAAATGTAGAAAAAATAAGAAAGAAAATTAGTAAATCGTATTAATTCTTTCTTTACATACATTTTAAAAGGACAATGACATTAAATATAGTTGGAGTTGGTTCGTTACTTTCAACAATTTAATCTTTCTTATTCAAATGAAGTTCTTGGAGCAGAGCAAATAAAAAGCACTTAAAAACTAAATTTATGCGCAATAGAATTCGGCAAAGATGGTAAAAGAGGCAAATGAAAAGAAATGTTTTCAATTATTCAGAATTCAAATCGTTTTCATTTCTTTAGTCATGTTTCTTCGCTTTCATTATTATCGAGAATGTTTATTTTGTTACTCCAATATCCGATGAACAATTATTGTCGTTGTTATGTGGATGTTAACCTTGCTCAATGAAAGAGACTTTTGTTCAATATGTCTTGCTGTTTCTACTTTTGAAGCGAATATGTGAAGTGCAAAATCGATGGCGGTAGAGAGTTCAAGTTTAAGTTAATTTGCATTCCATGAGATCGTTTCAAGCAACTGATTATGTGATTTAAATGCAAAACATTGGTTGAGATCATTTAATATTCTTGGGTGGTCTCAATAATGTTTTCTTCAAAACATCAATCACCAAAATATTCTAAAGAATTCATTTAAACGTTTTTCAAATGAAAAACAATATTTATGAGTAAAATGCTTCGAAACTTTGTTACTTGCCGTGGAAACAACAAGCGTCACAATGTCTGCTCATATTTCTTTTTAAAATTTCCTAATGATTGACGTTAAACTGTTTTAAAAATCAACTCAAGTCTTTGTAATTTACGAGTCTAGAGTGCTTAAAAAAAAGGTTTTTAACGTAACTAATATAATTATAAACTAAGTAAAGATCGTAAAATTTGAAAGCTTTTTTTTATAGTAAACGAGCTTTAAAAGCTTAAGCTGAAAGCTTCTTTTTATGATCAAAGCTGATCACGAAAACCTTTCAACTGTTTTAATTAATTATTTTACTAAGTAATCTGTTTCTCTCTTCTAAAACATTTTGTTTGACTCAGGCGACTGTGAGTATTGATTTTTAACTGGCTCCACGTTGCAATCGATTCGAGTTAAAAATACATTCGAAATCAAAGAACGAAAAAGAATTGAATAAATGATAGGAAAGAAGCGAGTGAATTTTTTAAACTTTATTGTTTATATAAATGGAAAAAAATGTGCTAGAGAGAAAATTCCATTCTTGGGTAGTCTTCCTTTGATTATTTATTGTAGTTAGACTTTATCGCAAATAATATTACAGAACAAGAAAACGGAGGGAATTAAACAATATTTCAAAGCAACCCCTTTCATGTTAAAAACAAAACTTGAAAAGAGTTTAATAACACAGAGCGTATTAAAGCATGAGGTGGCGCTTAAATTCTAGTATTTGTGTGGAAAATAACGGCGCGTGTGGAAAAATAATTGTTCATTAAAATAACAAACACTAAAAGTCTTTTATAATATCTGACAAAGCAAATTATTCATATTTGCAATTGTAGTCTAATCGGAATTTTCAGATTATCCAATGCAGATGTTTGCAACTGTGACAGATTATCCAACTGATTCCTATTATACTCCTCGAGATTGAAGCTATTTGAAAACATTTGGTACTTTTCTATCAAAATTCAAACATAATATAAATGGAATTTTTCATGACTTAAAAAGATTGAATTTTGTGGAAAAATGTTACAAACTAACATCAGAAAGTTTTTCTTTGATATAAAACCATTCGTAAATGCTTCAGGTAGAGTTTTTGATGTAATTTGGACACTGATCGTTTGTGGACAAATCTAATTTGGACACCTAAGATATTCATTTTTAGGCGTTAAAAATTATTTTTCAGCATAAAAAAAAATATTTGCTGGAAGTTTTATCAACAAATTTCATTATAGGCTACTCAATGGGCCTTGAAATAAGTTTAATTTCTCAAAATAATTTCGTTAATTTCATGAAAAAAAATCTGTTCCGAAAACCGCCATTTTTTCTTCTCGCTTCAAATGTTTAAGAAGCAAAAAATAACATTCTTTTTAATCATTTTACGATTTAAAATACACAAAAAGATAGCAGATTATGTGCAGAAGTGAATTGATGAAAGAAAATTTCACAATACTTTGCATTTAATTAACTATTAAATAAATTGCTCATACATTTTTCAGATCAAAGGTGGACACACAATTTTTATATGGATCCACATTTGAAAATTTAACGGTGAAATAATTTTCAAAAAGTGAGCATTCCTAAAATGATTATAATTATCGATTTAAAAAATCGGAATTACATCTTAAACATGAATTACTATCAACTAAATGTACCATCAACAATATTTTTATTAATTTCCTAGTATTTTTAATTTTTTCAATACAAATGACTTTTTTTTCAAACGTTGTTGCCGAGTTTAAACACTGTCCACAAACGATCGAACAACTGTCCAAATTTGATTCTAGATGTCCAAATTAGATTTTTAAGTTTCACTTTCGTGTGCCGAAAGTTTACGTCGCATATTTTTTCTCTAAATATCAATCAACTCTTGCTAAGTTGATTGATATTTTAAAACCCTAAAAATAGGGAAAAACCCAAAGAGAAAAAAGTTATTGACTCTCAAAGTCAAAATATGCAAAAATTGTCCATTCATAAACTTTTCACTCTATTTGCTTTAGAAAAGAATGCTTCAGACAGATTCATGTCTGCCCTTTGAAGCACAAAACAGTAGAAATTAAACATAAATTATAATTACATTAAATTAGCTCAAAATCAGTTGAGGTCATTTGAATTAAATTCTGAATAATGTTCAGGTAGATAATTTTAAATTATAGTGAATGCCTAACTCATTTCCAAAATTCACCGCAACAATATTCTTAATTTAACAAACCACTGAAAACAGTTTACAAGTATAAATATAAAATATTTCTCAAAGCTTCGTGATTATAAACAAAGACATTTTCATTATGTCAAACACAGACGAACGATATTAAAGAGAAGCCAATTAGGTAAACTTTATTTTGTTATGAACTTAAATAACTCCATAATTTGAATTAATTTGAATAAATTGGAAATAAATGAAGGAGCAGGTAGATGGAAATAAAGCTTTTTGCTCTTTTTAACGTGAGCACAGTTTCCTTTAAATGAAAAGTTTATTATAAATCTATTAAAATTGTAAATGGAAGGTTCTTTTCCGACATATTTGGTTTGGAAAAATAATCTAATTGGTATTGCATAGACGACCTCTTTGATAGTTTTAATGATATATTTCAACATACAAACAAGAGTAATTATTTCTCAACCCACCTACTGGCAGCTACGATTTAAAACATTCACGAGAAAATTCAATTTGTCATCTTTCACCACGCTTGCTTGACTTAAAAGGAATTCTTGTCATAACCATAGAATTGGGAATTTAGCTTTTAAGCTTTCTATTTCTATTATCAAATTATTATGATTCTTGTCAGAAATACTTCAGCTTTCAGTTTTCATCGAGAACATCCATCTGAAATATTGATTGAATTTCAGAAAGCAGAATTTCATACAATTCGGTTCCGACAAATGTTCATGACAGAAACAAAAAAATAAAAGCTGACAGAATAATAATTGCATAACTTTTAATGATTATCTACTTGAACAACACTGGCTTTGAGGAAATCACGTGCAATGACTTTAAATTGTGTAGAGAACCTTGATACATCTAATTCAATTAGTGAGTGTTTATGTAAATGATTTTCGTCCAAGTTTTTCCATTTTGTTCCAAACTTTCACTTCCTAAGGACGTGAATAAACACGATATATGGAAAGTAAAATACAAGAAAATGGAGACTTGCATCAGAATTTCATTTACAATTCATTGAGCTATGATGGATATGAACGCTTTCATGATGAAGTGATGGAGAACGTTTCTGTGAGCATACAGTGCAGTGAATACCAAGAAATTGGAACTTCAACTTTAAACTTAAACAGTCATAAGGAAAAAATGAAGATAAGCTTGTCGCAAGAGCAATTACAGTTGAATAACGATGGAAGAAGTTGCTTGACAGTTCCTAGTAGTGCTTCAAGAAAAATTCGCTCTACGGAATCTCTCGGAAATAGCAGAAGTGAATCTACGAAATTAGTGAAACTTGAATTTCAACAACCAATTGTGACAAAAGAGACATCAAAGTTAATTGCTGAAGATAATTTCATTACTGTGACTCCTCCACAAGATTCAGCCAATGACAATGAAGTCATTTATGCAATTCCTACAAAAGGCATTCACGATTTATCAAAAGAAACGCCATACAATTTAATAAATGAAAAGAATGAAATTAAAACTTCAAGTGCTTCTTTAACGCCATTGAAAAGTAGCAAAATTGCACCAACATCAATTGCTTCAACAACTGAATTCAATCAAGATGTCAAGTATTCATTTTCATTCTATTGTAGTCTTTGCAATAATATTTTCAACGATCCTCGAACACTCGACTGTTTGCATAGCTTTTGTGTTGAATGTTTAGCACGTCTTGATGCTTCCAATGATTTGGAAAATAATCAATTTTGGCGGAAAATCAGCGATCATAGTGACTTGTCTTGTAAGAAGTGATTTATAACGAACAATGATTGCTATTTTTGATATTAATGAATATTTTCTATCAAGTTCAAGAGCCGTCATTGCTATCTAGTATGGAATCAGATACAGTTAAAAAATCAGGAAAGCTTTCATTGCCCGGAAACGTCAAAAACCGAAAGTTCTTTTCAAAAGATAAGGCAAGCTTTCTATTCTTATATTCACGCGTGATTGATATTATCGATTTAATATTGTTTCTATTCTAGTCACCGACACGATGCATCAAAGGAAGACATTCATCAATCATTTCATTTTCGGAAAAGCCAAAATCAATCATTTGTCCAACGTGCGGGCTTGCGACTGAAATGACAATACACGGTAAATTAATGCAACTGATGATTCACTATTGATTTCAGATATTTAAAACTTCTATAAACGCTTTTTATGTTTGTTTGTGAAGGCGTTTATCGTTTGCCACAAAATATTTTAATAGCAAGGAAAATTCGTGAAGCAACGGGAAATAGTTTTGATCGGTTGAGTAATTCATGTCAACTATGTCCGTTTAGTGTTGATGTGAGTATTTAATTAAATATTTTTGAAGTAAATGTCTGTCTAATTTATTGATTTTTTCATAACATATCAAAGTCCACCACGTCATGCACCACTTGCGCACTCAATTTGTGTAATAATTGTAAAGCTGTTCATAAGCGTCACACTTCAAATCATGAATTCAAAAGTTTAGAAAAGAAATCGAAGAAATTCTTTGAAAAATCATCTCCAAAATGTTCGTCGTCATCATCCATCAAGTGTCTGATTCACTCCAACAATGTTTTGAAGCTATTTTGCACGACATGCTGTGCACTCATTTGTTCCGAATGTACAATTCTAATTCATCGAGGACATAAAATGACTTCAGTGTCAAAAGCAGCAAAAATCTACATTGAAACTTTGAAAGAGGCGAAAGACAATACGAAACCGCTGTCGATTTATGCAATTCATTCAATTTCTAAGCTTAATGAAATTTCAAAGAAAATAAATCTGAAATGTGACGTTGTTGAGGATGAAGTTATGATGTTTATTTCAGAATATTTTGAAGCGCTAGAAGTTCACAAACAAACATTATTGCATCAGATTGCACGATGTCGTGAAACAAAGATGGATATAATCAAGTGTCAGCAAATAGATTTAGAAAGGAGATCGAATGAAGCAAAAACTGCCATCGATTTTACTGAAACTTTATTGAATGAAGGAACTGATGAAGAGAACTTAATGTTTTTAAATTTATTGTTGAGGAAGTTCGACAGTTGTCGGTCATCAGACAAAACATTGGACATTAAAATCACTGACTCACTCCAATTCCTTCCTGAAGTTAAAGCACCATCGAATCAAGCGCAGAAAAATATTCCACTGTATGGAATAATCACAACACAAGTTGCTGTTGCACGCAATTGCACTCTCGATGTCATATCTGGTTTAATGAATCTTAGAGTTCATAAGAAAGCTGAACTTATTCTACTCACTCGAGATGTTGAAGAACGCGCTATGTGTCATGGATCAGCAAACGTTGAAGTTAAAGCAACTTACCGAGACATCCCTTCAAAAGACGTTCCAGTTCAAGTAACTGACAAACGTGATGGAACTTACACAATTTGCTTCATCCCAGACATTCCAGGTTTCATAAAAATTTCTATTATGGTGAATGGAAAGTCTATTCTAGACAGTCCGTTTACAGTTCGTGCCAGGAATCTTCGACCTCATATTGGAATCTTCCATTGTTGTTCGTTCTGCTCGAGTAACGGTAAAAAGATTTGTGCATGTGGAGCTGAGATGGAAATTGAAGGATATAAAGGCTGTGGCCATGGACATCATGGTTGGCCTGGTAAGTTCATCAATTGATCTCAAACTCCTTTTAAATTTTTCATGATTTTCTTTCTAGGACGAAGACATTGGAGCTGTTGTGGAAGTCTCTTAGAAAACTCAGAATGTTCTGTTGCTAATGCAATCAGTAAAGAAAACCTAGCAGAATGAAAATAAATAATTTCCTGTGTTACATACATTTAACTCAATAAAGCACTCCAAATCGTTTCCAGTTCATTACATTCTTCGAAGCCTCTTATTTATTAAGTGACTTGACCAAATTCCTCGAATGCTTAAAAGGAAAATTCAAAAGATTTTTCGACATCGTCTTTCTAAACCACACATCTTTTTCAGCCCAAACAAATCCACTCGTGCGCTTCAAATTGAGAAGGAAAAAAAATATTTCGGTACAAAGTAAAGGAAAGAACTTCAAAACAATCCCATAAAAATTTCAAACTGGTTCACCAGGTCTCGAAATAAATACCACAAAAAAGCCACAAAGTAGAAAAATCGTAAATTTTCCTTCTTTTCTTTGTTAGCATCGTTACAATAAAGAGGGAAAATTTCCCGCTTAAGTGCCAAATCGAAGAACATTTTCAATGTTGAATCTTTTATTTGTTTAATTTATTTCACTGAAGACTTTTGTATTTTATAAAAAAGAAATTTCGCTCCTGGTCATGATTGTTGAATTTATTTTTCCTCTCATCTATTGATAAAGGGCGACTCGAAAACAAGATTTATTTAGCAAACTCAGTCACGCGTAGAGATTGAATTTGTTGAGTGAAAATCCTCGTGAATCGTTGGTGGGATTTGTGAAAAATATTTTGCTTCTTAATTCCATCTTTTGCCATGATGAAGAGCACCTTGAAGTTCAATGAACGATGAAATGAAAATCTGATTCAAGTGATTGAGAAATCAGATTGAAGATGAAATTCGGATCTAAAATAGGTTAACATAGAATTAACTGCTAGTAGGATAAAAGGGATCATTGAAGCTGCCTTGCGACTTTTGCTTTTCTTATAACATGAGCAAACTTTCTTCCAATGAATTTATTTCTTTATGGCAA
The DNA here is from genome assembly GCA_900005825.1 of Clunio marinus. Lineage (NCBI taxonomy): Eukaryota > Metazoa > Arthropoda > Insecta > Diptera > Chironomidae > Clunio > Clunio marinus. Next base: position 1,243,107 of record CVRI01000004.1, read on the forward strand.
GAAAATAACCAAAAATTTACTTAAAACTTAAAGATTATTTCTTAAATGATAACCTCATCGCCTCGTAAAGGTTTTCACGGTTTAAAATCTTTCAATTGTTGATTGTTTGACAACTTGTTAAGTTATTGACATATGTTGTAGTAAATATGCATAACATTTTTAAAGAAGCGAGATATCAACCCTTCCTTCATCTCACGGAATTGGCATTTGACAATATTCGAAAAATTTCTTCTTTTTCTCAAAAGAAAAAGAGGAAGGAAGGAATACTTACAACAATACACACGGCGTTAGAAGGAGAGAAAGAGAAAGGCAAGGAAGATTGGCAAACAATCTTGAGATTGTAAAACTTTTCTTTGCATTGTTGTTCTTCGATTTTAAAGAAAAACTCCGAAAAGTTATGTTGGAGGATGTTAAAGAATCAATCGCTTTTGGCTTTGCTTTCTATTTAACTTCAATTCCTCTACTTTTTATTCGATAGCTAACAATGTCAATCTCAGATTGAATTTCTATTTTTTTTTTGAATGGTTAAGTCAATAAATTCTATCTCGAAGCTCGTTCTATCTCCTGTTGTCATGTCATATTCTTAAATATTTACTACTTTTTTATTGAGAATATAATAAATTTTGTCGTTCACTGCAATCGCATTGTCAGCAAAATCAATATAAATCGAAAAGATCGTAATTTTCCTGTGCAAAAACTTTTCATTGATTTTCCTAACATTTTCAAAATAAAATGAAATTAAAGCCTTTTTTGTTCATCGAAAATTCCTTCCCACTGTAATTTACTTCCGGACTGCTTACAAAGTTATCCTTGAGAATTGAGAGTCAACGTTTTATTAGCTCGAGTTTTATTGATTTTTGAAGGAAAGCTGAAAGGGTAAAATAAGCCACAAGCAAAATAAGAAGGAAAACAATTTGCATTGTAAAATAATAAAGTCAACTAAACAATCTGTTAAGAAGTTAGATAGTGTTAGAAGAGAGTAAAAGAGTTTAACTCTTATCATTCATGTAACCTTGACAATTCACATATAAACCTCGACAAACTGAAATAAAATTCTTTCCGACTAAAACTTAAAACATGAACTAGCTCGTGTTAAAATATAAAATAAATAATAAATAAAACTTCAACTTTCAGAGATATGAAAGTGGCGACGAGGATCGAGGACGAATCCATGCAAGTGAATTGAAAGTGCAAAGCAAATTATTAAGATAAAATGAATTAAAAGTAAAGTAAAGAAAATTAAGTAAAAAAGTCAAAAGTTGAATTAGTTAAAGTAGAAAAGTGAAAAGATTTGGTTAATCCGCAACTAGAAGAGAAAAGCGGGCAAATCAGTGTGAGAAGAACAGCAATTTGAGCTGTGGCAAACCTAGATTGGTTAATCTGCAACTAGATGAGAAAAGCGGGCAATCAGGCAATCCGAAAACGTAATTAAAAGTTTTGAAGTCACCAGTAAGGGTGAGAAGAACAGCATTTGGGCTGTGGCAAACCTAGATTGGTTAATCTGCAACTAGATGAGAAAAGCGGGCAATCAGGCAAGCCAAATGAGACAAAGTGAAAAAAGTTAAAACAAAAGAAATCAAGAACATCGAGAGCAAACAACAACAAAGGGCGGTTGAAAGTTGAAGAGGGGAAGAGCTAGGAAGAGTCGAGAAAGCACCGCGCCAAAGAAAGATCATCAGAAGAAGTTTAGAAGTCAGATCAGACCAGAAGTCGTACACTAAGAGATCGTCATAATTATCTATTAGAAATGGAATTGAAAAAATTAAAATTTTATGAAGTTCAGATTAAGGGGGAAAGTGTTAAGAAGTTAGATAGTGTTAGAAGAGAGTAAAAGAGTTTAACTCTTATCATTCATGTAACCTTGACAATTCACATAAAAACCTCGACAAACTGAAATAAAATTCCTTTCCGACTAAAACTTAAAACATGAACTAGCTCGTGTAAAAATATTAAATAAGCTCTTCAACTTTCAGAGATATGAAAGAAACTAATTAAGGAATACATTTTAAAGTTCTGATTATGAAACTTTCATCGTGAAAAAACTTTGTTATCAGGCTTCTTAAATTTAATATGATGTCCAAATAATCTTAAACCTTACTTGTTATACTGAATTTCTATCCTTTTTTTACTGTTGAATGGGCTTTTCAAGTTTCATAACCATATTGACAATGNTTGTTGAGTGAAAATCCTCGTGAATCGTTGGTGGGATTTGTGAAAAATATTTTGCTTCTTAATTCCATCTTTTGCCATGATGAAGAGCACCTTGAAGTTCAATGAACGATGAAATGAAAATCTGATTCAAGTGATTGAGAAATCAGATTGAAGATGAAATTCGGATCTAAAATAGGTTAACATAGAATTAACTGCTAGTAGGATAAAAGGGATCATTGAAGCTGCCTTGCGACTTTTGCTTTTCTTATAACATGAGCAAACTTTCTTCCAATGAATTTATTTCTTTATGGCAAGAAAATAACCAAAAATTTACTTAAAACTTAAAGATTATTTCTTAAATGATAACCTCATCGCCTCGTAAAGGTTTTCACGGTTTAAAATCTTTCAATTGTTGATTGTTTGACAACTTGTTAAGTTATTGACATATGTTGTAGTAAATATGCATAACATTTTTAAAGAAGCGAGATATCAACCCTTCCTTCATCTCACGGAATTGGCATTTGACAATATTCGAAAAATTTCTTCTTTTTCTCAAAAGAAAAAGAGGAAGGAAGGAATACTTACAACAATACACACGGCGTTAGAAGGAGAGAAAGAGAAAGGCAAGGAAGATTGGCAAACAATCTTGAGATTGTAAAACTTTTCTTTGCATTGTTGTTCTTCGATTTTAAAGAAAAACTCCGAAAAGTTATGTTGGAGGATGTTAAAGAATCAATCGCTTTTGGCTTTGCTTTCTATTTAACTTCAATTCCTCTACTTTTTATTCGATAGCTAACAATGTCAATCTCAGATTGAATTTCTATTTTTTTTTTGAATGGTTAAGTCAATAAATTCTATCTCGAAGCTCGTTCTATCTCCTGTTGTCATGTCATATTCTTAAATATTTACTACTTTTTTATTGAGAATATAATAAATTTTGTCGTTCACTGCAATCGCATTGTCAGCAAAATCAATATAAATCGAAAAGATCGTAATTTTCCTGTGCAAAAACTTTTCATTGATTTTCCTAACATTTTCAAAATAAAATGAAATTAAAGCCTTTTTTGTTCATCGAAAATTCCTTCCCACTGTAATTTACTTCCGGACTGCTTACAAAGTTATCCTTGAGAATTGAGAGTCAACGTTTTATTAGCTCGAGTTTTATTGATTTTTGAAGGAAAGCTGAAAGGGTAAAATAAGCCACAAGCAAAATAAGAAGGAAAACAATTTGCATTGTAAAATAATAAAGTCAACTAAACAATCTGTTAAGAAGTTAGATAGTGTTAGAAGAGAGTAAAAGAGTTTAACTCTTATCATTCATGTAACCTTGACAATTCACATATAAACCTCGACAAACTGAAATAAAATTCTTTCCGACTAAAACTTAAAACATGAACTAGCTCGTGTTAAAATATAAAATAAATAATAAATAAAACTTCAACTTTCAGAGATATGAAACAATCAGAGAAAAATGCAAAGTTATTTTATATTCAATTTTCAACAACAATGTTTGAATGACTGAACGACTTAACGACTAATAAATTTATCTTTTACTTGTTTCCTTTACAGAATAAATTTGCTGTTCGAATTAATTTTCTAAACTTTGTTACATAACTTTTCTCTTCTTAAATATTTAACAACATAATATGCTGAAGCTGCAGTGGATTGCACAATTCATAAACTGAGTTGAAATTATTTTGCAGAGGCGTATAATCAAAAAGTTCACTAATTTGAGTTTCCAACATAAATTGAACGCTTCATAATACGAATGAAACTTAGTTTTAGCAAGTTCAACAGAGAGAAAAACTTTCGTTTTGTTACAGTTTGGTTTGTAATAAACCATTCAATAATATTGAGAACGATATCCAAAAAATGATAAAGAAAACTTATGGTTCAACAGTTTCTCCAATTTATTTGAAAATATGTTTTATTTAACTTCCCACAAAATGCTTTTCCAACTTTCTTTCAATCATTGCCTTGTTGATTCTTTCCAATAAATTCAAAGAAGAAATTTATGTCTTTGCAAATATTTTGTATGAAACATTGGTAGATATAAGGATGAAGATATTCAATCTCATCATGATAATGCCGTCATTCAAAGGTAAAGATATTCATTGTTTTAGATAAATTATGCATGAGTTTTGCATACGCTCCTGTGATGGTTGAATTTATCAAAAATTTTACCTTTTCCCTTCACGGGGGTCGCTTTTTTTAACAGAATTTTTTTCTCTTTTACTCTCATATATTATGTAAGAATGCCTCAAGTAATTTTGACTAAAGTATTTGAAAGTAAGAATAAGATTAAGAAGAGTCATAGGTTGAAAAGCATTTTATACAGCAGGAGGTTCCGCTTAAAAATTTTTATACATGTTGCTATCACTTGTAAGTATTTTATACAAACGTTTTCACTTCCATTTATCTTCACACTGCAGAAAAATTTTCTTATTTTGTCGCCATAAAAGAGCAAAGTCTTGTATGAGAGGATTAAGGATATTCAGTACATGAAAGTTCTTCTCTTCTTTGTAATAGCTTCAAAGAAAGCTTAATATATAAACAAATCCACCGCTTTTCACTTCATGATGATGTGTCCTTTCAACAATATTTCTTTACTTAGAAATGTTTTGCTTTTAAAAGCTTCTTAGAGTTGAGCTTTTTCTTTTCTTAATATTTTGTCAAGAAACGATTTGTTGCTAAGTGAAACAACAACGTCGACATAAGACTTAAAAGTTATCTTTTAAACTTTTATACAAAGAGAAGATTTTGTTCAAACAGATGACGTCATTAAGTAAAATTAAATCAAATCACAACGAATTTAACATAAATTTCATTTGAAATGAGATGATTCTATACAAGCTGTTTTCTTTCTTTTCTTTTGACTCCTTTGATGGTTTCTAAAATTTATATAAACTGCTCAAACATTAAACACGAAAGTTTCATCATACAGTGGGAAATTTTGCCTAAAGCTGTTCATGTGTTTGGTTAAAAGATGTTGAGATTCAAGAAAAGGGAAAAGCTGAATAAGAATCCAAACATCAGCATGAGAAATTATGAAACTTTTTACCACCGTTCCTGAAAAAAGGCAAGAAAAAAAAAATTGCCAGAACATCCAAAAAGAAATAAAGAAAACAGCAGCAAAGACGTTGATATTGTTTGCCATAAAACTCATTGAATTTTTTTCTTCCTTATTTTACTTCCTTTTCAACAAAAAATCTGTTGCTAAAATGCTTCCCATCTCGTTCACCTCCCTCCAGGCCATTTAAGAGGGCGAGAGGTTGGCGTTTCATGATGCTTATCGTCATAACATAAACAATATTTCTAGGCAAACTCTCTCATCACATAACAATTTAAAAACTTTTCCTTTTCCATGCTTTCTTTTCAAGAGCTCATTGCTAGGCCCAAAACCTTCTAAAAAGGAACTCAATGAATAGCATGTAAAAATTCAAAAGTCTTTAAGAATAATTAAACTCATTCTCAGTGGACTTTTTAATTATTTTATTAGGCTACGCTTTACTCTGAGTTTAAAACATTATTTCGGTAATTTCTTGGGTAATTTCATTCGTATGTTGCTTACATTGTGATTATACATCCAAGACAGTTATTATTTCAATAATGACAAAAGGAAAACAATTATTTCAACTTAATTGTTAATTAAGATAAACTCCAAGTCCAAGTCTAAGCTGAAGGAATCTCCAAATATTTCCAAGTAAAATGTCGACCCAAAGAGACGCTTTAGAAATTTTCTTTAAAGTTTTCAACTATTACGGTTTAAGTGCATTTAAAAAGCGTGAAAAGAAGTCATTTTTGTTCTTCTTATTGTTTGTGTTTGCAGTTCCTGGCAATACAATTATTTTGCTTCTTGCCACAGCTCAAGCGACGACAATTGATGAAAAAGTTCGAAATTTTCGACTGGTGCCTTTGTATGTTGCCGCTCTAGTTAAAGGTGTTAATCTTGTGGCTAACTTAAAAGATATTCTGGATTTGATTGCATCTATGAAGGAAATGATGAAAGAAATTGACGATCAGGAAATTGTTAAACGAGCAAACGTCCAATCGATGAGAATTTTAATCATGTATTTGGTTACTGGATTTTCTCCACTGATAGCGACACAAATATTTTCATTAATTACACAAGAGCAAGTCATACAATTGCCAAGCCTACCTACTGGTTATGAATCCTTTCAGATTTGTGTATTTGCCATCTATTGGATCCTTTACAATTTTGGTGCAAATTACTCAACTCTACTCTCATTGTTGCTGAGCTTCATTTTGTCATACTTTCTGACCTGCTTTCAGGCATATTCTGAGTTCTTGTGTGGAGAGGACCAACCATCGAAGAAGACTATTCAAAACTTCTATAAACTCAAAAGGTAATTTTGGTTTAACAAGTTAAATTGTGAATTAGAAATGTAAAATTCTCTTTTCATCAAATATTAGAACTGCTAAAAAATATTCAGAAATCTTCTCTACAGTTATTTTGTATCAAGTTTGCTTAGCCATGCTGACTTTGGCGTCTCATGCATTTGCTATTGCTGATTTGGTGAGATTTTATCAAATTATGTTTCTATTTAATTAAATTGAAACTTTTAATCTTAGAAAAATATTTTCTCTGTGGAATCCATTCCAATATTTCTCATGACAATTATAATCATCTTGGTTTCCATCGTGCCTTGTTATATCGGAAATGAAGTTCAACTGAACACAGGAAAAATCATTGATAAGTTTTTTGAAACAAATTGGTATGAATTACAACCGAAACAAAGGAAAAATATGATTGTTATGCAATCTATACTTCAAGAACGTCCGATTCAATTAAAAGTTGCTGGAATTTTCATCATTAATCTCGACTCGTTTTTCATTTTGATAAATTCAACTTACGCAATTTTTGCTTTCATGAAGAACTTTAAAAATTAAGTTACTGGAGCTTAATTGAAAATTGTTTAATTTCTTTTTCATATTCACAATGGAAGTTCACATACTTAGAAGACATTTCTGAATGTCAGTAATTATTGTTTGTTTAATTGTTCATAAATTGTGGGGAAACAGAGAACAATTTGTGTAGCTCATTGTTAAATTATTAATAATCACTCTTATTACAAAGTATGCTACTGTGGTGTGCTTTAATTACTCAACACTTTATGTCTAAATTAAAACTTAAGTAAAATTTTAAATGGAATTATTCTGAGGACAAAAAATGAGAAATAATTAAATTTCTACCGGATTCTTTTGACATTTTAATGAACATGTTCTGTTTTAAAAAGTCTGCACACTTTTATTTTTTAAATTTTATTAAACCTGTTCGTTTACATCGCAATCTAGATGCAACTTTAAGTACACAATGAAATTTAAAGTTTTATTAAAAAATATTGTGGCACGAGAAAATAAATCTTCGAATGAATTTTAATTTTTCATCGGAGAGAAGTGAACCAAATAAATAACTTTTGGTCGGTTTTTGAATGTTAATAAAAGCTTCAGAAGTTTATTTCACTCCCAAAGCGATTTGCATTTATCACAATTTAGGTGAGAGCATAAAAAGATTTCAACTCTTAAAAAGTTACGACACATACACATGGCTCGAAAGGAAGGCTGTTTTGGGAGAAAGATCATAAAAGCGACAAAGCTCTTTACAATGTTTATGACCTAATTTCACGTAACATTTGCGATTATGTGCCGATAATTCTTCTCTTTGCCTTTTCATGCCACAAAGGGAAAGTCTTTCCATTTGTCATCAGATTGGCGAAAAAGGAAGTAACAAAACGTGATATTTTGATGTCGTTCCTACCCACAGTTTTCCTACCATTGCCACTGCTGAAATATGTAACGAATGTTTCTTCTTTTTTTTCGGAGGTAAATAAAAATCTCACTCACCATTTTTACAAACACGTTTGGTGAGATATTACAGAAGCTTAGAAAATCTTACGCGTGGATTGAATAAATAGAAGATTTAATGCTTTACTTCAGCGCTTCACTGTACACGCAAAATATCGATTTGAAGCGGATTATTGTTTCAATTTTCTAATTGATTTCCTTCATCTGCTTATTTTTTCTCCGTTATGCTTCTCATTTCACGCAATTTTTACGTCTATTGCGACATGGTGTGATAACATAATCCCATGATAATCCAAGCATTCATTTCTAAGCTTCTTCATTCTTATTTTGAAGTATTTCTTGAAATTGTTTCTTCTGGAAATGTTGTGAACATTGCAATGAAGCGGATTGACGGATAACGCATATGGATTTGAATAGAAATAAAAAAAGAAATTTGTAACTCACTCGACAAAATGTTAACACTCGATTTGTCAAACTCTGTGAAGTTTCAATTGAACCCAATCTGAGAGTGAGCTTCAAGTTTGATAAACCTCAGCTTATCGATGAAGTTACTAAGTAGAACTGCGGTAGAGGCAAACAGAGAAGGAAAAAAGAAACATTTGTTCTCGAAAGATTTACAAACTGATCCCCAACTCAGATTCATCCATGCTTGAGATGTGCTCGTGAACCGAGAAAGACGATTCGATGAGGGAGAAAAACAGCAGAAAAAAGGTCAAAATCATTTACAGCTGAACAACTTTTTGAGGGTAATCCAATTAGATGTGATTTTATTCAAAAGCACCACCGTATCCATGAGAGAATTCTTCGCTACAATTTTTATGGTGATGAAATTGTTTCTCGGAGCATGAATCAAAATACTTAGGTACTTCCACTCCTCCGGGAAAATTTTCTATGTCACTTTTCGCCTTTCCTTTAATGGTTCTCGGTTCTCATTTCTCGATTTGCTTGCTCAATATTTAAATTATATAAGTTTTCATTGAAAAGTAAAGCAAATTTATGATCCGATCAGAATTAAACTTTAATAACTTTCATATTGAGTTGATGCTTGTTTAATATTGAATTTTCCGTAGATAGAAAAGTTGAACAAACATCATGTTTTAATGAAAATCTCATAACATAAATAAAGAATCATTTTTAGAGACAAGATTTTTCCATTTATTTAAATCAAGTCTGTTGAAAATATTTGTTGGCTCTAAGGTGCTTCAAGAGAATTCAAATTATTTTTCAAAAAACATCATTGTTGGCTGCTCTGTAAAAGAAAGTCTTTCTATCCCCTCAAAGCGATTTTGTAATTCATCGTGAGAGGTATCACATTTTGAAATTTCTTTAGAATTTTATTTGTTCAAGCGATGTTTCTTAGAGGGAAATGATGTCTTCATCATTCATCTTACACAACATCCCATTAAAATTAAAAATAAAAATACGAGGATACAATAACTCACAATCTTGTTAAAGCTCAGATGAAACATGTTTCATTAGATTCTTATTTTTTTATTATTATCAGGGAGATGGAGATGGTTGCATTTCAAAAGCATTCTGGGATTCTCTTCCTTTTTGAGGATTACGAAACTCTGTTATTGGCGACTTATAAATCGGACTTGCATGAGAAATTCTCCAATTTTTCCTTTCTTCTTCGAATTTGGCAAATTCCCGTCTGTCAGCAAGCATCATGTTACATTTAACAGCTAACAAGATAATTAATCCGATCAGAAATGTGGCAATAATAATTCCAATAATTGAATAAGCAGCAACGTTGAAGGCAGGGCAAGGCGTATCAGCAATACGAATGTTAGTTTCAGATTTCTCATCCAATTCGTAAGTGAATTTATATTCGCAAACTGTATCTTCATCATATCTCACTCGTGCTATGCACTGAATGGGCGCATCTGTAAGGGTCAACGATTTAATGATTGCACTTCACTATCTCAACTTAAGAACATAAAAATCTTCTTCTTACCCGAGATATCATCGTAAAACTCTGATTTATATAAACCTTCAGTTTGCGATGAACATTTCTCGTTGTAGTCGGAACATTCACGCTCCAATTTTCTGTTGATAACACACTGAACACATGGCTCATAAAAGATGCAAAGTGAATTCATGGTTTGATTTTCTAAATTGCTTTCACAGAACTTTCCAAAATGCATTTCGTTGCACTCACAATTATTGCAATTGCATTCTCCGTGTCCTGAACAAACAACAACTTTGTCATTTTCTTTCTTTGTGTTGTCTGGAGCGATGCAATTGGTTTGTAAGGTTGAACATTCGCAAGTATCGCCACTGAATTCTGACAAGCATTCACATTTACCACACTTGCAGATGCCATTTCCACCACATTCCAGACCATTGTAGCTAAGAGATTTTCAATTATTTACAAGCTGAAACTAAGTTACAAACCGACGATACTTACTAAGGACATGAATCACATTCACAATATTTCCCTTCATATTTCAAATCGCAAATGCATTGACCACACAAACATTCTCCACGATCTGTGCACATTGGACCATATATCGTGTTATTGTCTTGTTTGATAAGCTCTCGACATTGATTATCCAATTCTTTCGTGCTCGAATATTCCTGCAAATTGCATTCACATCTGTTGATGCAAAATAAAGTCAAATGAAAATTTCATTTGTAAAAAATAAAATTCTTCTTACTGTCGCCCAACAAATCCTTTATTACAAATACAAGCTCCACACTTCCATTCACCTTGTCGATCACATAATGCTGATGCTGGTTCACCTGGTAAAACTGTGCAACTTTCACAAGGATAATCGATTTCTATTTCTATTTCCATTGCTTCCGAATCAATATTTGCTTCTTCGACTTTGATCTTCAAGTTTCTTGTACCATCTTCCGGATAGTTTAACAACGTCACACCGACATCAAAGTCATATTCATTTCCAATTTCAACGTTATCACATTTGCTTGTATATTGTGCTGGTTCATACTTTCCGCCACATGTTGTTTTATATTCAAGTTTAATGTAATCTGGGGAATTATCTTGGAACTGAGTTTTCTTGACAGCTTCCGCATAGCCTTGTTCAACAAGTTGAAGAATATTCGACGAATCGACAGCAAGTTGGCCAACACTTGTGATTTCTTCCATCAATTCATGGATCTGATCATATTGAAAGATGACATCCGATGTAACAGCAAAAATGACGCTAATCTTTGCTCGCAACAATTCTCGATAAATTTCTTCCAATGATGGATAGTCGTAATCTAACGATGCCATGTAATCTCCATTCTCATTCAAATGACACGTCTTATCATTTTTCTTTACAAGACCAGCTATTAATCCATCTCCAGCATAATGCATGGGACCATCTGAAGCAAAGACAACGATTTTTCGTGTCTTATCATTCCATCCGATTTCCTGACGACAAACAAGAATCTGCATTAAAGCATCAAGTCCACCTTAAGCGATAGATAGATAGATATTCAATGAAATCTATTTAGAAATCAATCTCATCACTCACCCTCCAAGTTATCTAAATTGCCAGTTATCTCACTTCCATTCACCTTTGCCACAAACTGTTGAATATCATCCGTCAAACCTAATTTATGCTTAAAACCGTATGTAGGTAGACACTTATCGTGCACGAGATTGCACGGATTTTCTTCTGAGCCTGGGTTTATGTATGGATAAATTGGTTTATCAGCAAACGAGCCAAAGCCGAGACGGAAGTTCTCTGTCAGATTTTTGAGGGAATGAGTAAGACTGCCACCCATTCGAACGAGTGTCTGCTTGTCATCTCTCATCGACCATGTGAGATCCATTAAATAATAAAGGTCAAGTGGATAATTGCGAGCTGGTTTGTAATTCATTCTGATGATTTGTTGTCGACTCTTCCGCAATTTCATTTTAACACTTTGCGGTCGAATTTGCACTGAATCGAATTCCTTGTTGAAATCACGCAAATCATCATCTTTTGTTATCTCGATGGGATGGTATTTATTCGTTTGAATGAACTCCTCGCGGCAGTTTGCTTCTCTTAAATCACTATGGCTCATACAACGGCTTCTTCTCATGTCATATTGCTGAATCAGGTCGAAACGTCATAAAAGAAACGTGAAAGTAAATATTGATCAGTTAGAGATATTACATTACGCTGTTCATGCATGAGATTCAGGAAAAATTTATTAATATTCTGAGTGAAAGAGAAATTAGAGACTTCAGTATTCAAAGAGCTTATTTATGATATTAGTGAAGAGGTGTTGACATTGCTTTATTGAAGTTCATAATCTTCTCTTATTGAATCTGTGCTGCCTTAAAAAATATTCTGCTAGCATATCAACTTCCATCATTGATTGAAAGATTGTATTATGAAGCATATTTTCATATTTCAGCAACTGTTGAAAGCACAATCCACTTAACATTACTTCCGATGATGTTCAAAAGAATCTTGCGTTTCATAAAATCTTCCTTCTTTTTTATTATTTTGTAAACATTTTACTCTTATCAGCATTTCAACGTGCTTATGTGTTCTTATCGTTTTATATTTATTTTCTTCTTTTACCGATGACACATGATTGTGTTGAACGAAAAATCTTTTTTCACTTTCTTATTCCCTACTGCATGCGGATATTTCTTTTACGATGTTATCTTCTTACCCGATCAGAACACCACGCACAAGTGCTGTCCTCGTCCATGCATTTTTCACAAGTGTCATGACCGACACAATCTAATTTGAATATAAATTAGCGAACAAAATTAACATGGGATGAGTGAATGACTTACATTGACTATTTGCGTTTATTAATAATACTAAGTTGACTAAAATTACGATAATAAACAATTTCCTTGTCATTTTACACTTAATTTAATTTAATTTCTGCTTTTAATTAAAAAACTAATGTCACTAAATGTATTTATGTATTAAATGAACACTCAAAATGTTTATATGAACTTTTGGCCTCTACATTCGAAAACATTTAAACGCAAACTAAACGCGTTCGCCTTATCATCAGTCAAGACATGAATTTCTCTGTAATCTTTACCTTTATCATCAGCTTACACACATTTATGTGAACACACGGAAAGGTAAATGATAAGATATCGATAAAAAAGCAAATGAAAATTTATGAGTTGTAAGAATCTTTCTGAACTGTTTGAAATTAATGTCTGATCTGATCATGAAATTATTTATATTAATTGAAGAGTGCCACACATTATTGTTCTTGTGTTATCATCTTCAAAGTTGTTTACATAATCAATCAAATTGACATAACATTGATCTAATGCGTGCAACACCAAATGTGATGCCAGTCAAGGTGTCAGTATTGTTGGTGCTATTAAATAAATTACAAAACACCAGAAGTTTCACAAAGCCATTAATAAATATATATAAGGAAAATGATTTTCACATGAAATCATATTTAAAACATATCAGGAAATATAAATGTGATTGATATGAATTGATGTTTCGGTATGTCAATATCCTGCTTCGTTGTTTTTTGAATAAACAAAATCAAAAGCGATTATATGAAGGGAATTTCTCATTTCCAATGGAACCGTCAAACATTTCTTACTGAAACCCTGAAAAGAGCGGAAATTTTCCATTGGAAAATGGAAAATGAATTATTCAAGTTTTTGCACGTTTTTATGAAACGTCATGTAAAAGAATTTTATCGTTTACAAAATATGACGGCACTGATTTATTTCTTCAGTTTACTAAACTTTCCCAACGGATTGAATTGTGAGTTGCGAGACGAGACATCATAAATTGCGATGTTGCATAAAACTTCTCAATAAATGTCACTTGAATGCTTTGCGATTTAGCTTCGTCTCGAAATGTATTTTAAATATTCAAATGATCTTAAAAAATGATAATATTTAGCATCAATCAAATTGTAACGACCCTGATTGCACATTAGATAACATAACAGAAAATTTCCTGACATCATGAAAGCTTAATCCATTATATGCAATTACATTTATCCAAAGCAATTTGCAACAAACTGCATTTGAGGATGTGAAGAACATTCTCAACTGACGATAATCATGTCATGAATATTTTAGATTCCGAAAGTGTTTTGAATCGTGAGATAACTCTACTGCATTTCCCTCATTTCATTTCCATCTTTCGTATGATTCTCCCAGTCTTTAAGCATCATCGAAACTCGTTTTGAAAGTATGATCGTGAGGGTTCACATCAACACAAAACATCTCATGAAACGATGAAACCAGCACCATAATGAAGTCTCTCAACAAACCAAAAAAACAAAGAAGAAAAATATTTCCCACCAGGCTGTGTTAAATATTTGATGAAAATGGAGCGAAGAAATATTCAACCAACAATTCCGACCGCATCTGTTGTCACAATGTTGTTCTTAAGAGAATTTCGGTAGAAATTATCCGAACGTTGACTTTGCCTCTTTTTCCAAAAAGGAAAACAAGGAAGTCTGTGAAAAGACATAAATCGAAAATTATAAAAGTCATGTCACTTTCACCAAGGCAGTGTCACCGACGACATTTGCTGATTTATAAGTTTCTTTGAAAAACTTTTATTCCCTCAATTTTTTTACATAAATAAATCACGCGATTAACAATAACAAGTTTTGGAAAATTTAAACTTTAAATAAACTTTGTTATCTTTACATCGTACATGAAATCATGTTAAGTTTTGATTAAACATAAAATAAAAGAAAAAATATCAATAAATTTAATCATGTCGAGTAGACGCCGCACTGCTGTGGAGAAAAAATTGTATCAGAAGCTTAGGACAGACTTTTCGAATGTGAAAATAATTTTTATGAGACAAGAAAGTAAAGGAAAAATTGTTTTTCGTGTGAAAGTGTTGTGGCAGTCAAGCTTAGCGGATACAAAGCATAGGAGGGAGCTTTGAAAAACAAAAGAGGTTGGCTGAAGCTCTGCGGTAATCCGCTTGGGAAATTTATATATTTTCGCTTCTTCTTCACTCAGATTACTGAAATTATGTATGTATAAGCCAACATACTGGCATCCACTGGATTACCGTCTGCGCTCAATCCGATAACGAGATGACTTGTTCGAACCTCAGTACAAACCACCTACAAACTTGCATCGATAGTCAGACACTTTTTTATTGTCTAATGTTTTAATAATGAAGTCATCGTCGTCATGGTGCAGCTTTCTAGACAGTAAACTCATCGTTTGACAACAAAGTAGAAAATTTCTCAGCTAAATTGTTAATCTTTGAGTGCTTTTCAATTTTCTCGCATTCAAAGAACAAAGAAAATTTTTAATCGCTCTCAAATATCTCAAGAATTCAGAAAAGACAAAAAAAATTATTAGCGAGAGCTTTCTTGTTCCACTCTGGAGATATCAAAGAAACTCTTTTGATAAATTGGTGTTAACACAAAATTTGAAGGGATACCTTCGAGGAATGACATTTTTAATAACCTCGAGCTTTTCATTCTCAGCATGATCTAAAACTTTGATTACTTAATAGGAAAATTTTCTGAACCTTCCAAAGTTCTTCTTGAAATTAAAGGATTAATTGGAGGCTTGGAGTAGGTACTCCAATCTTCTTTGAATTCTCTTGTGGCTGAACCATCCAAATCAGGGTCAGAGTAGAAAGAATTAAGATGACAAAGATAACATCTCTCTTTGTTCATTCGCAATGATTTGAATAAATTTATGGGCGCTGTCGTTGTATGATTTATTATTCGAAAATCAAAAGAACTTCTTGGAAACATTTATTAAGGAGATGGAAAGTTGAAAGAGAATCTGATATGAAGTTTATAATTCAATTTAAAATGTTTATCATTCATAACAAGTCTCGTTCATTCCAATTACATTATCCTTAAGTAGTTTCATAGAAAATTATTGGCAACAAGTTTAGGAGAGATAAAAATCTGCTGAATAAACATCATCGATTTGATGACATCATAAGAATCATCAAGAATCGCAATCGCTACTAAATTCCTTTGTTCATTCAAATGCTGAATAACATCCGAAAGATCCTCGTTTACACCCAACTGCTTTATTATATTTAAGGCATAAATATTTTCTTCTCATTTCGGTGATTTTTCCGCAGACCCAAGGAAAAAGTTACGCAGGCAGTAATCTCATTGATGCTCGTAAAAATATTACTCAAGATGTGAATCTTTATTACGCTGTCATCAAATTTTCTCCCCGGTTTGTCAAACAGCAAACAAAAGTGGAGGCAGATACAGAAAATGTAAGGAAAAATATTAATAAAAGTTTGCCGTTGGTTTGTTCTCAACAAAATAGTACTCTCGTGTTCATCTTTGAACTCATGGGGCGTAATTCTAGTTGATATTTCATTAAAAATTGCTTATTTGAAGGTCAAATGTTGAGTGGACTTTAGTTAAATAAACAGAAGTTTCACTTACTGACTTTTCTCATTGTTTTATTAGGCTTTAGCAGGCATAATGGAAATAAAAAAAAGAAGTTTGATACGCTCTGCAGGGAGTCGCTTCAACTGTTATTAACTTTTATTCATTCATTCTTTTATATTTTTTTTTCAGTTGCAGATTTATAAAAGCATTGCAATCAATAAGCAGCACTTCATAACAAGAACAACGAGAATTCAATTCCATAATTTTTTGAATAAATTAAAACATAATTACAACACAATTTTGTGTTTTCGTGTGTTGTACATCAGACGACAAAAAGAAAAACAACATTCGCAAGCTTTTTTGGGATAATTTTCCATGCTCACGATACATTTGCGCTTTATTCACTGCAAAGGGTAAATTTCCATATTAATTAAATCTCTGTTGTAGAACGGAGGTGAAAAGTAAAAAAAAAGTTTTCTTGTTCTCAAAAGCGACATGTTATGACGACGACGCTTATTTTCTCATATATTGTGGGAGTTTGTGAAAAGTTTGAGCAAAGAAATGACCGTGTTAGAGCGGATTCCCTGGGAATATGAATTTTATTTGTTTATTCATAAGAAAAGTAATTTTATCAAAGGAAACTTTTCAAGCAAAATCACACGATTATTATTCATGTTGAGTTTAAAATAAAGTAGCAGAGTTCATTAAAAAAATTTCACCGGGAATGGCAGCAGCGACATTGCATGATATAACTTTATATTGCATGTTCAACTTATCTCGTCGTCTTCCTGCTTTTTTGATTCCGGTGACAAAAATAATGCAATCTGTAATAAAAAAAGCAGTTCAAGTGGGAATGAATACAAATCTATTTTTGAAATGAGATTTCCAGTGAACTGACGTGATTATAATTAAAAGTAGATGAGCTCATTAACTACGAAAGCTCAAATGAATTGTTGACGACGTTAACAATAGAAATTATCAGGGATCCGGTTGAAAAATCAATTGCGCGTGGGAACATTTACCTCGAGAACTTTCTCTACAAAGGAGAATGGAGAATATACATCAATGAACAACAAACGATAAACAAAAAATTAATTAAAGCAATTAAAAATTTACAATTTTACAAATTAATTAACTTTTATTGACCTTTTTTGAAGTTCATCTTTTTCACAAAATATCTTTTCGTATTTAGCTTAAACCCGACTCCAAAAAACTGTGAAACATTAATTAAATTTTCATTTCCTTTTATTTTCTTGTAATAAGTAAGAAGCAGCAAGTTGAAAGATATTACTTAGACTGAACAGATATGCTGATGATTTATGCTGGGACAGTTCTGAAAGCATTAAAAATTTCTTTATAAACAATTTGTGAGATTATAAAATTTGCAGGTAATTTTTGAGTGGTAAATTCATCATCAGCTCTCTTTGCTTTCAAATATTATTCATAAGCAGATAACTGCATAACTGGAAAAACATATTCAAGATATCCATTATTAAGATCTTCAAGCTTTTAATATCCAACAATTCATTTTACAAATTCTCACAGTCGTTCTTATGGTCATTTCTCATGTTTACTTGCTCGTTTAAGCTTCCTATCTTGCCTTTTATCGTTTAAACAACATTGAAATATAAAAAAAATTAATCTAAAAGATGGAAAAATGTTTTCCTCATTTTTTTCTTATTCTGTCTTCATGTTTTATTTATTTACTTCGAGTTTAAATTGATCTAAACAAATGAAGAAAAAACAATTTTCACACGCAACTTTCTGGTACTTTTCCGTTCATAATAGAAAGTTGAAAGTTGATTTCAACATCAGTGAGAAAATCGTTGGCTTCATTTTTGTGACGGTCCCGATTCAAGAATGAGGGGTCGGAATTCATGGGGATCAGTTCTTCTTGATGGATGTTGTTTGTAAGACGAGGATAATGGGGAATAAGATCAGGGTCTTGTTCATCGTCGATAGTCTCAATTTTCCCTCTCGTCTTGATACTTGTACCCGCAGGCTTATACTTTGGACTTGAAAAGGCATCCGCCTATGTTGTTTTTTTATTGATGTTTTTTTATTGAGAATAAGAAACAAAAGAGATGAATAAGAAAGAAGAGAAGAAGAAAAGTTTTAAAAGTATCTAGATAATTGAAACTTCCCTTTCCATTATTTAATTAACTTACAGCAAATGTATCTTGTTTCAGCAGAGAGCACCTCGATTCCATGTTGTATTTGTCTTCCTTTACAATTTCCTTCTTGATTTTTCTTGACTTCCAATACAACCGTGCGATGATTGTCAATCCAAGCAATAAAATTGTAAAAAATAATCCTAAAAGTATCGGTGACGGTTGTGACACTCGTTTAACGAGATCGCTCGATTGCTTCTTATAATTTCCAAGATGATACTCAGTGATGAATGTGCCCTGACTTCTACCTTTTTGATTTCGCGAAAACACGAACACTTTAAGTACGTCACTCTCCGTTGAGTTTCGAATTCTTCCTATAATTTTACGATTTGGATCGAGACGAAACGTTGGTTCAACAGTGTTTGACTGATTGAATCTGTTGATGACATTAAACATTTAAGAAAGTTAAAAATAAATCTCAAGAATTTAAGGTGAACTCACAATTGAATTTTATGTTTCAGTGATAATATTTCTAACACAAAAGTTTGTGGCAAACCTCCGTCGTAGCTTGGACTGCAATTTACAATTAATGAAGATTCTGATTCATTATTCCATGAACAATTTGTGACTGGCGTTGGAGGACCAGCCAGAATTAATTGAAAGATGCAAGGCTGTGATTGAATGCCTATCTCATTCTTCGCCCAACAAGAAAGACTTCCATAGTCCTAAATGTCAAATTTCACGAGTAAATAAACTTAACCTTTGAATAACTTAATTTATATTACATGATCTGTTGCTGTGGAGAAGTTCAAAATACTTCTTGTTCCATTATTACTAAATTTTTGCTGATCAGTTTCAATTGACTCTTCAGAATTTTCAAATTTCCAATAAAAACGTCTTGGTAATGGATACGATTTAATCTCGCAAGTCAGTTTGATATCTTCACCTTTAGTGGCACCCACCACCATCATTTTATCAGTTGCGCAAAGTGGCACGAACTTTACTTTCAATAAAAATTCATTACTAACAGTTTCGCCTTCTGAATTAAGTGCGCTGCACGAATACTTCCCAGCTGAAAAACGAGTCACTCTCTGAAGCACTAGGCTCTGATTTGATTTGATGATTTTTGTACTGCTGTTTGTTTTCAATGCACGTCCCTAGTGACAAATAAAACCAAAATGAATTTCATGACTTTGAAATTAAATTAAAACAGGGCATGGAAATGTTTTCAATTTTGAAATTCAATTTCAGAAATGAGAAGAAGGAAAATTTTTATTGACAATCTGGAAAATTTGCAATTCTCATCTCTGAACTAAAACTAAATTCTTACATTGTGCAACCACGTCAGTCGTCGAAACTTTGGATTGGCGTCAATTTTACATTCGAAATAAACATCGTCGCCTTCTTTAATGTCGCCTGCTTGAAGTTTTGATCCCAATTGAAGACTAATAACAGGCGGGTCTGTCAATATAACTTAATTAAAACATCCATCCATTAAGTTTCAAATTAAATATCACTCACAAAAGACGCTCATATTCCAATTATCCTCAATAAACATTCCAGCTACGTTTGGATTCTCTGAATGGCATGTTAAAGTTTTCCCATTATCCTCAATCGATGGTACGAAGTTTAATATCGATGTGGTTTGATTGTTTTTATTATATTCACGTGTACGCTTCAGAGACTTTTTACCTTTCAGCCACGTTATGATGGCGTCAGGTCGCGAGCCCGTTGTGCTACAATGAATCTCATACTTTCGATCAGCAACAAGTGTTAACGAACTGTTAAGTATGTTCACTTGAATTGGTTTTACTGCCATTTTTCGAACGATCAAAGGCGGTTCAAGGCGGGTTAATGAGGCGACAAAAGAGGGAAGAAAGGAAGAATGAAATGATTATGATGTTATTAATGCCATTGTGAAATTAAGTGGATTGAAACAAACAGAACAGGGCAGAAATAAACTAAGGTAGAAAACATTGAAGAGTTTTTGTTTTTAGTCTGTTGCACAGAAAAAAAATGAAAATAAATCACTCACGGTACATATCTAATACTAAACGCTTCTCTCGAGGTGCTACAGTTTTCGTGTTTGCGGCACGACACGTGAATACTGAATACAAATCAGTTCTCTGAAGTGACGGCCATAGAAGACGATTCTCGATTATGTTACCGGAGTTGTGTTCATATTCGTCATCCACCAAATTTCCGTTCATAAACCAAGACACTTCTGGTTGAGGACGACCTGAGAAATCAACAAAAAATATTTACAAAGGTTGACATGCGAGTGGCATTAATGTCGAGAATGATAAAACGTTTATGCGGGGGATGAAAAAATGAAAATCGAGAACGAATTTTCAATGATTACAAACCAAACTTAAACCTTCACCTTAAAAACGTCACGTGAAGTTTTGAAAGATCAATGGTCATGTTTCATTTTATTATATAATTTGAATTTCATATGAGGAAATGCCTGAAGCAATTAATGCACATCAAAGCTTTGGAGATGTTCTTTTGTCAAATCCAATTTAGAAAATCTGAATTGTTAATCGGCGAATATAATGATTACGAAAGTCGTCATCAAAAGAAAATCCTAATTGAGTTAGCGCTTCTTAATTTAGCTGAAATTGCCATTTACATAATAGAAGGAGGAAAGCTTTTGTTTAGTCAAAATCTAAAGATATCTCATCATTTAGCCACTTAACCCTCCCTGATGATGAAGAAAGGAAATGAAAGTATTAAAGCGAATATTCGCATGATAGATTTTCACTTTATTCTCTTCCACTTGAAATGACGATAGCTGAAGATGAAGAAGAAAAGTGAAATAAGATTTCAAATCAACATTTTACTTCCTTGTTATTTATAAATGAATAAATTTGATATGATGAAGACACTTTGTAGGTGTTCCTTGTGTTTATTACTGATGTGCTTGTGTAGAAAGTTCAAAAGAATGGAAAAAATTTCACTCCCTCATCTCGTTTCCTTCTTTTTTTTTATTTGTTATCTCCCCAAGGATATTAAAAATGGATGTCATGTGTTTATTTTGCTTCATAACACAATTTAATGAAGGTGAAGTGTATCATTCAAAAATGTAGCAAAGGAATTTTATTGAGCGTTTATGTGGGACATATTTTTCCTTTTCTCAAATAAAAGTTCCCGAAACTCGGACATGAATCATGTTAAGAGCTTTTATCTTTAACATACAATCTTAATAGAGAGTTTGTAACATCATTTGTGTTTGAATCCCTTTCATCTCGATATGGAAGAAAAAATTAGTTTAAAGCAATTTTTCATTTCACTTGCCTCCAACAACTCGACATGATAGGATAACGTCATCTCCTTCCTCCATTGGACCAATCGTTGTTCTATTAATGTTGCGACCCCAACGATCCAGAATAATCGGATTCTCGGGTAAAACTATGTATGGAAAGAGATGAAAGAATCGTAAGAACCGGAAATATTAGTTCAGATGCTTTAATAATGATACGCTTCGTTGTTCTCTTCACCATTATGGGCAATTGAATTTTTGTTAACAGTTGAAATTGTTAGTATGATGTGGGTGGTCGATTGTAGTCAGCTCAAGGGAGTTGGAGAGAAAAGAAATAAGAAAAAAAAGGGTTTTTCGTCCCGTCGGTCGTCGAATCATGGAAAAAGCTCAAACGAGTTGAAAACATATTCACTCCATTAATTTTAATGTAAGAGCTTCTTTTGTTGATTTTGTCATCGCACAGTTCACCAGGGCACAAAATCATGAAAAATTATTTTCATTAAACGAATGAAAATTGCTTTACTTGTTTCTGGCACTGGTGAAGAGTTTGTTGTTGACGAAGGTCTCGTATTTCTCCCGTTAGTAAACACATGTGCACTCACACACACACAAATGCATATCTACTCACTTATGACTGTCAAATTAAATCGCAAGCTAATCGTCTGACTCGTTTGGAAGTCGACTCTACACCGATATGTGCCTGTTGTGAGGAAAAAGAAAAGCCAGAAGTTTATTGTGAAGAGAAGTAATGGCCGAGAAATAATGGTTTTTACTTGCCTTGATCATGTCGTTTAATGTCCTTTTTTTCGTTAAGTGAAATTGAAGTAAAATTAAGATTAGAGAAAAATGTCGAATCAGCAGAAACTAATTAACTTACATCTATTTCAAGAAATGCCGGTTCAGACTGAGTTATAAATTTGGCACGAGTACCGAAAACTCCTAGATCGGACCATGTCGTTGCTTCACTTATTGACTTTCCTCGAACATCAAAACTGAAATAATATTAATTTTAATTCATTTTCATCTTTAAAGGGAAGAGTCATTCATTAGTTACCGATAAATGGGAACACCGACATCGTCTTTGAACCATAATACCATATTGATTTTGTCTCCTTTCGGTGTTGCCATAGGACAAAATAAATGCGCTTGTTGGCCTTCAATCGCTTCGACATTTGTCACGGGAGCTGTTTGAGTGTTTGAGAATATAAAAATAAAGAAGAGTTTTCATACCTGAGGACAAATACAACAACGAAAAACAATCAAATGCCCTCAATGGGACATTGTCGATTGGCATTTTGTATCATCATCATCATTCAAGGATTCTTAAATTCGTAGCATCATTGAAAATGTCGATGTAAAGCATTTCCACATTCTCCATCACACAATTCAATGAAACGAATGGAAAATGTACAACCAAATTATTCATTCAATAACTCCCCAGCCCCCAATCACAAGCAAGGCACACTAAACAAATTGTTTTAAATTACTCATAAAATCAAATTGGCTTTGTATGGAGAATGGAAAATTCAAAGCAACGCAACATCATCGTCATCAGGAGAAAAAGAAAATGAAACAAGCACATTCAAACGTTGAGAAATTGAAATGAATCCATCGGTTGATGTTATTTTAGAGAGTGCCATGAGGAAACAATAAATTAAATTGAATCACATACCATTTGCATTTTAATTGAGTGAATCGATAGAAATCAAGAAAATGTTTTATGTGAAGGGAGAGTAACGAGTTGGAATGTCCGATTATTAAATTGTCAAATGAAAACATTTAAATTGTTAATCAATTTGTAGCATATTAAAGCATGAATAATAAATTGCATAATAAAGTAAAATTTTCGTCAGCTCTTTTATTATGTTTTGCAATGCAGTTGAGAGAAGTTAAGTTGGTGAAAATAGCTCCATAAAAACTCAATTTGCAAACTTTCTATATTTTAACAGCTCATAAGCTGATGAAAAACTTCACAAATGATGATGATTTGCATGAAGGAGTTAAAGTAGGAAATGTTTGACAACAACTCGTCTTGAAATATCAATTAGTGCTTTTCAGAAAGACAAGAAATTTATCATAAAACATTGCAGTGTCAAAATCATTCTACCTAATGAATAATGTTAAGAGTTTAGGGAATTCATTCATACTCACCGAGCTTTTCTTTCTCGCTTTTTGTATATCCCTGGGCCAAGGACAAAAACAACACGAGCTTCAAAAGCGTAGATGTTGAGAGTTCCGCGATCCTATATATTCTCGAATCCATTTTTCAACCTCGCCAAAAGAAACTCCGACTAAGGCAAATGCGAGAAACAATAATAAAAGGGTAATTTTTCCGTTTAGCCTACATCATTTTAAATAATGTTTTTGCTGAAAGTTTTTATTTTTTTCATATTCTTCTTCACTTTGCTTGGCTTGCTTCACTTTCACTGTTGCCTCAACCAAAGCATTTCTGTTCCATCATCCCACAAACTCGGAGAGAAAATCCTTTACTTGAATTATGCTTTATCCTCTTGTTTTAAGGATCACTTAATGTTCATTGTGAATTCATGTTTTAGTACGCATAAAAAAGGATTTCAATTTATTTTGCTCTTTTTTTAAACTGATTTTTACCTAAGCACACAACATAAATTAAATAGGAATGTTGGATAAGATTATTGAGCAACATTCCATTAGTTATTTATAAATTTTATATCCACATTTTCTTAAAGCTTTCTTACTGCATCAAACGGATGAGTTCTCTTTAAATTTAAGTTTTGAGAAGTCTTAAATTAAAGATTAGAACAATCATGAAAATCCGATTTTAAATCAACCCAACAAACTTCATCAAAGGATAAAATTTTGGCTCCGGTTAGCCTTAAAATTTTAGGATTTAGTTTAGATGAGATAACCGCAAGACTTTCGTTAACTTTTCTCACAAATTTCTCATTTTCTTCTTAATTAAGTACCGAGTTTCATGAAATTGCTTACCTATAGCCCTAATCTCAATAATAATAAAGAAATAACTTGAATGAAGTTTAATCAAGTTTGCTACGAAAGCTTTTAAAGCTGTCAAACATTTCCAATTTCCTGTTACACACGAACGGAAATCAATAAATCTTATCAGAAATGTTCCAATTGTGTCACATTTTAACCCTATGCCTTTTTTCAATGCCTGCTTAAAAAGATTGGAGGGAAACGAGAGGAACCTTCGATAAATTTCCGAATCGTAATTCTTCGTCAATCGACCTCTTACTGTCAGCTTTCTCTGTGACAAAATGCTTTTAGGTTCATTTATGAATTGGAAAGTATGAAAGGAAGGAGAGTCAAAGATGTAGAAAGTTTTTGAGTTCTTACATAACGCTGATCAAAATGAAAATGAAAATTTATTTTGATTTCAACTGTTAAAGTTTGTCGCTTAAAGAAAAGCTGACGCACATCCTTCGATGTCTGCTTTTCTGCTTATGAAAAGAAAACATCGATAAAGAGTTTAAAAATTGGTTTTATGATCAAATAATGATAATTCTCAAACCCATAAAAAGCCGTAGAAATTGACAATTATATTTTGGGGAATGTAATTGGAAAACCGAAAAATTTTTCAAATTATATTTTCGCTTTTTAATGTATTGAGTTGTAAAGTGAGTTTCAACGACAACCACAATTCGTTTAACAATTTACCGCAACAAAGTTCGTAGAAAACGAAAATTTTAGGGAAAAACGTTTATTGGCAATTTCAGTGTCAGGCGCTTTTCTTTCACCCACGCAAACGATAATGATATGAACATTAGGTTCAAACAATTTTGAAGCGATTCTTACAAATTGCGCTAATCACATTATGAGCTTCAATTTATTTCTTTTCTGATTTTGCCACTTAATTATTTTATGACCGAGCACGATTCGTAAATATGATTTAAAGGACGCTAGTTCTCATTAATTAGATATTGTTTCCTTATCAAAAACATTACATTGTGATGTGAAATGAACGACTACAAATATCGATCTTACAATGAGAATGGCAACAACAAAATTTTAGCCACTTAACACAAGAGCCGAAAGAAAGAGGAATTAATTATGAAATAATGGCTGAGACCATTAGAAGGCCAGAAAAATCCGATGGCAGAAAGAAGAGTGAGAACGCTAATGTTAGGATTATTTTAATGACTTCTGCTTAGCACTTTATGCTAGCCCAGCGCTTTTTTTCGACAAAGAAGAACAAAAATTCGCAAACTTATGTTCTAGATAACCTTTCCTTTAAAAATCCATTCTAATAGTTCGCATGATATTTATTTAATTCTTATATCCATTACTTGCAACTTGAGAATTCGAAAAAAAAAGTTCAGGGAGATGAAATAAATTTCTCATCTTCACATCTTTTAAGTAAAGTTTACTATCATGATAATATCTCTTTTAATTTGACAACTTCGAGCCGTACATCATGAAACAATTTGTTAAAATTTGTTACAGCATATTAAATGTCGTCGTCATCATCATCATCATCATCATCTTTACTTCTCTTGAGCGTTTGTTGTTATTTTAAGACGGACGTTCTCAATGTCGTAAATAACAATTTGAATTCATTTTCTCCCCTTTCCCCAGGCTGTTTATGTAAGTAAATTTATGGCGATAAAAAGGCCCGACAAAAACGACGACATCGTGAAATGAGCGGCTAAGGGAAAAGGTAGCAATTATGTTTAAAAAGGAACAGAAAAAAATTTTCATCCGAGAGGAAGAAAAAGGTTGAAGGCAAAAGTTGGACCGGGAAAAGTAATTCACAAAACTTTGATAAAGTGCTGAGTTTATGGATTTCACTTTGTTGTATCTTGCGCTTTCACTCCTTAATTATCAAACGGGTCCGTCAAGCAGTTCAGTATTGACGCGGAATAAACATTTTCAAATCATTTTTCAACTTAATGATGTCTTTGAAAATGTTTTTTTTTGACAAATTGGAATTTTCTGCGTAATTTATCTTCATTCATTTTTGCTATGAAATTTGTGGTGGTAGGTGAGCTAAGAGAATTAATCGAATAACTAAGTTTTGTTCTTAATACTCTGAAGTGTTCGAAACTGTCAACAAGATGGTCGACATGTGTTTAAAAACAAATCATTTTGATGTAAATATTTTTGATCTTCGAAGAATTTTTACTTAAATTCTTTTTATAAGTGATTAAAAATTTTAGTTCAACTAAAGAACTGCTGAAGAAAACGATTCCTTTTATTCTATTCATGAATATAGCACAAATTTTAAGGCTTTTTAAAACTTATTTAGGTTAATCATGTCTGTTGGGGAATAAAAATTAAGCAAATATAAAAAACATTTTAAAAGCTTTCAAAATGTTTGGAATATTTCAATGCAAATTGAAGTTATAAACAAGTCTTATAGTCAAGTCAATTTAGTTTCTAAGCCGAATAATGGAAAACTTATTGAACATGTCCCCATTTTTTAAAATTACTTACAATTCCTTCAAAATCCTTATAAAAAGCAAAGAAAGGATTTATCAAGAATTTTAATCTTTTTGTCTGTCGTTGTGAAACTTATTGTTAGTTTACTAATCCAATTAGAATTTTACAAAAATTAGTTTTAGATTCAAAATATTTTAATTACTTTTCATGTTGCTACTTAAATATATGTATGTAGCTCAAGATGTACTTTATTTAAGAATCTTTACATGAATATGAAAAATTAATAAAAAATTGTCAAAGCCTTTCTAGAGACAAGTTTCTTCACATTCTTCAACTGAATTGAAGTTGTTTTCATTTCCAAGGCATCCTCCATAATTGAAAAACGTGCACACTCCAGCTTCCGAATTTTAATAAAGTCTCAAGAAAAATCCATCACATGGTCCTGGATTCGCCGGCAAGAAACAAACTATCCAGAACAAAATTGTCTTAGATTTTTGAATATCTACAAATAGTTTATAAGACTTACTTGGATTTTTACTAGGATCACCCCCAGCTTTTACAGAGTTCAAGTTTATAAAGATAAGCAAAAACAATTATTCAAAATTTTCATTTTTAAACTTTCGTTCTTAAATTTGCTTTCGTTCAAAAGAGGTTGACTATTTATACCAACTAGAATAGACAATCGTGTAAGTTCATCGTGTAAGTTGTAAATAAAAATAATTATTGGAATATTTACCGTCACATAAAATAAAAATAAGTTCATTGTAACACTATAAACATTCCTCAAAGCATATTGAGGCTGTAAAAGCTTGACCATAATCCGAATATTTAAGAGTTCTACTTAACTCTGATGATTTCCGTTTTCTTTTGTTGTCAAATAAATATCAAAAGCGAATAATCATAACAAAAAAAAAATGAGAAGCTTCTGCCTCCCAAACACAAACCAACAATGTAAAGATAAATCGAAAATTATCTCGATTTCTATTTTGTGGCACATGATTTATTTTCTTTACCGGATGCTCCTCCGGAGTCTTTGTCTCTTTTTATTATATTTTATTGCTTCCGATAAGCAGCAAAAAAGGAAAGCTTGCCCATTCATTCTTTGTGTTTCATCTTTCCTCATAAAAACGAAGTGAAATATAAATAGCGATTAAAAAGAAATATAAAAAATTTGTCAAATAGATAGAATAATTGAAACACAACGAACACGTTTCATTTCGAATGAAGGATAACAAATGATTGCTGTTTGCTTTTCCTTAAACTTTATTCTTTTTATGACGTCTTATCCTGGGGACTCGAGACTTACGTTGCCTCTCGTCAAATTTTTTATTTTTGTATTTTTCTTATCAAGTCGTAACTTTTTCCCTTCAGGAGAAAGAAAGCATTTTATTATTGCTTCGTTTTCAAATGAACCCGAAAATTGAGGATATTCTTGAGAAAATTTATTGAGGTTTGTGGTGAAGCTTAAGAATGGGAATGTAAGGAAGAGACAACTTCATTTCATTTTCAAAGAAGTTACAACGAGGAGGAAGCATAACGAATGATATCCTTGAAAACTGGATATGAATACAAATTATTTTCGTGGCATATTTCCGCTACATGTCCATCTTTAGCCTTGTTTCTGTTTCAATTTTTCATTCAACTTGATATTTGTGAATTTGAATTTTTTTTTCATACTTATCTTAATAAAAGCCCAAAAATCTTCAACCTTGAAAATTCGTTTTAAGAAAAGCCCCAAGTGATGTTCATTTCAGCCAACTCGCTTTTCTGACATTTTCAGCTTTTCTTTGTCTTTAAAGCACTTATTTCAAAAAGCACTTATTATGTACAAAGAACAGAACAAAAAACTTTTCTTTCAGACATTAATTGGTTGTTAATTTTCAATTCACAACATTTTTTAACTGAAAACGTGATTTTCTAGAAATTATTTTCCTTTCGATTTTCCTACAATTCTTCTTGATACCGGTGGTGGTAAGAATAAGAGTAGAATTGCTTACGACTTTCAGAATTCACCTAGTAACTGATTAACACTCCAATCACGTAATGTTTTTTCCCGAGGAATTGCAAAAATTACTGAGCGAGTTACATTTTTCGCATTCATCTCGTTCAATTTAAAAAAGCTAAAAGATTTTTCTTTCTTTCAGAGGTTTCTTTCATGTTTCAATGCCTCAAACAAGCATCAAAAGGTTTCTTTTTCTCTTCGTTTCTTAACGTCAATCGAAGCCAGAGAAAGAAAAAATAAAGTTTTACCTCTGCTGTGTTAAGATTTAAATTAATTAAAAGGGTGAGAAATTTAAACGTTTCCACTCATTGTTATTTTCAATTCTTGATTTACTTAAATATCAGAAGAAATTGAAAAATCTTCTCTAAGTGAGAGACAAGAAAAAAAATTAATTAAATTTTCTCCCTCTTAGATTAGTCTCAGAGACATGACGAAAATTGACAAATTCTAAATTGCTTAATATCATGTTTTTCCACCGTAAATTCCCAATAAAAAAACTTCGCACAAGATGCTTCAATCGAGATTACATTACAAAATTAATTCCACTCCATGGCGGTGATATGAAAATCATTTGGTTGAATAACAAAACAATTTTGGCTTCAACGCAAAAATGCGGAAAGCAGAACGTCCTTGAGATAGAAATTGGATAACGGTAAAAAATGAAGATTAGAGAGAGTAAGCGGTGTGGAGAAATAAGGACAATTTTTTCAGGTCTATCGGAGAAGCCAACATAAATTTTCTTCTCCATCCACTCACTCGCATTTTTCCAAGTTTTCCACACAAAAAAGAAAGAGAAAACTTCAATAGACTTCGCGCGGCATTTTTTTTCCTCAAAATATTTGTTCTTGTTAAGTTTACTTTCATTTCCTTGTTTTTTTTATTCTTTACCCTCTGAATTGTTGAAGGGAAAAATATCTTTTTAGTTTAGCTCACTTTCTAACACAACAACTGCGAAATCGATGGGAAAAGGGAAGCTTTATGATTATCAAACACACAATATACTTAGTGTTTCTGTTTTTCGTGGGCGAATCAAAATCTGTATTAAGGGTGACCAAATTAAATCAGATTTAATCTGGGAAATTATTCATGTTGTCGAAAAGCTTGAGATATGAAAATTATTTTTAGCAACGAACTTGAAATTTATATAAGAAAATTAAACGACAACGCTTTCTCAATTATTAAGCTTTTAGAAGTAAGCATTTTGAGAATAAATTCTCATCCATCTATGGTTTGTGTTGATTCGTCCTACAATTATTATGAATAATTCATAAAACATAACTTGTGCACCTGCCAGACGAGGTCAACCTTTAATTCACTTTGCTTTATTAATTTTTGTCATACTCATGGAAATAAAATGGTGCAAAATAAATACTCGAATATTGATTCATAGGCAACATTTTTTTCCTTCATTCTTTCCATATTTGTTACTGTGTTGTGTTAATTTCAAATTTATTTGAAGCCTCTTCGTTTCATTTTTTTTTTCTTGGATCAACATTTCTAATTTTCATTAATCATGAAATATTGCCGAAGGAAAAAAAAGAGCAGCTCATAATTACGTCATGTCATGTTTGAAAACCTTTCTGTTTCATGTAAATAATAAAATTCTCACTTCTCGTACTAAGAAAAGAAACACAACAGAATATTTTTGTGTTTTTTGTTTCTCCTCATTCAGAGAAAGCACAAAAACCGGCACAGAATATGAAACGAGCTTTCATAAACGTTTTTGCATTTTAATTTACATTTATGGGAAATGTAATTTTCGTTCATATTTATGTTTTTATGTTACGTATGTTTTATTAATTCAAAGTGAAAATAAATCCGTTTGTTGCAGTAGCTTCGAAACCTGTAAATTTAAATTTTTTTCAACAGAGAATTTCAATTTTTTTTTTGTTTGAGTTTCAATAAAGAATTGAACACAAAAATAGCCGAAAATTTACATTAATTTTTATGTTGTGACACAAAAATATTCACGTTTTCATTATGTAAGTTTCACAATGATTAAGCCTTTGCCGATTTTGCAGGCGATTGTCGTTTTATACAATAATATTTTCCTGCTTTTGTTCTCACAAGTTTCACGTTTGTCGGCAAATAACTTAACAAAAATATGTTCACTAGGTTGGGTATCCAAGAAAGGAGAAATTCCACACTTCTATTATTGCTCGATCGTGTGACTTGTGATGATTTCTTTTAATCCATAAGTTTTGCTTGTAATATGCTGAAAGCTATTTATATTTGTAGCACCTTTGAAAATTTATCAAAACTTTTATATTTTACTTTCCGAAGCGAACTTTTGCGACTTAAGTCACTGAATGTTACACGCGAACTGAACAATTTCAAAGTGAAAATAAGTTTTTAGATTCAACAATCTTCTGTGAAAATTTTCCCGATGGAAATTCAAGCTCATTGGAAAGCTTCCAAGAACAGTTGTTGATTACTTTCCACTTGAAGAATGGAAGTTTGTTTAGTATCATAGCCATGTGCTTTTATGTTCCAATCCCCAAAATATTATGGCAATGAACTTGAAAAGGTTTCATGCGAAGCTTCCAAGTATTTTCTGGAAAGTTAGAAAATCTATGCAAAACATATTTTGATATTTATGGAAAAGCACTCGAAAACAATAACACATTATTGTCACAAATCTCTTTCTCCAAATCAAATCCCCTAACATCACATCATTGCTTTCTGACAGTTCGCAACATAAAAGCAAAGTCGAAAATATGTAAATCGGAGAGCACTAAATGTAAACACATAAAAATGTTTGTTCGGTGAAAAACCGCAAGCCATTTTATGACTTAAAATGATCGCTCCGGGTTTTGTTTATCTTTGGGATTCTTCTCGATTCAAAGTGTTTCAAAAGATTTTATTAAAAAAGAATGTTCTGCATATCATACGACATCATCACTTGAAACAACGTTCTAGCTTCTCTCAAGGTAAAATGAAAGGGAAATAAAAACCATTTCACTCGACATGGGGTGAAGCAGGAATGAAGGGAAGACTTACACAAGAATATATTTATGAGACAATGAGATGGGAAGGGAAAACTACCGGAAATGAAGAAAAATCTCCGACAGATACTCTTCAGAAGGTTTCTAACAGAAATAACTTTTTACAACAGACACTTACTTAGTAAATATTTGAATTTATTTTCTGTCATTTTTCACAATCATTCTCCAACGTTACATTGCATTGCTTAAATCTTTTCAAAAGACTCACAAAAATTTACGCCTCCACGTCACTCTGTCGAAATAAATTTTGAAACAAAAAGAACAAAAATACGCTGAGGGAGTTTTTGATGGAATGAAGCTCCACAGAAAATTAATGAACATCACTAGAGCACTTAAATTAAGCAACAGCTAAGTATTCACGTTTCTTTCCAAAACAAATCATCATCAGTAAGGGCGGATTTAACGCGGACCTTTGTCCCATTTGACGTTCTGTTTCGCTCCTATGCTTCGAAAACCATTGAATTCCATTTAAATTTGTAACATTTCTACAAGATATTCTCCCTCATTCTTCAAAAGATATATTCCTGCAAGCTTGAAACTTTCACAACCTCCAAATTTGATTGCAATTATTGATAAAACACAAAAAGAATAAAAAACTTTGTTCATTAAATTAAAAACCAAAAATTTTAGAGGTCGTTGAATTTTTCATTGATTTGTATCAACGGCATGGCATTGCTCTTAGCAACATGACAATTTTTTCTGATGTCATTGAAAAGTTTTGCTACTTTCGTAAGTGAAAACAAGAAAGTTTTCAATTCTTCCACTCTTTTTTCTGATGTTTTCTTTTCCGTTTTCCGTGTCGCAATTTGAAAGAATTCTTCCCTTCGCGCCACTCATTTCCATATTATTCAAATTAGCTCAATTTACAGCAAAGCGAAAGTTTTTCTTTTTGCCGTTGAAGGTTCGCGACAAGAGCAATTCAAGAGAAAGTTTCATTGGCTTGATTTTTATTGCGCTACTTTTCTCAAGATAAGGGGATTATTCAGCAATGCTGTTGTGATGTTTGCTCTTCATCTGCAAATACTGAAATGTGACAGATAATTGCAATACTTTTATACACGGAAAATCACGCTGAAAAGTTTTAATTTATTCTAATCCAATTTGGTGTAGCTGTTCAAACGACAACTGCCTACAAACAGAAAAAAATCTGCTTGTTTTCAGAGTAAAATTATAATTTACGCTATGATAAGTCCTCGAAAATTCTTTCCGATATGAAAGTAAAGTTATGTTAGAGAAGAACATTTTCGAACATCAATTTTGAGAGTTTTCTGTTATCTAACGTCATGTGTGTATATGTACATACCTTGTAACCCTCACTGCTGTATGCTTATTTGTTTTTATGTTTTAATATGGTTCTACTTGTCGCTGGGGGTTGCTGAAATAGATAAAAGAGACACGTACACAAATTCAGAATGAAAGAAGGAAGAAAGCTTTGAAATATCTACTTTAATTATACACGTTAATTATGTTTGATCGTACATTTCACGGTAGCTTTGCTTCTCAACACTTTTAATTGATGTACTTATACCAAATTTCTCTCATTTTAATTTAATATTTACAAAAATTTAGTCATTTTACATAATAGCTGATGAAATTATTTAATTTTATTTCATAAATTTCAACCGTGATAAATTTTTGACGTGAATAGTGAAGTTTTTGTAATATAAAATCTACTTAATTAAAATAAATGTGAATATGCATACACATATCGCTCATTCGATGGCTGCACTGCTTTTCCAGCTTGCCATGCATCATTCTACTGCTACTTTGACAAAATTATGACTTTGGTGATTATATTTATGAAGCGTACATTTCAAGCTTCAAGAGATAATCTTGTATTTGACTACACTTCCCATGATTTCAAGTTACACACCGCATTCTAAAATAATCTTTCCACTTCGTTCGTTAAATTCTCTCTCTCACTCTTTTTCTTTCAAGTTGATGAAATAAAATTTACATTTGGAATTATTTTTCTCAAATGCCACACCGAAATACACTTGAACTGAATTTGAAGATTTCACATTTAAATGACAAGAAAGCGAAGGCTTTCTTACATTAAAGGAGTAAAAATAAAACGAAAGAAAATTCTTTGTGAATCTTGTGAATGAACATCAAATGAATGAATTTGTAATGTGAAGAGTGCCTTTTTATCATATCATAACATTCATGAATGATATGCTTCATATTGTTAATTAAAATATTAATTAAAACGAACATCTATATGATGAGTTATAATGTGACATTAATTGACTTCTTTTCATCATATCTTGGAGCTTTTGTTTGAAGAATAATTTAGCGTGAATATTGTCTTTGATCATTTGAACTCCTTTAAGTTATAATTAGAAAGGCTTCTAAGACTTTCATCAAAAATTCATAAGGTTAGTGTTTAGGCTGCCTAAATCAAGGCTTCTATTTAGTGTAACTCTTTAACTATGCAGAAACAGTTTCCTTAAACTTATTATGCGTAGAAAGTTTGTTTATCAATTTCAAAAATCTTTTCTCTATCCTTTTCTCGTCTTATCTTGTTTGATGAATTATGAATTGCTCACTTGCTTCTGTGTCCACGAGGTAGATGATGATAATCTTTATAGAGAATTTTTTTAAGACAAAAATTTCCATTTTGACGCGTTTAGAAACATCTCTTAAACCAAGTCTTAAACACATACGAACACGTCCCATGTGGTATGGTAAAGATTATTCGTTTACAACCTTAGGCAGTCAATAAAAGTATTTATTGTACGACCTACATAAAATTGTAGCAAGAAAAAAGGAGGAAAAGCGTTTCTGTCACGCGGGAAAAATGTTTCATTTATCTCTTTTTCTGCCTGCTTTATCTTCTTCAATGCAAGCATCAGGTGTCGTTTAAATTCATATTCAGAATTAAATTACAGATTATTAAAGTTTTCAAATCAAAAAGCTTTACTGATAGATAATTAGAATTAAATAATTTGCATGTAAAATTCATGTTGTGATGAAATTGATAGAACAAAATATTTAAAGTGTCGTCTGACAATTTGATTGCTTTTCCGTTTCCTTCAAGGAAATTTAATCGTAAATATCTACTTGCACAACATATGAGACTGAAATGTTCAATCATCATTAAATGTTCATGGAATCATATAAATCACTGAACTTATGGTGAACTCTGAAATTATTTTGTCATTTCCATCACATATTGATATGAGATTTTCAAAATACTTCATTGCTTATGACTTGTTTTCCTTCCATACATAAAAATTGAATATTTTTTATCTTCGAAATGTCGATCGATAATTTTTCCACACCATCTATCACATGGAAAACATAAAAAAGGAATTTAAATTCCTTCTGGATTTACTTCTTCTTATGAAAATCTTTCGTCTGTCTGAAATTCGATTTCATATTTTAAATCATTGGAAACGAATACAAATTCGCTTTCAGCATTATTTCAATGTTCTTGATTTAGTTGAACATAAAATATTTTAAAAGGTGTATCAACAAGAAGCGTATTTTATTCCAATTAAGATATTTTAATTATAAAATACTTCAAGACATTTGGCACAACACAGCTTCTTAATTATATTATGTACAACTGCTGTACGGACAATTTTGTTTTGCACAAAGATGTTGCCAGTTAAGAAACTCAGTCTGTAAACCAACCCAGACAACCTTCAATTTTCTACTTCTTATTATTTGATATGATTTTAATGCTTTTTGAATTTTCTCTCAGGAAAGATAAACATTCATTCGTCGCATTGAAATATCTATTCAAATTTGAATTTCAAATAATTCTGATTAAAATTTATGTTTATCTTTTGTGAGAAGGAAAATTTATTCGAGAGTTTGAATAGCACTGAATAGTGTTGATTCTTATCAGACAGTCGTACTGCTTTGTAAAGAAGAATGATGGTCGAGACTATCGAGTGTAGATCGAATCGTTCTGAAGATGACAGCATCGCTGTCGAAAATAGCTATTTAAAGGTAAATTAAATGAAAAAGTGAAAAGTTAAAAGTGTTTCGTGTCTATATTCGTTTAGTTAGTTAACTATCATCTTGATTTCAGTTCTAGAATCATTTTAATTATTTAAAAGTTTTAAATATCTGCAAGGCTTTTATGCACGAGTTGAAAGCAAACATAAAACCAGTAAAAATCAAAACATGCGATTAATTCAATCTGTTTATTGTTAATGTCAAGCAAATATCATTAATAACTAGCTTCGGCTAATATTTTCTACAAAAGCTTTTATCACAACAGAATTCCATTTCATTGCTTAAATTGTAAAAAATGTTGAATGATTTAACATTGAAATGCTTTTAAAGCGTCAGTAGAATGAAAAATATTTGTATCGATCATGTTTATTAAAATAACCTGTGATGAAACGATTCATTAATTCTTTCGATGAATCTCGGAAAAAGAAATTGTACCGGTTGGAGCGGGTGAGGATCGAGCTGGAGGGGGGACGAAGGAGAGAGCGGATTAGTCTGAGTGAGCAGTGAAAGAAATGAGATTTGTGTATT